>MCJB01020660.1:359643-435163 GCA_002018475.1 Nicotiana obtusifolia
GTCCTGTCATAGCCTTGTCACTACCTCGTCGATGTTAGGCTCGACACTTACAAAGTATATTGGGTCGGTTGTATTCATACTACACTATTGCACTTCTTGTGCAGATTCTGGTATTGGTCCCAGCGGTGTGTGAGGTGCGTCAGCTTGGATCATTGCATACGGAGACTTGAGGTAGATTTGATGGCCTCCGCTGACCTTGGAGTCCCCTACCTCTTCCCTCTTTCGCTGTTCCTTTCATTCGAAACAGTTATATTTATTTCAGACTTTGTTTGTAGAACTTCTAATTGCTCGTGTACTCGTGACTCCGGATATTTAGGAGTAGATATTCTTACATGACTTATGTTGGTGTTAGATTGAGTTCCTATCTCTCATTATTTATCATCACCTTGTTTAAATTATTAAAATTTGGCAATTTAACTATCTCATATCCGCTTGCCTACCTCTTCTAGTTTTTGTTAAACCCTCTGGAGACTTTTTTTTTTAAGCTCAGAGCATTCAACTTGAACATGGCCATATCTTTTGCATTCAAAGCATTTTTCATTATTTTTGTCTTGTTCATTGTATTGCCTAGTTCGACTGGATGACATCCTTTCCTTTTTTGTATTTCTATATTTTCTCATCAACCCATTCATATTTCTTAATAGCATGGTAATTTCCTTTTCAAGAGCTTCCGGTTCGTCATCAATATCATCTTCAAGTCCTTCAGTTGTAGTTTTGAAAGCAACTATTTTCTTCTTTTCTTCTTGATGTTTTTTTTTTTAGATGGATTTTCTCAAATGCTATAAGATCTCCTCATAGTTCATCATATGAAAGTGTGTCTAGATCTTGAGATTCGAGTGCAAAAACTTTTGTCTGCCATGTGGTAGGCAAACTTCTCAGGATTTTTCGAACTTGATCACTACTTGAATAGGTTTTACCAAAGGCTTTCTCATCGCTAATGATTTTGGTAAATCTTGCAAATATTTTCTCAGTGGATTCTCCTTCTTTCATCTAGAAGAGTTCATAATCATGAACCAACAGGTTTATCCGAGTTTCTTTCACTTTGCTGGTTCCGTTGTAAGTAACTTCAAGTTTGTCCCACATTTCTTTCGCGGTATCACAACTTGAAATTTTCTCATATTCTTCTCCATTTATAGCATTATAGAGCAAGTTTCATGCCTTAGCATTAACTTGAACAACAACCATTTGCTCCTCTGTATATTCATCTATATCTTCAGGATCAGCATGTGGTTGATCTACTGCTGGCAGTGGATAGTTCCCCTTTTTGATGACACGCCATACTTTAACACCATTGCGTTTTGCATAAATTTCCATGCGTACTTTTCACTGGGAGAAATGTTGTCCATTGAAATATGGTGGCCTTACTTGCGATGTCCCTTCTTGAAAGCGTGATCCAATTGTTACATGGTTTGACATGATCTTTTTTCATTAGCTGTTAAGCAAAAAATAAAAGTGTGAGACCTGCTCTAATACCAATTAAAAGTACAAGAAGGGGGAGGGGGGGAGTGAATTGTCGTTTTTTCTTTTTGTATTCTAAGTAGTTGACTAGTTTATCAATTAGTCGACTGAAGGTAAGAACAAAATATAAGTAAAAAGCAGTAATAAAGTACAGGAATTAAAGACGCCAGTATTTTAATACTGGTTCAAATTCAATGTGAATATTACGTCCTGTCCCCTTGGGTTGTAAGGGTGTTCTCTTTCAATATCTGAAATTTCTTGATTACAAGAGAGTTAATGTATACACCAACAGCTTACTCACTATGTACTTCTCGTTTCTTGATACAATGTCTCACCAGTGTTTATCTTCTTTTCTTCTCTCACTAATTACATATCAGATCTAAAGAGAACTATAATACTTGTTTGGAGTAGAACAAAAAGAGTGATAGTTTGTTCAAAGTATGTTCGCTTCAAGACTGGTACAAATGCATATATATTTTGTGAGGTCTTCTTGGCTCTTGATTGACGTGAATCATGAGAGAATACAGATCCAAGGGAGTTGATATTTGAAAGGAATCGTAGAGTGATTTTTTTCAAGAATAAGGTGGACCGTTGATTTGCCTTGACTTGTGATCTTGATAGACTTTTCCTCTGCTAAGCAAATCTTTCTATTATTTGAGCAATCAAAATTAGATCCCTCGATTCCGTATTTCAACAGTTTTCCTTTCATGGAGGAATCTCCAGTGCATAGATTCGTCATCTTGTTTCCCTTTAATTTTTGTCCTTCCTATAATATCCTCTGCCAATCTGCTATCAAATCCTTGATTGATTCTTCTTTCGGATTTCCGCAACTTCTTTCTTTTTCGTCTCTAATCTTTGGTAGTTTTCCTTTCCTTTGTTTCTGGAGTGTTTCTTCAATCATTATCGCTTCAATCATTATTCTTTCTTTCTTGCTTCCGTTGACGGATCTTTTTCTTAATTCTTTTACTTCTTCCTTTTTCGACTTCTTATATACTTGAATGATAGAGCTTCTTGAGTCCTTCGTTTTATCCCTCGTGATCCTGCACCATTATAATATGTTATTTTTTATCATTGAAACTTATATTTAACAACATACACATTAAATGGTTTATTTTTAGAGTAAACTGACTTAAGCTTTTTGCAGTAGAAAAAGAAAACCCATTTGCGAAAAATAATGGTGAAGCAAATGTATAGTACATTTATGGTTAAAATTTCAACTCTAAAAATTGTTTTCAAAATAAATTTTAATTCATGTTTGCTAAAATAACGTTCCTGTTTTCTTTCTAATTACGAGAGTTGCGAACTTGGTTTTGGATCGTCATTTCTGATTCTTGAATGAACAAATGATCAAAAAAATTTAATCTCTTATTTATATATATTATATTAAAAGCACGAAGGCACTTAGTGAAATGTCGTTCGTCTTTTCTACCCTCTAAAAATAGAGTTCACAATAGACAAAATAGTCATTTGATTATTCTTTTAATATTTAAGATTTTAAAATTAATTAAACTTTGAGTTATTAAAGTTTTGCTTATTATAAGTTGGTAATATACCAGATTTGTAAAAGGAAAATAATAACACGTTAGTTTTCCTTATTACAGTAAATCACGTTAGTTTTCCTGTTAGGAAACTTTGGAGCACTTTGAGCTCTTTTAAGTTCAAGAGTTTTTTATTTTTTATTAAATTTTAACCAATTGATTATTTATAAATATTTTAGCTAAAACTTTCAACCACTTTCAACTCTAATTATCATTTTTGGTTTAGAATTTATAATTAATGTAACAATGCCTTTGGGTAAACAAAAAAAGTTAGAAGAATTAGATTCTATAGGTTTAGAAATTCAACAATTAGTCTAGAATTTTAAAACCAAAATAATTTAGAATTAGGAGATAAATACTTTTATAAAAGAACAAGCATTTATTATTCTTATCATAGACTTTTAATAGTGTCATTATTTGTGGAGGTGAACTTGCTTGTGAATTGAGGTAAATATTCTAACCTTTAATTTATTTTTTTCTTGAAGTTATAATATAACATATGTATGTTTATTTTTAATAGACAATTGTGAATTAAAAAATTGTCAATTATGATTTTTGTTTATTATATCTCATATATTATTATCAGTTTAAAGGTTGACGTATATTTATATTACAGAGATTGTTAGAATACTTGCATTATATAACAAAAAATTGATTAGGTATTCTAACTCTCAGTTACAGATCTTATTAATAATTTTGTTAATTAAAGAATAGAGATTGGCAATTGACGTCTTTGCATCTAGCCAGATTTTTGACCATTTCATCTATTTAGGCAAACAATTTTGGACTATTTCCCATTCGTCATTGTAAATATTTCATGGAATATTAATTTTAAGGTATGGTGTAAGATTTTTCTTTCTCACTTATAATATAAAATTTTGCTATTTAATAAAATTACCTTGCGCACGAAAATAATTTACAATATTGTGTTTTAAAAGCTATATCCAATTCATTGAATTTAGACAGCTGTGGATAAACTACTCATAAAAAAAATTTGCGTATACCATGCTGTTAAGGAAATAAAATTTTCTAATATGCTCAATCCCTATTTTTAGTTCAAAATTTTCTTTTGAATCTATATTTGATATTAATATGTAAATCTGGTAAATAAACTTTTGTTTGGTATTATAAAAAATATATGTAAATAAACTGCACTTAAGGCAAACTTTGAAGAATAATAGGATATGTTGTCCAACTCATTTGAATTAATTATTGTATATTGTAATATAGATGCATAAACTAATAAATTTTCCTCAATTTTTCAATCCTTATTATGAGGTGAAAAAAAATTACTTATTATGAGTTTAAGTCTATACTCAAAATTTATTTGTTATTCAATATTTTGCGCACTTTTATTGATAGACATAAAATTTACGTGCAATGCACGTATACTAAAACTCGTATAATAAATAATTTATCATTTCTTCGATAAATGTAGAAATCCGTGATGCATCAGTTGAATTTCTTTAGGCCCTTCATTACTTTATATAGGAAACACTTTATTTTTTTATTAAAAAGAAAAAGAAAAAGAAAGAGTCACTATCATTTATATTAAATTAAATATTTTTTGGTCTCCATTAAAATAATTGTTGTATCTGTAATATGTTCTTTCAAAGATTTAAGTCATTTCACTGAGGATTAAAGCAAAAATAATCATCTGTTTTAAACCAGCTCAGGATAAGAATGTATCAAGAGACATTAATTTTGTTATTCCACAGTTTCATTTTGTTTTCAACATAATTTTGCATAATATGTTGGACATTTTGGTAATCATCCATTTTTGAATATAATTAGATGCTAAGTGCAAGTGCTTTACCCTGTGGCGGATATTAGGGGTTCGAGTCCGCTTATTTTCAACTCGTAAAATTAATCTGTACAAAGCTTTATGATAACACCTATGTTTTCCGATTCGGCGGTTTGATGTAAGACACCATAAGATTTATATGCAACGGCCCTAAATTACAGCAATGACGAAGTCCATAAAATGAATAATCAACTTACTGTTCTGGGTGTGTTTGGTACGAAGTAAAATTTTATAGAAAATGTTTTTATGGAAAATGAGTGATTTTATTAGTTATTTTTTTTATTTGGTTGGTGAGTGAAAAAAAAAATTCGGAAAATATTTTCAAGTGTTTCGTTAGAGTGTAAAATATTTTTAGGAAAATAATTTTTCATGCTACTCTACTCAACTCACTTTTCCCAAGATTCTCATGTTTCATGTATTCCTTTCCCCCTCCCCCCCCCCTTGAGACTCTATTTTCTTCAAGAATTTCATTATTCTTTTTAAAATTCATACTAACCCAAATGAACGAATGAAAAAACATATTTTTGCTACAATATGAAAAGAAAGTACTCGTTTTGTTAAAATGAAAGAAAGTATTTTTTCTAAATCAGGAAAAGAAAATAATTAGTTTGTTGAAAAAAAAAACTTTTTTATATCGTGAAAACAAAAGTACTCATTTTATTTAAATGAAATAAAATACTTTTCGACATTATAAAAAAAAGTACTCAGCTTATTTAAAAAATACTTAATTTATTAAAATAAAAAAAATACTTTATGACATCATAAAAGAATTACTTATTTTGTTAAAATAAAAAATATATTTTTTCCTACGTCATGAAAAAACTATACTCATTTTGGATTTAAGTACTCGTTTTCATTCTGTATGCTGATAAAGTTTATCAACATACAGACGCCATTATCTTTTTGTCTTACAAATTTTATTTCGATAAGGATAAGTCTTTAAGCTGTCACCTCGTAATTTCATTTTATTACTATTTGGTTACTTGTGTTTGATTTTTTTTATTATCTTATTGATGTTACTGTTTCTTTAACTTTTTCACTTCTATGTTTCTTTCTCTATTATGTTGCAATTGATTATGCATGTTTGCTTTAGGTCGGGGGTCTATCAGAAACAGTCTCTCTACCTGCAAAAGTTAAGGGTGAGGTTCGAGTCACCTCGTACTTTCATATTCCTAAATTTCTATTACTACCTTGTTGCTTTTGTTCTGTTTTTTCTATTACTTGTTAGTGTTACTGCTGCTTTGACTTTTTCATTACTGTGTGTCTTTCTCTATTCTATTATGATTGATTATGCATGCTTGTTTTGAGCAGAGGGTCTATCAGAAATAGTCTCTCTACATGCATAAGGTAAGGGTAAAACTGCATACATACTACCCCTCCTAGAATTTCTATTATTACCTGATTGCTTTTGTCCGGTTTTTTCTATGGTGTTACTGTTTTATTGAATTTTCACTACTGCGATTCTTTCTTTATTTATGCATGCTTGCTTTGAGCAAATAGTCTATAAAAACAACCTCTCTACCTGCACAAGGCAAGGGTCATACATACTATCCTTCCCTGAATATCTATTACTACCTGGTCGCTTTTGTCCTGATTTTCCTATTATTTTGTTTGTGTTACTGCTTTTGGGCCTTTTCACTATTGCATTCCTTTCTCTATTCTGTTGTGATTGATTACGCATGGTTGCTTTGAGTCGGGGGACTATCAGAACAACCTCTCTATCTGCACAAGATAAGGATTAGACTGCGTAAACACTACCCTTTCCAAATGTACTTGTGAGATTATACCGAATACGTAAATGCCATATGTTGCTGCTGGTGATGTTCGACTCAAACTTTTGCTATTTAACCTCATCTCGGGCTAATTCTATGCAAATAAGAACTCCTATAAGATTCACTCTTATTGCCCCAAAAAGATGTAAAGACATTACCAAATGCCACAAATTTAGAGAAACATTATTACAATAAAAATGCACTGCCAAAAATTAGAAGCAGACTTGCAGGAACAAAAGTTGATATCATGTAGAAATTAAATGGCAGTCCAGTACATGAAACATCCCTCGTATATGTAGGGTCTGGGAAAGGAATGAATGCATTCCAAGGGAATGTGACGTAGGCACTCTACAATGACGCAAGCTTCAATGGCTGATTCCACGGCTCAAACCCGTAACTTATAGGTCACACAAAAAAGTTTTTACCACTATTCCAAGGCTACCCTTCATTGCATGTAGAAACTGAACTAACAAAAGGATATCCAATTTAACTGGTGATAAAAAAGACTGAAACGTTAAATGGACATTTATCCACTAAACATTAAGAGATCTAATCTTTGATATATAGACTAGGGACCAAAAGTATACACAATGGAGGGAAAGAGTGACACCCATCCATATGTGATTACACATCAAAATCATTCAACAACACATAATTACAAAGGTAAAATTTACGTTTGCAACCAGCTAGAACTGGTATTTATATACATATGATCATCTCCAAATCATTGATTTGGGAAGAAACTACACTAAAAGAACATTAAGGAAACTACAGTTTATTTCTTATCGTGGTATGAAATTAACATCAGAACTCTTAGAATGAAGAATCCTGCACCAGTTCGATTAGCAACT
Source organism: Nicotiana obtusifolia (assembly GCA_002018475.1). NCBI lineage: Eukaryota > Viridiplantae > Streptophyta > Magnoliopsida > Solanales > Solanaceae > Nicotiana > Nicotiana obtusifolia. The sequence continues at coordinate 367,067 of MCJB01020660.1, forward strand.
TTTCGAGAAAATGCATCTATGCAGTTCCACTCCACCATTCTCTTCTTGATCTCAGCAAAAGCATTTTGCTCCTCCTGCTAGTACTACTACGTTTGTCTACGTTTCTTGTTTTGTGATTTGTGGCACCAGTTCCTAGAGTAAGATCAGCAGTTGGTTTCAATCAACCTAACATTCCAAGATTTTATGACTTCTCAAACTTTAGTATAACCGAACAAAATACAAGTATTTGCATAGAGAAAGCTCGCTAAAATCCTTACGACATACTACTTCTCAGCTATGTTGTGCAGACTCTCCAAAATGCTATTGTGCCCGTGCCGGATCTTTCAAAAATACACTACTTCTGGAGGATCCGACACGTACGTGGGGACATTTTCAGAGAATCTGAACAACATAGCTTCTCACATGAAGCATTATCAATTTGCAAGAAAGGCACTACCTAAGGGACAAAAGATAAAGGCAAGTTTTACTACCATTAATGAATCATTATCGACTATGAAACTAGTGCAACCCAATGATTTTAAAAGCAAAAACCACAAAAACAGAACAAGGTCTGTGAGGCTTGAAGCGCAAAAGCAAAAAATGAAGCTTACAATTTACTGAAACTACAAAAATACCAAACGTATATGGATTTAGTACTACTATAATGATTAACTTCCAATTAAAATGACTAATTTTAGCATCTAATAAACACTAATTCCAATATTAATCTAACTCCTCAATGTTAAGGCTCAAACAACCAACCATTTCTAGCTGAGATCACTTTGTGCCTCATTGTTTTTCGCACACTTTGCTGAAGCTTATGACTTCAACCATGAAGCAATGATCCCTCGCTTCACATCGATTCATCACCTTAAGTGACGAAGCAATGTCTTTTAATAGCTAGGGATATGCTTCACTCGTGAAGCAATGATCCCTCGCTTTTGCATCGCTTCATAACTTTAAGCGATAAAGCAATGTCTTTTAATAACACTTGTGCAATAACAAGGTACTAAAGCTTTTATTCAGATTTAACAACATCAAATTGAACGCACTCCAACAATTTTAACATATCTATACTACTCCTTCCGTTCCAGTTTATGTAAACCTATTTCCTTTTTGGTCTGTTCAAAAAAGAATGACCCTTTCTAAATGTGCAAAACAATTTCGCTTAAACTTTCAATTCTACCCTTAACGATAAGCTTTTATAACCACACAAATAATTTGGACCCTTTTTGACTTGTTTAGGACCACAATTTCAAAAAGTCTTCATTTTTTCTTAAACTCCGTGCCCAATTAAACAGATTAACATAAATTGGAACGGCGGGGGTATAATTTAGCCAATAATGTCATTCCTAATCAACTACTCCATCCGCCCCAATTTATGTGACGTTATTTGACTAGGCACGAAATTTAAGAACAAAAGGAAAACTTTTGAAACTTGTGATCTCAAATGAGCTACATGTATCTGTATGGCTTTAAATCATCACATTAAAAGTAAAAGAGAACATTTTAAAATTAAATTGTTATTAAATATAGCAAGATGTCGTTTTTTAGTACCGACTAAAAAGGAAATTGGAACGAGGGGTAAATAACACTACATTGGAGATGGATACAAAACCATACATTACAATGCTCAACATATGTACAAAAACAAAGCATTAGAAAAAAGATTAAAAAAGATTTTTTTTTTTTCATAAGTGAAGAAGCAATGTCTTTTAATAACTAGTCAAGCATATGACTTCACTCGTGAAGCAATGACCCCCCGCTTTTGCATCGTTTCATCACTTGAGCGATAAAGCAATGTATTTTAATAACACTGGTGCAATAAATGGTATACTTGAGCCTTTATTCAAATTTAACAACATCAAATTGAACAAATTCCAACAATTTTAACATATCATTAGCTGCTATCATTTACCCAATAATACCATTCCTAATCAACTACTCCCTACGTCCCAATGAAAGTGACGGTATTTGACTGCGCACGAAATTTAAAAAAAGTAACACTTTTGAAATTTGTGATCTAAAATGAGTTAGCGAAATCTGTGTTGCTATAAATTATCTCGTAAAAAAATGACATTCTAAAATTAAAGTATTACTAAATATAGAAAGATATTGTTATTTGGTACCTACTAAAAAAGGAAAGAGTGTCACGTAAATTGGAAAGAGGGGGTAAATGACACTCTAAGCAAAATACCATTGAAGATGGATACAAAACCATACATTACAATGCAAAACATATGTACAAAAACAAAAATTTATTAAAAAAAAGAAAAAAAAGATTATTTTTTTTCAAAGACTTACAATCCAAAATGCAGAAATTCAGCAAAAAAGCAGCTATCCAGCTGAAACACCAACAGCCCACCAAGTCTTCCAATCTTCATCACTAATAACAGAACCCGAATTACCCGAATCGACCCGAACCCGACTCCGACAAATGGGGCAATTGAGAACCCTCGTAAGCCAAGAATCCACACATTTCACATGAAACAAGTGACCACAACCGGGCAAATTCCTACACAATTCTCCTTCGTTAAATCCCTCCAAACAAATAGCACAATCCTTAACAGTTTGCTGGGACCCACAGTAATTAACACAAGGCAGATCATACGAGGTTGTTGTCGTTGTTGATAGGGTTGTCGAGGTTCTCCGGTGGTAGCTACGGCGGTGACGACGGTGGAAGGCGGTGGAGGTGATTAAAAAGTGGAGGAGGACGAGGGCGGCGAAACCTAAGAAAAGGAGAAAAACAAGAAAAAGGGAGAGAACTAAAGCCATAATTACACATTTTATGAAAAGGGAAATTATTTTTTTCGGTTTTGTGTTTGGATTTGGAGTTTCTTGATTTTGACTATGAATTGGCATGGAATTAGTTTCAAGATTTTAGTGATTTGGGAGTTTGAAGATTTGTTTGTGTTTTGAATAGAAAGAAGAAAAGAGAGTTCTATCTGATCTCTGAGTTTATCGGTTTGTTAAAGGGAAGAAGGAAGGGATGGGAGGAGATGCTGGGGGAATGATACCACTAAAATTGGCACATAGTTTATTTCTTTTAGGAACATGATATTTCATAGGGAAAAATAAAAAAAAATTGGTTGAGTTAAAAAAATATTTATTGATTACTTTTCTACGATATTTTTTCGTAATTTTTTAATTCTTTTTTTTTAAATTTATTTTTGAAAAATATATATTTTTTATAAACTGAATTTATCAAAAACAATCTCTTTAATCCCACAAAATTAGGAGTAAGGTGCACATACATCCACCGCTCCCGGCTACTTATGAGATCGTTATGTTGTTGTTGTTATAAAAATATTTTATTGAAAAATATAATAATGAGTATATTTTTCGCTGTACTGATTTAGTGACAACCTATCCTAAAAAGATTAATATAATTTTTTAATTCTTTTTTTAAATTTATTTTTGAAAAGTATATTTTTTATAAACTGAATTTATCGAAAACAGTCTCTTTGTCCCACAAAATTAGGAGTAAGGTGCACATGCATCAACCGTTCCCGGCTATTTATGAGATCGTTATGTCGTTGTTGTTATAAAAATATTTTATTGAAAAAGATAATAATGAGTATATTTTTTGCTGTACTAATATAGTGGCAACCTATCCTAAAAAAATTAATATAATTTTTATTTAAAAATAAATTAACTTTAAAATTTTTGTTTCATTTCTTATTGAGATGGTTTATAGGCAATACCAATATTGACTTGTTTTAAACTATAAGTTTTAATTTTTTTCTTTTGACATTTCATGTCTAATATAATGACACATGAAAAGGGACGAAGAGAGTAGGAAAATAGATTAAGGTTTGGTGGAATTTTTGAGTATCCAAAATTATAAATAATACTCAATTAAAATATTATATGAAGTTAATTGATAAATAGGAGTAATTGAAAACAATTTAGGGAAAATATATCTTTATTATCAAATTCCACCTAAAATTTAAATTTAAAAAATTTAAAAAAAAAATTTAAAAAAAAAAAAGGGATGTGGGTAGGGTGTGTTGAAACGTGTGCCGAAAAAGTGCATAGATTTTGGGTTGGTTAGGGAGCTGAAGTTTGTCGAGTTTGGTCCAAATTTAATTGCGAGAATACCACTAGAAATTCGTACATACTTGGAATATCATATTTTCTGTTACATCTCAATATTACTATTCAAAATAATTTAACTTTCTACTTTGCTATAGTTTAATTTTATTTCTGTGGTCACAAAAAAAAAAAAAAAGTTTCATTGTAGTCCTAGCTCTCGGAGGCGAATCCAAATGTAAATTTATGGACTCAACATTTAAGATTATTCGTATTGAACTTATTATAATCTTAAATTTATGGGTTCATATTTATAATTTATTATTATTTTAGTGAATTTTTGTATATAAATGTGTGTTCCGCCTTGAAAATTATTGGCTCAATTAAACCCGTTGATATAACACTACATCCACCCCTGCTAGCTCTAGAGGTAACGTAAATCTTACGGTAATTATAAATCATAACTAAAAGTAAAGAGATAAATTTAAACTTTTCTTTTTAGTATTTTGATACGGTGTAATCCACATATTTTAAAAAGAGTTCTGTTAGTCTTAAATTTTAAATTTGAGATTTCTGACCTTGAGAAATGACGTAAGTGATAGATGGAATCGTTCAGTAGGCTAGTTTTCATTTTCGATTGAGAAAGCGGCGGCCCCAGTGAGCTCTCCAATAGTGCACCGAAACGGGGCCGGAGAGACGGTAAACCTTAGATCGGCTAAGATCGAATTGAACTGTCTTTGATTGAGCGAATCCTGCCGGATTTTTATTTCCGTCCCCGCGGGAGACATCGTAAATAGTTAAATGTTTGAGATAATTTGCTAATAAGAATGGTATAAATTAACCCAAAATATAAGGTATATTTTGCACGGAGTGACCTTCCTCGAGTCTGGTAGAAATTTATAGTATATAACGTATAATGATCACTAGAAATTATTTGCAGTGATACAAAATATTTGGAATTACATATGCAGTTAACTTTGGATCTAGGGTTGGAGAATAAGGATAACTTAGTTTTTATCTTTTTTACCTTTTCTATTAAATATTAAATATTTAAATTTACTTTAATTATAATTTAGCTCACATGTTCGCCTAGGCCGAACCTCAGTCAAGCCTCAAGGACTAGCGGGCTGATTTTGCATTGGGTTTATAAGCCTCAATTTTAAATAGGTTCGAAAAATCAATCTCAATCCTATTTCAGTAGCAGGCTGGATTGAGTTATCCTACGGACCAAATTTATTTTGACGACTATTAGTATATACTGTTATCATGCTATAGCAAGTAAAAAATGAAAATATTATAATGCATATCTTTAATGATTTACTATGAAAAGAATAAGAAAATTCTTTATTAACTTACCAAATATCAAGTGATATCTAACATGAAAATATTACAATGCATATTAATATAGTAAGACAGGAAATCAAATAAATGATATGCCTAACCCCCACCAACAAGGTGGATCTTTTGACTAAAAAGAAGAGCTTAATTCTTTTAATTGGTAACCATTTTTAGCCAATGACCTTAGAAAAGGCTATAAAATGGTGGTGATTACTGGTTAGGTAAAAATATCAATGAAATAAAAAAGTTTTAGAAAAGTAATGGCAATTCCTAAAAGTATTCTTTTTAATATTGGTGTTGTGACAACTTTGTTCTCTATAGTTTCTGCTATACCAGGGACTGCATCATATTACTACAATTTACCATATGTTTGTAAGTTTCTAATTTTCCTATCAATTTATTACTCTCTAAATTTTATTAGACCAAAAAAAAAAATTAAAAAAAAAACCTTATCCAAATGACCTAGCATTTTGTTCAATTGAGCAACAATTCAATTGTCTCATTCATTTATTTGCAACGGCGGATGTACTTGCATCGATACGGGTGCTTACTTCAGTTAAAACTTAGATAATTATGTAAAAATTCTTTACCAATTTAACATAAAGAATATATGAGCACCCATCCACAAGAGTGAGTGTTGGGTGCTTTGGTCCTGCAGACACTTTTTTCCTTCAAGGTCAAGGGCTTGATTCCAGTTGTGAGCAGTATCACTAATTTTATATGTGCGTGCAACGCTTTTTTTTCCTTCAATTTTTCTTTCTTTTTGTAGCCTATAGATTTATCTTCCACGTTACACTTTCTTTCCCTTTTTACCGCTCCATTCATCTCAATTCTCATTCCTTGCTCTTTATTTTTCTCTCTTTTTTATGCCACTTAACAAGTTAAGTTTACACATGAATAAGAACAAAACTTAATTAATTATTATCTAACTTATGATAAAACTGGTTTGACAGTAGGTTTACAATTTAATATTGAGATTTTTAAAACCTATTATTTCTTTAAAGAAAAAAACACACTCCAGTTACTTTACTTTAAGCTTTCGTTAAAAACTTAGAAAGCTAATAGTTGAAGATAATAAACCGAGATATGAAATATTGACGTGAATTTGAATATTATATAAAGTTAGCAAAGTATTACTATCTATGTAAATCGGAGAATATCATATTTCATACCTTAGACCCAATTTTGACGTGTTAAAATATCAAAAAGCTTTATTAATTTTCTTTCCCTATTTTGATGGTGTATAATGAATATTTACCTGGTAAAAATAATTAAATTAAGCTTATTTCGATTTGATGATTATGAACAGAAAATTAAATTAATTAGACCAAATTAATTTAGAATATACCTCGATTGTAATTTTGTGACTGGTGTAAATTTACGCTAGAGCACCCATTAACTTCAAATCCTGAATCTGTCACTGTTTATTTGCTTAATATTAATACAATATATATTACTTCATATAACTGATTCGAACTTATTTGATACCGAAAAATAATTATTATTGTTATTACAGCTTCGGTATGTTTCGGAAACATATCCCAAGGTACCCTCGTAGCATCGAGTGATCAACTCGGGGAAGAATTTAGGTGTGGAACATTATTGAATGTCACATGCACTGGTCCAGTGCCAAAGCCTTGCACTGGCAAGAGTGTATGTATATATGTATATATGTATGTATATATGTATATTTTGTTGGTTTTTGATATTGGTGAATGAGAAATGAAGGGATGAAAAATGAAGGGAATAAGGTTTCTTTTGCTTTGGTTAAAGCATTTTTCTTGTATAGGAAAAAGAGAGAAAAAGAGGGTGTATATATTACATTATACCTTCTCTAGTTGCTAAAAGGGTTGGAGGGCCAAGGACCCCTCGTGCTGTCGCCCTTCCAATCCTTTTAGCAACTAGAGAAGGCGTAATGTAATATATACACCTCTCTTTTCCTCTCTTTTTTCTATGTGGCACAAATACTTTAACCAAAGCAAAAAGAACCTTTTACATTCCCTTCACTTTTCATCCCATCATTTTCTATTCACCAATATCAAAACCCAAACATATTTTTGATTCAGTTAAGCCATTTAGTTATGTCATATTTATCACTGATTATATTGTTCTATGATTGTTAGGGTGTCATGAGAGAGCCTCAAAGATTTGCGCATGGAATTCCAACCTATAATTAATAATCCACAACTTGATGTATGGACTTGATCACTTCTAAGAATAAAAGTTCATCGTTTTGTTTTTTCTTTTTACTATGATGGAAAATAATTTGAGTAAGTTTTATCAAGCGCAAGCCATTTACCATATTATCATATCATATGAGCTTGATAATCAGATACAACAGGTAATCCAGAAGTTCATATTAGAATTTTTTTGTGTCAGTAAAATTTTTATTTACTTATTAAACTTTACAAAAAGAAAGAAAAACAAAAAAGAGTACTAAGCACTACTAACTCAGAAACTCTATCTACAGTTATACTAATAGCCTCTTTACTACAGCAGCTCTACAATTACATTAAGGATAAAAATTCAAATGCTTTTAAAGTTTTATTAAACCACCTAATTAAGAAAGATATATAATATGAATATTTGTTTAAAAAACAAATGCTTATTGTTTTTCTAAAGTGCCAGATATTATGAAACAAATTTAATTAATTAATTGGCTATCGGGACTTTCACCTTATAGATTAGGGTTCGATTCTTCATCTTACCATTCCCTCGGTATAAGAAATTAGCTCGCTAAAAGAAAGTGATGACTTTCGTGGCGACAAACAAAGGTCACCACAGAATGATCCCAAGTTTCAGTAGTATAATTGGCCATTTCTCCATTGTACCATGATCAGATAGTAATTATTGAAATATTTAATCAGGGGCAGAGGCATAAGCCAAGCTACGGATTCGGCTGAACCTAGTAACTTTTGTTTAAATAGAGTATTTGATGTTTAAAATTTATTAAATATGTAAAAAGTATAAAATCTAGAACTCAGTCACTAACACTTGAAATCATCGTTCTAAAATGCAGATGCCATAAGGTTGAAATTCTAACTCTGCCTCTATATTTAACCCTTCATGAATTTTACCTAGAGTGACTTGAATGTCCTTAAGGGCAACAGTCGCTCCCAAACGCACACATAAGTATACGTGGTCATACAAGTAAAAAAATAAGTCGAGTGCAGAACCTATAGAGACTTGTTGTTGCTTCCTAACGCACACGCAAGTACACGCGGTCGACAAGTAATATAGGATTTAGAACCCAGATATCGTACCCACAGGGACTTAATTCGATTATGTACTAACGTACTAATATTGCTATTCAATCAAGCAAAATTTAAGTTCAATAAATTGATTATTCTAAACTACAGCTCTAAATTATAACTATATTATCAAAGAATAAATTAATTGTTGTTTAATCAATAAGGACAAATATTCTAGGGTTGTGATTAATTCACCAATCTTATTATGTTCTAATTAACTTTCCTTTCATATAATTCACTGGTTGCTAATTAATCGATAAATGTTCTCATAGCCTTCTTCCGAAGTACTACTCGCCTATTCTTAATAGATTAACACCAATATTCCTATGGAATCAATCTATCAAGAACACAATAAAAACACGATAATTAATTAATCATGGTGATTAAGTATATTCCTATCTTAATCACGAATTCGCCCCCCTTTAAAGTTTAAGAACATGCTTTCTTCAATTCTTCTTTAATCTAAACATAGTTTTCCCAAACATAGCATAGATAGTTGATAGAACCTAACTCTGGCCAAACAATTAAGCAATTAAACATAGAATTGAAGAAATAACCATATAATCATGAATTATAATTAAGAAATCGTTAACTTCGAACAACAATGTTCATGGCTAATCACGACCCCAGAACAAGGGGTTATTAGCCACTCATGATAAAAGCAATCAAAATATCAAGTCTTGAATAAATTGTAAAAAATACTAGAAAGGATGAAGAACTGAGAATCGATGCTTCCGTGCAATGTTCTGTTGTGTTTTTGCCTCCCAAATCGCGTCTCTCCCTTCCTCTTGGGTTTAGATGTGTTTATATAGGTGTTGGGAAGGGGTAGGGTCGAAAATAGCCAAATCCTAGCGAACTAGGCAACTCAGCGTCTCCGGCGCCCTGGGTGGCGCCAGGCGCCCACTAGGGCGCTGCATCCAGTGCCCTCTCGATACTCACTGCCTTCAGCGCCACAGGTGGCGCCAGGCGCTGCCTGTGGCGCCCAACTGCTCCTTGTCCGTTTTTATCTCGTTTTGGCTTGTTTCTTGCTCATTTCGCCCCCAATCGCTCCCGACGCATTCCTACACATAAAAATACTTTAATTTAATATGAATCGTAGCAATTAACATCCCAATTTCATAAAACAAAAGCCAACTATGAGGTGATTTACTTAGGAATATATATCTTTACACCAAACATCAACACCCCACACTTAGACTCTTGCTCGTCCTAGAGCAGTGGGATTATTTACCCACTTTCCAACTACATACACTTTATATCGTAACGAAGCATTCGACTTTTTAACCAAATCATACTTTTGAACATAATCAACACCGGCAGGTAAGCATGAACACACAATTAATCCATATTCTTCTTGTAAAGTCTAATCAAGCATAATACTTCAATATAATTTAACAACCCAAATGTCACCACCCAACCTCAAGAGCCGGCTCGCAACCATTAAGCAATCTCAATACATATACTTACCTAACAAGATAATTTACAACATTACCAATCGTTCATACAATCATGTGCCCTTACCACAATCCGAAGAGTGAACATAGATTAATAATATCACACAATTTGAACAAAATGCCCTCACTCTCACAAAGAACTCATATGCTTCCCGTAATAGTACCATAAGCTTGCCCGTAGTGTATATCTCTACTAATTTAAGTTAGCCAAATTTAAGATCAATTAGGACTTTTACGGTTGTAATGCAGACTAGGGGACGGGTAGGATATATTTAGTAATAGTGACTAGTCCTCCTAAGCATTTAATACACTACAATCACAACTCGAGCACTTTTCTTTTTCAATCAATTCACTTGTCTCATATACGCAGCCTACCTTTTTCAGTTACGCACTTCTATCATTCCACTAGCACAAATCAGTAGGAGGTGTTTTCTATATATTTTCACTAACATTTTTCTTTCTCTTTTTTTTTTTTTTTTCCGTTTTTCTTCTTCTTCTTTTTTCTCTTTTTTTTTTCACACTTCATACAATTACTCATCAGCTAGTGACTCTTAATTTCAACTTCAGTGCACCGACAGGTCCTCTCAAGGTTCCACTCATACGCAAGACAATCCCCAAAGTCTACCCTTACTTCTTTTAGCGACTAAGTGCCTTAGGAGGTAAAGGTTCAAATAAGTTTTAATTCAAGAACAAAATAAGGGAATGGCTTGTAATGTGGATACCAAAGAAAAAGGCCTATAGGCTCAAAGGGGCTAGCAACGAACAATTTTATATTCGATGTGACAAGCACATCCATAGTTAAACAAGAAAACGCCCATATCATTTCTTAGATTAGTCCAACTTATAATTTTGCTTCAATTAACACACAGGGCAAGTTCTAGACTACACAGGATAGTACAGAGAATCAAAAACCTTACTCACACATTACACATGACTCAATCACAACGGTTCTATTCAAATCTCAAGTCAAGCAAGCATACACAATTGAGAAAATTAAGCAATATTACACTATATGGTGTACAAGTCAACAACTGAGAGGAGGCGTCACAACTTAGGCGGTTTCTCTTTTTTTCTTAGGCTTACAATTCAACTAGACGGGAAAATAAATCATGTGTCATAGCCTAGTGTGTCAGCATCAACCATGTCAATAAGTATTGCAACATAAGTCAGTTCTTTCCTAAAATAGTCCTAAAAAGAAATTAGTTTGCCCGGTTCGAGCTACATCCTTGGAAAAGAACCGGTGCCTTAAGAAAAATCAAGGAATATTACCTAACTATCCTACAAATACAAAAAAGAAAAGTCTTTTTGTTGTTTTTAATCAAATTTTACCCCTCAAGAAAAAGATCCATCGTCGGTAAAACCTGAAATATTATTTTTTTTCTTTTTTTAGTTTGTACACTAAAAATTATAACAAACAAAACTATTAAGAGAACCAAAATAAAAAAAATACTACACTAAAAGAAACAAATTAAAACGGACAAATTAAAACTAGCAAAATACATAATATAAAGTCATAAAACACACAATTTACACAAACATACAACACCACCACAAGTAGTTCGCCCACCCCACACTTAAATAATGCATAGTCCTCGATGCATTCAAAATATGTAAAACAAAGTAGGGTGAGAAGAAACTCCCTGTCAATCCGTGCCAGTTTTCTAGGAATCCAATTCAAAAGGCACCATCGCCATTGGCCCGGTTGCGCCATCATCATCATCCCCCTCGGTATCCTAGCCCTGAACTTGTTGGCGTCCTCTGATGGATGCACAGGGCTGTCAGGTGCAATCCCTAACATCTTTTTGGAAGCGCTGGATAGATCATCTCGCAGGTGCATGCGCTCTTCATCAGTGATGCCGGTTCGGCTCATGAGCAAATTGAGAGCGTTATATATATACTTGTTGAAGTTCTCTTCACGCTCCAATCGAGCCGCTGGGGTGAGCTTAGCCGGCGTTTCCATGACGGCGGTGATATCCGTTAGCCTGCTGGTGCCTCCACAACCTCGTTGTGCCCAGGGTACTCGAACACTCCCAAAAACTGCAGATATTACGTTAGAAGATTCCTGAAGAACAACCGCCGAATCTGCCGCCCGAATCTGTTTCGTTGGGCATAATCTCAGCGATGTTGATAGATCGGTCGGTCATAAGTAAGAAGATAAGACACACTCTGGCTCGAGTGCAGTCACTGCTATGCTCGGCAGGCATCAGCCTGGCCTGCACAAAGTTCTGCCACACCTTGGCAGTGTTGTTGAAATCTGCCCTCACCGTGGAGAGATGTATGTTTCCCTGCTTCCTCAGCCACTTTGCATTTGAATCGATGCCACACAAGGTGTGACGTATCAGCTCATATGGAGGACTCTGAATGAGAAGTTGCAGTCTCCGTGGGTCGGCATTCTCAACCCCTAGATGGTTGCACAACGCTTCTCTACCCATTGGCACATCGGTCCCTCGAACATGGGAGGTAGAGCTATGATGGTTCCAGTTGGTATAAAGTTCATGGACCAAACTCAGATTGGCAGGCCCCGGGCAGTCCAAAAAATTTTCCATTCGTGAAACACCCACTCTGGCGAGTACGTCTGGGAACCGCCTTTCTAAAGAGGTTGTGTTAATTCCCATCTCTGAAACATAGCGCCCCATTGGCACAAAGTTCTGATACCACACAGCAGCAGCATCATTGACCAACTCCAAGCGAGGACGAGGCCTGGATGGGACTCGCTGCGACCCCTCGTCCACCTGCTTTCCCTTGGACTGCCTCGAGGAGCTCTCTCCCTATTTTCGCTTCTTTGGAACCGGAGAAGTAGCGGAGGATTTTCCAATGCCTTTTCCTTTTGTGATGTCGTCACGGGCCATGGTGTCCTGCAACACGAGCAAATATGAAAGTAAGCAACGTGTAATACATATACTGTAAGCACGCAAGTCATTAATTGACCCCACACTTAAAATCGAAGCATAAATATAAGTGTTGCAATACGAAACTATGGGTACTCAAGACTTCCCCATGCGACAAAAATGAATATTGATCATGGCAACGTGAAGAGGCAATAAAGACAACTAAAGGTAAAAATCTCGGCACTTTCTATACTAATGCTAGATTATTGTCACGACCCAAAATCCCAACCTGGTCGTGATGGCGCCTCTCGTGAGGACAAGGCAAGCCAAACCAATACAACTGCTCTTAAACAGTTAAACCATGTAATTTAAACAAGAATAAATAAACAACAAGGTAGTTCGGAATATATATATATAAAGTACCATCCCGACTACAGCCCTCAGATCGGGGTGTCACAAAGTCATGAGCCACTAAAGAAGGCCTAACGATAATATAACTATTACAATATCTTAAGCACAATTGTTTGAAAGAAGTAAAGTCAACAAAAGAAAAGAGTCACGGGGCTGCGGACGCAAGCAGCTACCTCGTAATCTCCGAAGCTCCGAATCAGCAGTAGTAGTCAGTACCTCGGAGCGGGACCGCTAACGCCTGAATCTGCACACATGGTGCAGGGAGTAAAGTGAGTACTTCCAACTCAGTGAGTAATAAATATAAATAAAGACTGAAGGTAAGAAATCACATAATGCACAAAAAAAACATCATTAAACTGGTAACCATGTGTAAAGTCAGGTAGAAACTCCTTTCAAATACATGCCCCTCGGGCTTAACATCATTTACAACAGTAAAACCTTTTCAAAATCCGATTACCAGTTGTCATTGTTACCAACCGTAACCCTACAGTTGTCATTGTTACCAACTGTATTATCAACCCATCTCCGGTTATCAGTTGTCATTGTTACCAACTGTAACCTACAGTTGTCATTGTTATCAACTGTACTATCTTCATTATCGGTTGTCATTGTTACCAACCGCGACCTACAGTTGTCATTGTTACCAACTGGGTCATCATGATGGGTATCCTGCGCTCACTGTGGGTGGTTCAAACGTCCGGAAGGGGCTTTAGCGGCCCAAGCGCTATTTCATATCTCGTGGCGGCGTGCCACCCGATCCATATATAACGATCATTTGAAAACATCATTTAGTTTTCCAAAACCAAGTTCAAATAACGATTCAAAGCATTTTAAATACCCCTGAAGGGTTTACATAACTGGCGTGAAGCCCAAATATGACTAAAAGCCCAAATCAATATAATATCAAATCAATTTCAAACAGTTATATAGTAAAATCATTAACCGGGACGGACCAAGTCACAATCCCCAGTAGTAAACCACCCCACGCTCGTCATCGAGCGTGTGCCTCACATCATTTAAGCACTACGAGGTGCAATTCGGGGTTTCAAACCCTCATAGCATTATTTACTATCATTACTCACCTCTAACCGGCTAAATCCTTAGCCTGCGGCGCCTTTGCCCTTTGAATTGGCCTCCACGTGCGTCGAATCTAACCAATTTCATAATAATTACGTTACATTAGGCTATGGGAACAAAACCCAAACGGAAATAATCAAGTTTACTAAGAAACTCCCAATTTTAGCAAAACCCGGAGCCCCGGGCCCACTTTTCAAAATTCAGAAATTATTATCTAAACGTGTTCCTTGTCCCTTCACGAGTTTTCCCATATAAGATTTGTCGTACTTCGACTTTGAATCGACCTTAATCCCCAATTTCATATTTTCTTGAAATTGAGAAGAACCCTAGGTTCTTCTCTTTCACAAATTCGTGAATTTACGATGGGATTAAGCATAGAAATTACAATCTAAGAGGGATTTAGGGCATAGAATACTTACCCGTTGGTTCACTTGGGATTCCCTCTTTATTTATTTCTAACTTCACTTAAATCTTCTTCTTAAACAGCCCCCAAATGTCTCTAAGGTGTTGTAATCCTCTTTCCTTGCAAGATTAATCGCCGAAAATCTACTTTGCACGTGAGTTTGGGGTTGATTTTCAGTGGTTCTTTGTGTTTGTAGTTGCTCTCTTTCGTGGGTGTGTGTTTTGGACCTCAGAAGAGTAAAAAGGGACCCTAGGTCCTATTTATATTAGCTGAAAATCAAACAAAAGTGCTGAACCCAACCATTTTCGCGACCCCTTAGCTGATCTCCTTTCTTTCTTTTACAAAGATTACTCTAACTTTTTCATACGAAGTTCGATTTGGACGATTCTTTTTGCTACGGCTCCGTAATTTCAAGACGGAGCTAATTCTTCAAACGAAATTGAATTTGGAGGTTGTTTACTAATTCTAATATCCATTACACCAGAAAGTATGAAGTTAACGCTTTATAAAGCGATGAATTAAGTCCCGTTAACCATTCAAAATTCACCCGAGACCCCCGGGACTTTATCCGAACATGCACACATGTTCTATAACCTCATTCAAACTTGTTCCAATCTTTGGAACACTAAGATGAACATCGATTTATTAAATTTGTATTGAAACCAATTCTATGAACTTCAAGGATCCTCAATTCGATCCTTCGATCCGAACACGACCAAACGATGTCCGAACGGTCTGAAAATTTGCACGCAAGTCCAAAATCACATAAGGAACCTACAGCAACTTTCGTAATTTCATTCCGACTTCCGGATCAAAATTCGACCTATCGACCGGAAACTCGAACTTCCTCGATTCAAATTTAGTATTATTCGAGGTCTATCAAATATGTTCCGGTCACTCGTCTAAGTCATATATTCTCTCCCGAAGCTAGTCGAGTCGTCGGAATTGAAATCCTAACCCTCTAACTCATAAGTCAATCCACGGTTGACTTTTGTGACTTAGACTTTCATAAATGAGACCATGTGTCTCATTTCTTTTCAATTCACTTCGAGTACATTTTACTCGACTTAATTTCACATAATATAAATAATAAAATAAATTCGGGGCAATAAAGTGAGTCATCACAATTATACTACAATAAATCTTATCAACTAAGCACAAAGTTTCCCTCCTTGATAAAAGCATTATCAAGGGTGATGACCCCCAGTATTCGAGGCCGATCGTAAAAAAGGCTCGGATACTATTGATGTGATCCTCGACTCCGGTTCATAACCTTCTCCAATTCTAAGATAGCACGATCTACTGTTGCCTCGTTTAAAACCTTGCCGGAAAACCCTTTTGGGACAAAGCCAGTTCAAGAGAAACAGAGTGCAACGCGTGCTTTCAGGCCTAATAACTGCATTATTCTTGGGCAGTTGCTTGCAAATATTAGTTCAATTCATAATATAGGTAAAGAAAAGAATGAATGGGGTCGTACCTTAGCAGTAGTACTGTTTTAAGTGGGTCACGTTCTAGTTGTTCGGTAGTTACTCCCCGTTCCCTGCGTTGAGTCTGTATGATCTTTTGCAGGTGATCTCGACAATTTGATATGAACCTTCTCAATTGGGTCCCAGCTTGCCTTTATTCGGGTTTCGGGTGTTTAGTGTCACTTTTCTTAACACCAAGTCCTCGATATCGAAGTGTAGGAGGTTGGTTCTCCGGTTGTAATATCTCTCGACTCGTTGTTTTTGGGCGGCTAGCCGGACGAGGGCGGCCTCGCGCCTCTCGTCTAGCAGTTCCAAGCTCGTGTTCATGGCCATATTGTTTGACTCTTTGGTCTCATATTGGAACCAGAGACTCGCTTCCCCTACTTTGACCGATATTAGTACTTCGGCACCGTAGACCAAAAAGGATGGGGTGGCCCTGATACTGGACTTTGAGGTCGTTCAATATGCCCACAGGACTTCGGGCAAAATTTTCTTCTGTTTTCTTTTGGCGTCGGTCAACCTCTTCTTAAGATTTGGGAATATGATTTTGTTCGTAAACTCCGTCTGCCCGTTCCCACTAGGGTGATAGGGTGTTGATAGGATCCTTTTGATCTGATGGTCTTCAAAAAATTTACTCACCTTACTACCGATGAATTGCTTCCCATTGTCGCACACGATCTTGGCTGGCATTCCAAACCGGCATATTATGTGGTCCCAAACGAAGTCAATAACTTCTTTCTCTATGAATTTCTCAAATGCCTAAGCTTCCACCCATTTAGAAAAATAGTCAGTCATAAATAATATGAATTGAGCCTTACGAAGTGCCCATGGCAGGAGACCAACGATGTCCATTCCCCATTTCATGAAGGCCAGGGTGACAAGACTGAATGTAGTAGCTCCCCGGGCTGATGAATCATTGGTGTATGTCTCTAACATCCGTCGCATTTTCGCAAGAACTCCTTTGCGTCTTTTTCCATGTCAATCCAGTAGTATCGGGCTATGATTATCTTAAGAACCAACGATCCGGGCACCCGAATGATTTCCGCAGGTACCTTTGTGAACTTCCCTCAAAACATACTCGATATCTCCTGGTCCCATACATATGGCGAGTGGGCCATCGAACGTTCTCTTGAATAGGGTGTTGTCTTCGAACAAGCTGAACATGGCCGTCTTCCTGCGCGGAGCTCTCGATCCTTTAGGATCCGAGGGTAGTTTTTCAGTCTTAAAGTAATCTATATACTTGTTTCTCCAGTACCAGGTTAAGCTTGTCGAGTTTCTCTCGGCGTGGACTTCTTCCACTACCAATTTCATGAGTTGTACGACCGTTCCCGAGTTGAATTCATCGTCATCAACTGACGATCCTAAGCTGGCAAGAGCATCGGCTTCGCTCTTTTGATCTCGAAGTACATGTTGCAAAGTCCATTTCTTGAACCGACATAACGTCACATGTAGTTTATCCAGATACCTTCGTATTCGCTCCTCTTTGACTTCGAACGTTCCATTGACTTGGTTCACCGCAAGGAGGGAATCGTACATAGCTTCAATCACCTTAGCCCCCAGGTTTTTAGCCAGTTCGAGACCTGCAATCATGGTCTCATACTCGGCCTCTTTGTTAGTTAATTTTACAATTCAAATAGATTGCCTAACTACATTATCCGTCGGTGGCTTCAACACAATGCCAAGCCCGGACCCCTTTGCATTCGAGGCACCGTCCGTAAAAAAGGTCCAAATTCTGGAGGAGGTCCCTGAGTTCAACAACAACTCCTTCTCGACCTCGGGTATTAGGGCTGGTGTGAAGTCGACCATGAAGTCTGCCAAAATTTGAGATTTGAAGGCGATTCGTTGTCGATATTCGATATCGTACTCGCTGATTTCCACGGCTCATTTGTCCAATTTCCCCAAGAGTTTGGGCTTATGCATTATATTCCTCAATGGGTAAGTAGTCACGACACATATGTGATGGCATTGAAAATGCATCTTTAACTTCCAAGAGGCGCTTAGCAAAGCGAGCGCCAATTTTTCAAGGTGAGCATACCTAGTTTCGGCCTCGCCTAGAGTCCTGCTAACATAGTAAATAGGAAATTGCATACCTTCCTCTTCCCGTACCAGGACTCCACTTACTGCTATCTCTGATACCGCTAAGTATAGGTACAAATGTTCATCTACCTTCGGAGTACGAAGCAAAGGCAGGCTCGAAAGGTACTTCTTACAAGGCTTGCTGATACTCCGTTGTCCATGAGAAATTATTCTTCTTCTTCAATAACGAGAAAAACCGATGGTTCTTGCTAGAGGACCTTGAAATGAATCGGCCTAATGCGACTATACGCTCGATTAGCCTTCGAACGGCCTTGACATTGTCCACCATGGTAATGTCCTCTATGGCCTTGAATTTATCATGATTGATCTCGATTCCCCGATTATACACCATGAATCCGAGAAATTTTCCTAGACCCGACTCTGAATGCGCATTTCTCCGGGTTTAGCTTCATATTTTATTTCTTCAATATCTTCAAATGTTTCAAATGGTTCTCTACTTGCAGGGACTTAACTAACATATCGTCAATGTAAACCTCCATTAATTTTCCTATTTGGTCTTCGAACATTCGATTTACTAGGCGTTGGTAAATAGCACTATATTTTTAGTCCAAATGGCATTACGTTATAGCAATAGGTGCCGTACTTAGTGATGAAAGACGTTTTTTCTCGATTGTCCGGGTCCATCCGAATTTGGTAGTGCCCGGAATAGGCATCGAGAAAGCTGAGCTTATGGGTAGTTATCTCCGGGGAGATCCCTGTCATTTTGAGGTGAGACCAAGAGAAACAATCTATGTTAGCCATAAGGAACTTAATGAGATTTTTCCTGAGCTCGGGTTTAACCTTGTGCCCAGGTATATCTTACGATCAGGCAGGAGCTCGATCAATATGACTTGCTCCAGTTCTTCGACCGTTGATTTTGTGGCATCAGAATTGTCGGGGACTATGAAGGATCTGGGAACTCCGTACTCGTCGTCTTCATCCATCCCCTGATTCTCCTGTTCGGTCGGGCTGGTATCGGTGATTGCTATTTGGTCGCTCCCTTGGCGACCGAACTCAGATCCTTTGGTGTAGTAAGTGCGGATGTCGGGACCACCTTGTCAACCGCGAACATCTCTTTTGCGGCCGGTTGTTGTCCGTAAATTATTTTAATCCCTCCTGGCATTGGAAATTTCAACATTTGGTGTAGTGTCGAGGGCACTGCCCTCATGTTGTGAATCCACGGCCTCTCGACTAGAGCGTTATATCTCATATCTCCTTCGATCACGTAGAATTTCTTCCTGAATGGTTTTGGCAGTGTTCACTAGTAGTGTTATCTCCCCTTTAGTGGTCTCACACGCCATATTGAATCCGTTTAGAACTTGAACTGCAGGAACAATTTGGTCTTGTAGACCCAGCTTCTCAACGACTCTCAATCTGATGATATTGTCCGAGCTACATGGATCAATTAACACACGCTTAACTCAAGATTTATTAATGAGTACAGATATTACTAGTGCATCATTGTTTGGCTGCACGATACCTTCAGTGTCCTCGTCGTTGAAAGATAAGATTTCTTCTGGCACGTAATCTCGAGTCCGTTTTTCTCTAGTGATGGACACTTTGGTGCGCTTTAACATCTGCCCCTGGGGGACGTTGACCCCACCGATGATCATGTTAATGACGTTTTGAGGTTCCTCCTACTCGTCAAATTATTAGAGTCCTTATTCCTAAAATATTTTTTGGCTCGATCGCTCATGAACTCTCGAAGATGTCCGTTGTTGAATAACTAGGCTACTTCCTCTCTCAATTGTCGGCAATCTTCCATTATGCGGCCGTGAGTGCCGTGATATTTACACGCTAGCGGTCCCTTTGGGCTGGATCGGACTGTAGAGGTCGAGGGAACTTGGTGTCTTTGATGCATCCGATTGCAGATATGATGGCAGCAACATCGACATTGAAGTTGTACTCCAATAACTTTGGTGCTTCCTTAGGCCCGATGGGCCTGTAGAAAATGCTTTTGCTTATAAGTCTCCGTTTATTTTGACCTCAATCGCTTCTCCTTTAGCTTCTCACGGGGTTTCATCCGGACCCATTACCTCTTCAGTCTCCATTGTATGGTTGATACCGGTCCCTATTTGATTGAGGTTCATGATCAATGTCTCTTTTGGATCTGCCAATAGCTCTGACGGGATAAACGGACCTGGAAGGGGCCCCAAGCTGATCATTTTCGATCCTAATTTTTGATTAATACTGATTATGTATGCCGGCCCAAGTTACAGTCGGATATTCAATCAGATTTTGCTTTAATTATTGTGAAGCCAACGAGCTTCAAGTATTGAGTCCCTGGGTGAAGGGCTGAACGACCCAATCGTCTGCGACCGAAGGCAAGTCCATTCACCGGGACACGAATTCCTTGAGCATCTCATTATCTCTCTGTTTCACTTTGAAAATGTACGATTTCCTGGGCTCGACCTTGATGGCCCCAGCGTGTGCTTTCACGAAGGAGTCTGCAAGCATAGCAAACGAGTCAATAGAATTAGAGGGTAAGTTGTGATACCATATCTTAGCTGCCTTTGACAAAGTTTCCCCGAAATTTTTTAGCAGGACAAACTCGATCTCATCATCCTCCAAGTCGTTCCCTTTGATGGCGCTAGTGTAGGAGATCACATGCTCATTTGAATCGGTTGTTCTGTTGTACTTAGGAATTTCGGGCATGCGGAACTTCTTTGAGATTGGCTTCGGAGCTGCGCTTGGAGGGAAAGGTTTCTGAACAAACTTCTTGGAATATAGCGCTCCTGGGATTTGATCGACTCTGGAATTATAAGTTTCTACTTTTTCGTCATTGATTTTGATTTTCTTTTCTCCCGAGTCTACCCATTTTGTTAGTTCCTCGAGCATTTTTGTGATTTCTGGGTTAGTCCTGGGTTCAGCTTCACTCGGTCTCGTTGTGATCGGTTCATTTCTGTTTGTGATTTCTCGGGACGGCTCGGGCTCAACTATGCTAGAGGCACGACTTTTGGTTCTGTAGCTGGGCTATCACGTCCTGTTGCGCCTGTAGCATTTTGAAGATCACTCGCAAGTTGATCCCATCTCCTTCACCGTCGTGTGTACTTTGGGCTGTCAATCGGACTCCCCGCGGACGCTGTTCTCAGGATCGGTAGGCAGATTCGCATTGATGGCCACATGTGAGTTAGCGTCAATGGGGTCCGCGATCAGAACTCCGATAGGATCGACATGTGGCACCTCATTACTGGGTAGCATATTGCTGTTCTCGTCGTGGTGACCAGACTCAGCATCCACATTTAGAGGTACAGATTAGGAGTTTGACATTTTGAACTTTGACCTGAAATTAAAGACACTTCAAAGAACAAGTGTAAAATAGGGTGCATTATGAAAATTTGTGTAAAATAGGGTGCATTATGAAAATTTGTATCAAACTGTCACTATTATCCTTAGCCCCATGGTGGAAGCCAAATTGTTTGCCCTAGAAAATGGATAACGATTAAATTTGTAAGTGGTTTTAAGGATACGTGGATTAATTCGATACAAACGATAAATTGCATTAGTTTAAACAAATAAAGATATAGTAAATTCAAACCACGTGAGGAGGATAATTCCAGCCTTGGTGAAATTTCCACCCTCGATCTGGATTCACAATGGCTAGCATTAATGAACGAGAATAAGAGCTATAAGTAACAATGAAAATAATAGTGTATTGCTTTGGAATGCGTGTTACAATGTGTTTAATGAATAATCAGACCCCTTTATATAGTAGGGGAATCCAACTCTAGGTACAATTACATAAAAGGTAAAAATGTCCCGTTTAACTAATTATTGGATTTTCGTCGGTACGTGCCGAGATTTGTGCCGTGATACCCGATTGGTCACGAATATTATGACCTTCCGTTAATTGTGTACGATTTCCCAATAATGCTCACTGAAATCTTTAGGGATTTGGACCGACCCTGGGGTCATGGCCTCGATATACACAAGGGTGGGTGTCGTTCCCCCGGTACCTAACTCGACGAGTCCATTACTTTGATTCTGATTCCTTGTCATCGCGTTCCTTACTCGATTTATTTTATCGAGAATTGGGCTGGCTTATGAGTCCGGTTTTACCCATATATTATCTTGATGAGAAGTTTTAATAGTCACACAAATGTAACTGTCTAGCCCGCTAGTAATATTGTCCGCTCTGGGTCTAGGACCTCCCGGGTTTAAAACGCGTCATTAGGGTCTAAGGCTTATTAACTTATATAACCAGCATCCTTCAACATCGAGGTTTGCCCCCCCCCCCCCTAACCGGGATTTGCCTAAACTCAATTGAATTCTGACCCACCATCGGCAATGATGGCACAAGAGTGGCTCTGATACCATCGATAACTGCCCATCCCGCTAGTAATATTGTCCGCTCTAGGCCTATGCCCTCATGGGTTTAAAATGTGTCACTAGGGTCTAAGGCTTGTTAACTAATATACTCAACATTCCTCTTATGTTTTGTCGATGTGGGATTCTGTCTAAAGTCTGGGGTGTTACAATAAATGTTGAACCCACAAAACTTTTACCGCTTAAGCTTGTAGGACCACACGTTTCAAAAGTCGTTTTTTTTCTTAAACTTTGTGCTAAGTCAAATTTCATCATCTAAATTGAAACGAAGGAAATACTACTTGACAGAAGTAGTAAAGTCAAAATTGCACAAGGTCAACTTCCGATTTGAATTTACGGCATATTTACTTTGTCAGGAATTAGGATCAAGAACAACTAATATTTGCTAATGATAAAAATGTGAATACATTAAAATATAAAATCAAAATTTTTAATTTATTAAACCACTAATATTTATACCATTTCCCTTCAGATTGGAAAAATAAGGGGTTTCTCCTTTTGGGAGAAAGAAATATGGGACTATTGGAGGCCACTTCATATTTTTGTTTACCTAGGGAGTACTTATTATTTACTCGCTAAATATTTTTTTTTATTATAAGTAATACTACTAGTATTACTCCCTTCGATGCATAATAAGTGATAATTTTACCTTTGGTACATTTATTAAGGAAATACGAACTCCTAAAGAAAAAAGGATATATTTATTAAATTAACCTTAATTAATTATTACCTTGACACATTAAAATATGTAAAGAAGGATAAATTTTAAAAAAATAAAATTAATTTTTTCTTAATTATATAAATGAATACTTATTTTAAATTAAAATAAAAGATAAAATAATCACATATTGTGTGGACCGGAGGAGGTAGTAAGCTTGTCCAAATTATTCAATGAAGGAGAGTGTTCCTTTCTATTTTTGTATCTTCTCTCTTTTCCCAAAAAAAAAAAAAAAAAAAAAAAAAAAAATAGAAGAAGGCGTATATTCTAATTTCCAATCCACGAAAAAAACGTTTGTGTCTAAAAAAGTATCTAACCACTTTTTTTTCTTCCCAAGTGTATAATAATTCGCCAAATATATATATATGAAGAGTGATGTCAGCTTCAAACACAAGGATATTCATATCATCAGAATCAGTAAGATTCAAGAAGTTAAAGAGAGAAAATGGCGAATTTTGTGCTGCAACTTCCAAATAACCTGCGTTTGCGGAGCTTCACTGTCTCATCCTCCTCTAATGGTATCCACATGCCTTCCTGAAATATTACTATGGTTATTGAGAATTTCTGCTAAAATTCTGTACTTGACGAAAAGATTTATCTGTTCCTAGTAGAGTTTAGTCCAAAATAATAATTATGGGGTTCTGCTCAAATCAAGTGACTGTAGTATAGATAGCTGTTATGTAACCATAATTTAGACAACCAGTTTGGGTTAACAAAGATTCTTTTTTATTGCTATTTCTTTGCTTCTAAAATTGCCAAAGATGTGTGCTTTTGTTTGTTTGTGTTGTTGTTTATCATGAACCAGAACCCCTATCAACCAAATTTGTTCTGATTGAGTTGCCTCATAATTGAGTTACTTTAATGATACATATCTTGCTTCATGTCTTTGTTTGAGTTATTTAATGGTGTTGTAGAGATTTCTGCTGGGAATATTTTCTTGGTATAGACATTATACATCGGTTATTCCAGCAAAACCAGTAACGGTTCTGCGGAATACAAATAATTAGTTTACCCATTATAGTCAAATTGGTTAATGGCTGTGTTCTTGAGTTGAGCTTAGCACAAGCATTTGTAGGTTTTTGCTCAAAATTGGTAATTGTTGCATAAGTAAATAAATGCAGAGAAGAATAATGATATAGAATTTTAATCATTATATCATTGTACAACAGACGGAGGGAATGCATCATCTTTCCGAAGGCGAATACTCTACCTTCAAGGTAGGGATAAGGTCTGCGTACATACTATCCTCCCCAAACCTCACTTGTGGGATTACACTGGATTTATTATTGTTGTTTTAGAAGGCGAATTCAATAAAGAATGAAACAAATAACCTACTTCGGAGAATTAGGAGATTTCCCCTAGTTTCTCTCATTGCAACCATCCCCAGCTGCAAACCAGGAAACAGAAACTGAAAGCGTAACTACAGGAATCATGTAGTTGATAAATCCGGTTTTCTCTCCTGTTCATATTAAATGTTCAGTGAGCCTAATTTGGATATACCAAGTTGAGTTTTCAATGTTTTCTTTGAAATGCAAAGCCTTTACTCCTAAACCTACCAGTTGTGTGTGCTTGTGTTGGTCATGTAGTCCTGTTGTGAGTGAAAGAACAGCTTCGAGTTCTTAATGCTTTTAACTGTTTCTTTAAGTTAATACTTCGAAATTATTCATAATATGGTTTCAGGGTCGGCTCCTGGTGTGCCTCAATCAGCAGGGCCAGTGATTCTTGAACTTCCCCTTGATAAAATCCGAAGGCCACTCATGCGTACCAGAGCTAATGACCAGCAAAAAGTGATGGAACTGATGGACAGTATTAAGGAAATCGGGCTTCAAGTACCTGTAATTACAAATCCTTTGCTGTTATTTACCTTTCACATGATTTGATGTTGTTTTGTCTTCAAATATAAGTGGAGATGAGAATGTACTCGCATTGTCGTGAATGAATTTGTTTGTCCTTAGATTCATGACTTATTCAACTCCCACTTCCTAATTTCCTATCTGATGACCTATAACCCCAAGAAAATAATCAAGTCCTAAAATTTCTTGTAGGGCGTAAGCCATAGATCTTATGCCCCAGCTTGAACTATGTTTCCAGCAATTCCTTGCTAACAGAGAGGGAGACAACCTTGACATCTCAAACATTGTCCTTTATTAGTTAATTATGGGAAAGTCGCTTTTGACACTTCAATTCCTTCTTTTATATGTTGATACGCACCAGAAACTCTGGAATTGAAAAGAAGAAGGAACACCTAAAGAGTAACGAGAAGAACTACTCTTGAACACTGATTCTAAGAGCTCAATGAAGCTCCGTCGAATTGAGTGAATAGAGAAGAGAGAATGTTATTAATCTTCACAATAATAGCTAAGTACAAAAGGAAGGTTTTGTGATCTATTTAGGTGAATCAACGTGATGTGCAATTAGTTAGTTATAACTAACTTCTAGAGGTTACATGACCCACACGTGCCTCTTCTAACAACCTTCACTAACAGTTTTAACTACTAACTCAGCTACTCCTTGTCATTTAACTATGATTAGTCCCTAACTGTGATTATTACATACAGATACGTATCATATGCATGTTTAAAGTACTTACCAATAGAAGTTTTGCTTTAGTTCATGTTAACCCGTCTGCGGGTGAATATAAGACTCAGAGACAGTTCTTTATCTTATGCAGATAGATGTGCTTGAGGTGGATGGAGTTTACTACGGTATGTCTTCTTTTCAACTTCTTGCCTAAGCATTAAGCTATTCATTGTGATCTTTCTACTGATACTTGATCTTTAATTGCTAAAGAGAATTAAAATACTGTCTCTGTCTTGTCCAGGGTTTTCTGGTTGTCATCGTTATGAAGCTCATCAGCAGCTTGGCCTTCCAACTATTCGTTGCAAAGTTCGTCGTGGAACAAAAGAAACTTTGAGGTGCCTCCCCTTTTTTTCTCTATCTTCTTTATTTTAATATCTAATATCATTCTACTGATTATACCTTTCATTGCTTTTAGTTCTGTCCACTGACGGTGCACCATCTTTAATATCATCTTTGCAGGCACCATCTTCGATAAGATCCTGCTAAATTACTCAAAATGGGAGAAACATGATAATAGGTCAGTCTTACAATACTGATGATGTATATGTAATGTATATGCATACAAAATTTGCCAACGTTTGAGGTCTTCAGTACCTAAAGTTGGAGTTTGTACATTAGACTTGGTTGATGATGCAAAAGAAGATAATGAGTTTATGCGTTGGTATACAAATCCCAGGCCATAACTACACCAGTAACCCAAAGCAACGTTGCACAACTGTTGTTTAGCTTTCCCTGGAAAGGATTTTCATCTTCTTTTTGTCGGTTTCTCGTTCTTCCCCTCTGCTATGGGCTACTATTTGGTAAAAATGCCCCCTTATGTTTCTCTCATGGTAAGAAAAACTAAAAATAAAGGCTCAAGCAACATATTGCAGTTCTTCAAAAGAATAAGAACCAGTGACAGCTCACCAGACCATGTTGGTTTGGTTGGGGTGGAGGGTGTCGGTCATTGAAGGTGGTTTGCCCCCCACCCCCCGGTGCCTTTCGATTCCATTTATAGAGCAGAAATGTCAAAGAAGGTAATTGTGCCAAGGTAAAGACACCAGTGCAACGCGAAACTTAGAACTCAAGGATGTTAGATGGTAGCGATGTCCGAGTTCATTACACAACAAGTGCAAATTGAGATCTTTCACAATTAGCTTCTCACAGCCTGATTATTCATTTCCTACAGCTTCTACTGCTAACCGTCAAGAAATAAACAGAGGAATTTTATGTATAAATACACCAAAATTTTGTATGAACATCAAGAAGGCAGTCCGCTACTGACTAATAGTTGACAGGAAGACGGAAATTTACATATTTCAGAAGTTCTGTATTTTATCATTTATAAGATATAGGACCCGACCTTGACATTGCAAACCTTGGCAATGGACTGGGACCTGTGCTTGCTGAGGTTGAGCTGTCCACATGTTTTAATTTGCGAGTTGTTCTATATTCCAATGGTCCAGATCGCCTAATATTTCGAGGTTTATTTTCAATGGTTCCACTTTCTGTATCATATAGTTGATCCTTGGCATGGCTTGAGGATGGCTTGAAATAACCTGAATCATTAGAATTAGACTGAGGAATGGAATCACCGCGAAGCTGCCTCATTGCAGGGGATGAATGTGCCAGCGATACAGCCGGAGAATGGCAGGGTGAGCCACTAAGAGGTATACACACATTTCAGATTCTTGAACATTATAAGACAAGTTAGAAATCAACCCATGTTAATGCATGACGCTATATGAAAGAAACAAGTCAGTTAATATAGGGTTGTCTCTTAGTGCTCATCAAGTTCAGTGAAAACAGAATTCTCGGTTTAACCAAGGTTTTAAGCTCAAAACTAGACCAACCAATGGTTAATAAATTGCCAATAGAAGTGTGGTGCGACTTAATTGGCCTTTAGTTATTTTCAACTTTGCACAGGCTATCTATATGATATTATTAGCAGTATTTCTAACACTCGAGTGAACAAAAAAGAAGGGAGTAGTTTTCGATTTTCACAATTTTACGATGACCTTATGTAGACACTTTAAGAGACATGAACATACCTGCTGTTCTCACCCCAAGAGTCGAGAATAATTCCAGATGAGAACTTCACAAAGAGCTGCATTGTGGATTTTATGTTTGTCTCAACAGTTAATCAGTTGTGTGTTTCAGGATCAAATGTCTCGCCAACATGGCCATTTGAAAAGGATTGTTTCATCTGATGCTCTCTTTCACAAATTCACTTCCTGCAATTACTGCTGAAATGCACCTGCCAGAATAAAACCAGGTTACAGAATGAGAAAAATGGATAAACAGAAAGCCGAAGCACTTAACTTTTGAAATGTTTTTAAGTATACTTCATGAAAGAAAAACAAAGGTTTTTAAGCATACGCAAGCATTGCCCAGTACTAGTCACATGATGATCTACCTTGCCATCCATGAATGGATTTCAAGAAACAACTGTTAGTTAACTTGATATATGCATAAAACTAGAGTTTACCAAATAGGTCACATTGAGACAGTAAAATTTCTTTTTTCTTCTCCGACTCCAAAAGAACCCAAATCAAATTACTCCTTGAAACAGAAAAAGGTTTAGCACCATAGACAGCAAAAACTGCCAAAGGTATTATATAAAGTGTGCAACATATGATCATTAGACTGAAAAACGGGGATCAACGGATGCGCAGCCAAAAGAGAAAGGAAAGAAACCAGCATGACTAAGAAAAATCTGTAGAAAGATGGAGGAGCAAAACTTCCTTATAACTTAACACACAAGAGATTTTAAGCAAGAAATGAACCTTGCCAAGCGATAGATGTTGTTGCTGAAGCTCCCAGTGTCAACACTGAAGCCACTACAGTTCCATAATGTTAGATGTCATTAGAGTCGTAAACAAATACGGCAACAAGCTCCAGGAAGCATCATTTGCACCTCCAACCTCTTCTAGTATGGATCTGACCCACTCAGCGCCATGGTCACCAGCTATATTATGTAAGAAAGAATAGGAAGAGAATATTTTTCTTAGAGAATGCTCAAGTTATATTAGGCCACTTAAGGCCACTTGAGATGATTACAATCATCAATTGCATCTCTATTTATACTACTCAAAAAACTAATTCAAAAGTCTTGCGCAAATAACTAGATACACGTATCACAATTCACTAGATACATGTATCACAAACTTTTAAAAGATATTTTGGAAAATTAAGAGATGATATTGAAAGACTAAATGATATTCTTGAAATAATAAAGAACTCCTAGAAAACATAAAGGTCAAGGATAATATACTTGTGAATGCATTAATTCCAACACTCCCCCTTAATGTATTTGCTTGAACACTCCAATGCGTTTTCGAAGATAGCAAAACTTTTCTCTAGGAAGTGCTTTAGTGAAGATGTCAGCAAGTTGTTCTCCTGCTTGGCAATAATGCAACTGAATTTCACCTTTCTCTTGTGCTTCTCGGATAAAATGGTACTTGACGGAAATATGCTTCGATCTTTCATGGTTGACCCGATTCTTGGCAATGGCAATCGCTGATTTGTTATCACAATACAAAATAGTCCCTTCTTTTTGTTTTTCACCAATATCTTCAAGAATTCTCCTAAGCCAAATAGCTTGAGAAGTAGCCTTAGCTGCTGAGACATATTCTGCTTCGGCAGTGGATTAAGCAACAACACTTTACTTTTTTGACATCCAAGAACAAATGCTTGAACCAAATAAGAAAGCATAACCAGAAGCCCAGTCACTATCAGAATAGCCAATTAAGTCCAAATCTCCATCAAATTTGTACATTATCTCATAATCCATTGTTCCTTGCAAGTAGCGTAGAACACGCTTTGCAGCTCCAAAATGCACTTGGCTTGGTTCTTGCATGAATTTAGATAATAAACTAGCCGCAAACATAATGTCAGGTCTTGTTGAAGCAAAATATAGCAGGCTTCCAATCAAGCTCCTTTAAAGTGAGCTACTAGCTTTCTTTGCTCCATCATCTTTTCTGAACTTCTCATTTGCTAGTAATGGTATGGCCACAGACTTGCAATCCATCATTTAAAATTTTTGAAGAATACTTTTAGTATACTTCTTCTGAGAAATAAAAATGCCTTCTTCCACTTGAGAAACTTCAATGCTCAAGAAATAATGTAGCAACCCAAGATCACTCATTTCAAAAGGTTTGTATCATATCTTGCTTGAATTTCTGCATCATCTTCATATCATTTCCTGTAAAAATCAGATCATCCACATAAAAGCAAACAATGATAATGCTACCATGTTATTGCTTCACATACAAAGTAGCTTCGGTTTTGCTTCTCTAAAAATTATTTTTCAGAAAGTATGTATCAATTTTATTGTACCAGGCTCTTGGTGCTTGCTTCGGCCCATAAAGAGCCCTTTTTAGCCTGTACACCTTCTCTTCTCCCCCTTGAACAAAAAATCCTTGAGGTTGCTCTACATAAATTTCTTCATCAAGTTTTCCATTTAGAAATGCAGACTTAACATCAAGTTGAAAAATCTTCCATTTCTTTTGTGAAGCAATTGTCTCCGGACGTGTAATTGGAGAGAAAGTTTCATAGAAATCAATACCTGAATTTTGCGTGAAACCTCTAGCAACCAACCTTGCTTTGTGCTTTTGAATTTCTCCTTCTTGATTGAGTTTGATTTTGTAAATCCATTTTAGACTTACAACTTGTCTTTCTTTGGGTACATCCACAAGCTCCAAAGTATTATTTGTCTCAATCATCTGAATTTCTTCTACCATGGCTTTCTTTCAAATATCATGCTTTATTGTCTCCTCATAATTTTCTGGCTTAATACAGGCAAAGTTGCATCTTTGATAGATGTCATTCAATATTCTTGTTCCTCTTTGAGGTGGTTCTTCATCTTCTGGATTTGAGATTTCTCCCCCTTGAGGGACATCTTCCTCTTCCTCATCCTCTTCTTGCCTTGGCACATTTAAACTACTGATAGAAGTATTCTCCACCTTTTTATCTTTCTAATTCCATGTTGTTTTTCATCAAAAATGACATCTCTACTAACAACAAGTTTGTTAGTTTTGACATCGAGAAGCCTATAACCTTTTGTCACATCACTATAGCCAAGAAATATGCATTTTTGACTCTTTTCATCCAATATTATTCTTTTTTCAGTAGGTATATGAGCATAACAAACACACCCGAAAATTTTAAAATGACTTACAGAAGGTTTCATTCCACTCCAAACTTCAACTGGTGTTTTGTCCTTTAATGCCTTTGTCGGGCACCTATTGAGGATGTACACTGCTGTATGTACTGCTTCTACCCAAGAATATTTTGGCAGCCCTTTCTTATTCATCATTTTTCTGGCCATTTCAACAATGGTTCTGTTTCTCCTTTTAGATACACCCATTTTGTTGAGGAGTGTACCCTGCTGTAAGTTGTTTCTCAATGCCTTCATTTTTGCAATATTCTTCAAATTCTCGACTTGTGTATTCACCTCCTCTGTCACTACGAATGGTTTTGATGCTGCAACCTTTTTGCTTCTCAACGAAGGCTTTAAATCTCTTGAATGTAGCAAATGTTTTTGACTTTTCTTTCAAGAAATAAATCCAAGTCATTCTTGAAAAATCATCAATAAAAATTAGAAAGTACATTTGGCTTCCCAGAGATGGAGTTTTCATTGGTTCACAAATGTCTGTATGGATTAGTTCCAAAAGTACACTTGCTCTCCAAGACTTCCCTTTTGGAAAAGACTTTCTGTGTTGCTTTCCCATAATACAACTTTCACATGGATCCACCTCAATATGTATCTCAGGAAGACCTTGCACCATGTCTTTTTGCTTCAGAAGCTTCAAACCATGAAAATTCAAGTGACAAAACCTTTTGTGCCAAAGCCATGATCATCTACAACTTTATTTTTGAATGTAGTGTAATGAAGTTGTAAAGGAAAGTTTCTTTTTATCATCTTTACTTCAACAATGACTTGATTTGGTTCAATTTTATCATAAATTCTACAACAATTCTCTCTAAACACAAGAGAATAGCCATTTTTCATGAGCTGACCAACACTAAGCAAATTTTCTTCCAAGTCAGGAACATAAAGAACATCATGAATTTTCTTACCGCTCACTTTTCTGTTGATCGAAATGGTACCTTTACCTTTTGCATCAACTAAGGCTCCATAATATATTCTCACTTTAGGAGTGATGCTGCGATTAATTGAGAGGAAAGCCTTTTCATCTCCAGTGATATGATTGGTACAACCGCTATCAACGTACCATTCATTGCTTTTTGCCAAAGCATCAGATTGAGAAGTGAAGAAAAATTTTTCTTCCTTTTCTTCCTCCTTTCCTTCACAGAAATTTGCTTGTTCCCGTTGCTTGTTCCTGCAATCCTTCTCAATATGGCCAAACTTTTTACAAAAGTTACATTGGGGCTTTCCTCTGTGCCAACATTTTTCTGCATTATGATTAGTCTCTTTACAAATTTTACAAAAAAGACTAGTACTTTTCTCACCTTTTTCTTCAACCTTCTTATTAGAACCATCATGATCTGGCTTCTTTTTTGGATTATACTTCTTTTTTTGTTGATTCTTTGAGAAATTTTCAAAAATTCTAAGTTCTGGACTGGAAAGCCGTCTCTTTGGGTTGATTCTCACAAAAAAATCTCTGCTTCTCGTGTGCACGAAACGATCCAACTAGCTCTTTGATGGATAGCTTAGAAAGATCTTTCGTCTCCTCAGTGATAGCAACAATATACTCATACTTTTCTGTGACACTAATTAGAATCTTTTCCACAACTTGTTGGTCAGAAATTTCATCACCATGATTTCTCATTTCATTAACAATATTCGTGACTCTTGTGCAATATTCATCTATTTTTTCAGATTCTATCATCTTCAAATTTTGAAACTCCCTTCTAAGAGTTTGAAGATTGATAGTGCGTACCTTTTCGTCACCATACACCTCAGCTTTCGGAGACTCCCAAGCTTGCTTTGAAGTCTCACAAGTAGTAATTTTTGCAAAAAATGCTCTTGAGACTCCCATTTGAATTTTTCTCAAAGCCTTTGCATCTTGACGACGCTTATCCTCAAGATTTTTCAATTCTGCTACTGAAAGTTCACCATTGTCTTCTGGCTCTTCATGACCATTTGCAACAATAGTCCACAAACCTTCAGCTTTCAGATAAGTTCTCATTCTTATATTCCAGTATTCAAAGTCATTTCCATCAAAAAATGAAGTAAGAACAACTGAAGAATCAACACCATCATTTGTTTTAGATGCCATAAATTTTTTCTTCACCTAACCCCAGATTAAGAACGAAAACTGCTCTTGATACCAATTTGTAAGAAAGAATAGGAAGAGAATATTTTTCTTAGAGTATGCTCAAGTTGTATTAGGCTACTTAAGGCCACTTGAGAGGATTACAATCATCAATTACATCTCTATTTATACTGCTCAAAAAATTAATTCAAAAGTCTTGCACAAATAACTAGATACATGTATCACAATTCACTAGATACATGTATCGCAAACTTTTAAAAGATTTCTTGAAAAATTAAGAGATGATATTGAAAGACTAAATGATATTCTTGAAATAATAAAGAACTCCTAGAAAACATAAAGTTCAAGGATAATATCCTTGTGAATGCATTAATTCCAACATATTAAAATTGTTTGCTACTCTTTTCAACCTTCTAATCTCCTTTTTCTCAGGTATTTCATCAGGTAAATGATTAGCAGCCGCTGTCAGTAATGAATGTATCAAAGGAGCACCTTCTTCAAGCACAGCTGTACCAGCTTCCGCAAGAAGGTGGTCAAAAGCAATGGCCTGTCCAGCCTGAATACAGAACCTAACCTGAATACAGACCATAGCCTGTTCGGCAGCGGCCGAGCCCAGTTGAGACTAGAGGTCTTTGATTTTTTTGGACCGGGCCTCAACTTTCTCCCTCTCCTCTCGAAGTTGGGCCTCCGCCGAGGCCAGTTGCTTCCAGACAGTCTCTGTTTTCGAAGCCAATCGGTCTATTTTGCCCTTCCACTCATCGGTCATGGCCTTGACCTCGTCCATCTCGTCTCCAAGTTGGTCGATACTATCAAGCTTCTGCTGGACCTACGGGTTTTGACTGTTAGTCGCCATGCATAACTCGTCTTCACTAACTTCAAAGATATTTGCCTATTCTACAAGGCGGCATGTTCTTTCTGAGCCGCGTCCAACTCAGCCTGAAGATTCTTGACTTCTCTTTCGCATTGCTCGCTGAGAAGCTTATGCATGTTCCTCTTCTCAACAAGCTCTTTGACTTCGGCCTCAAGTTAGTTAAGCTTATCCCGATACTGGAGAAAGGTTTCACAGTGGAGCACCGAGGCTTGTAGAATGTAAAAAAGAAAAGGCATCAGAGTCATCAAAAACTGAGTTCGAAGACAAAAGAGTTTGATAACACTTTACCCGATTAGCGCCTAATGCAATTCGTTGAACAAGAATGGCGCATCCACCTAGTTCATTTTTGCCTAGTCTTCTTCAGTTACCAGGCACTGGAGGTAGCTAGCTATCCCTACGGGGGTGGAAAGAACCCGGGCATCCTCTAGGATGGTGATAACTACTGATCGCTTTTGGCCAGGAACCGTGCTCGTAGCGAGGAACCGGTTGATCTACCTCGGGCTCGAGTTCTGCCCACTGACCTTCGAGGATGGACTTTTCCTCGGCAACTCTAAGTCACCCAACCCAGAGAAGTCTTTCAGGGCGGTTGAGTCTACACTACCAAAGAAGCATCGGAGGAGATCGTCTGTTCCATGAGCCATTTCATTGGATCGCTCCTTCGTCGCTCAGGCTTTATCGAACATGGACTCTATGAACGAGGATGATCCTAAAATTTCTATAAGATGAGAGGGGGAGGGGCGGAGCTGGCGACTCGAGATGTCTCGACCATCACATCTGTATGTGCCTCGTGAACTTGAGGGGGATTAGCCCCCCTCATTTCCCCCTCGGTTGCCATTTGTTCCTCTGGAATAGACGACTCGCGGGCTACAAAAAGGGTGTCCTCCTCAGGCTCGTCCCTCAGCTAGAAGAGTGAATGCGAGTCAGGCACTCGGGAGCTGGAACTTTTTGTTGGCTTACGAACCAACCTTCTTCTCGGTTTCTTCTTCTCCGAGCTCGGGAACTCGGGCCCTCTTCCTTTTCTTCTCTCCTGCTGTGGTTCCGGGCTGCCCCGAAGCAGAAGGATCAATGGACAGGTCCTTGCCTCTTGCCACGGCCCTAAGCTCGATGGTCTTAAGCAAGCTTGCAAAAAATAAGAGAAGTAATAAGGGCATAATATTGAAAAAGAAAGTTTAGTGTTACTCACTCGGAGAAAGGAATCTTAACGTGAGAACGGTCCTCTCAATGGACATAAGGAATTTGCGAACAAATGCCTCCAATCCAGTACTTGAGCCGAGGAATGGCATTTGGAACTCGAGCGAGCACTGCACCATAGCAAACACCAATGAGAAAAGGGAAGATAAAACATGAAGTTGACATTTAAAACAGGTTATACTTACGTGATACGTTTCACTTCTTAGGGAACGACCTCCACTTGGCATGTATCAGGTCGGTGGTTCTCACTCGGACAAAGTGTCCTTGCCAACCCTAATCCTGATCCTCGTCGATACTAAAAAATGGGGCTTTGCTGGCCCGACGTACAAGCTTTGTCAGTCCCCTTGGAAGATTTAGGGAATGTATAAGTAGATCAGATGGTCGATGGTGAATGTGCACAAATCGATTTTGTCCACGAGAAATCGAAGGGGGATCACGATCCTCCACAGTGATGGGTGAATTTGGTTGAGGCATACATCGTACCTCCTGCACAAGTCCAAGATGAACGGGTCTACTGGGCCCAATGTAAAAAAATATGTGTAAACACTTAGGTATCCCTTAAAATGTGTGGTGATATCGTCATCGGGCCCCTAAAAAATCACTACATCCTTATCTGCCCAGCCGCAGTCCTTTTGAACTACAGGAAGAACAACCTCGGTAATAGAGCAGATGTACCGTGACAACGCCTAACATCGGTCTTGAACCAAAGAGGGCTTTTCAACATTGAAGTCGTCATTGACCGAACACCTCCCGGGAACAAACATTTTCAAGGGGGCTCGGTTGTCGGTTCATTAGTGGCCTCGACCGGAATAGACTTCTCGAGGACGACAATATCAGGGGTGGTCTCCTCGACCTCAGTGACCGATTGCAAAGAAGAAGGAGCATCTTTGTAGGGAACGGTTTTGGAAGTTTTTGACATTTCTTTTATCTGGTTAAAAAGGTTTTAAACTATTAAGGAGAATGAGGAGATGAGGGATGAGAACTTGCTAATAAAAACAAGTACACTAGCTAAAGCAAAGGGTAAAAGAAAGGTTGTAACTTGAAGAACGAAGGTAACAATATTGAGGGATAAAAGAGGACTGTAATATCTTAAAGGATCGAAGGTAGAAGCTTGGTCCAAAGTAAAAAATGAACGGAGGAAGGGGTATTTATAGAGGCTTGGCGCCGTTTCACATTCAGGAATGACCTGTCGATCACTGACACGTGTTAGGGGTCATTGTGATGCGATTGACGGGACATTTTGGTTTCTTTGTCGTTTTGTGTCGCAGCGTATTGAAGAAAAGATCGAAGAACTCATGTCGTTCCTCGTCGTTTCCGTAGAACTTGCTCTCCGAGAAACGAGAGTACTATCTGTATACGGGTGAAACCGGACCCATAAGCCGACCCGGTTCCGGATAAAATAAATCGAGTAAGGAACGCGATGACAAGGAACCAGAATCAAGGTAAGGGACTCGAGTTAGGTACCGGGGGCACGACGCCCGCCCTCGAATATATCGAGGCCATGACCCCGGTTTTGGTCCAAATCCCTAAGGATTTCAGTAAGCATTATTGGGTAATCGTACACAATTAACGGAAGGCCATAATATCTGTGGCTAATCAGGTATCACGGCGCAGATCTCGGCATGTACCGACGGGAAACCAGTAATTAGTTAAATGGGAGATTTTTTACCTTTTATAGAATTGTACCTAGAGTAGGATTCCCATACTATATAAAAATGGTTTGATTATTTATTGAACATATTATAACATGCATCCCAAAGCAATATACTATTATTTTTACTGTTATTCATAACTCTTATTCTTATTCATCGGTGCTAGCCATTGTGAATCCGGTTCGAGGGTGGAAATTTCATCAAGGCTGGAATTATCCTCCTCACGTGGCTTGAATTTAATATATCTTTATTTGTTTAAACTAACGTAATTTATCATTTGTATCGAATTAATCCACTTACAAATTTAATTATTATCTATTTTTGAGAGTAAACAGATAAAGCGGGTAAAATAAAAAGTTTAAAGTTAAATTGTTTTAAAATATAGAAATGTGTCTTTTTTTGGGACGAACTGATAAGTAAATTGTGTCATCTAAATTAAGACAGAGGGAGTATCAAGTGGTTAAATCTTAAAAAAGAAATATGTTATGAGTTGAAAATTGTATTTAAGAATTCTATCCTAAACAATTACACCATACTAGTACTAAAAAACAAATTTGCCATACGATTAGCTGTGATTATATCATGGAAATTTCGCAATAGAAGTAATTGCTTAGAGACCCTTAGCTTTCATCATTTTCCTCCAATAGACTAATAAATTGCAGCATTTTCGTTTTCCCTCACTCCCATGGCTGCTGCGATGAGCTCTCTCACCCTTTTGCGGTACATTTTCTTCCCCCACCCCTCCCACTTTCTCCTTTTTCTCCTTTCTTCTCATCAAAAGATGTGATTTTTTTTCCATATATGCAGAAGCTCTTCAGTAGTGAAAATTTTGGGCGTCATAAAGGCATCAAATTTCATACAAACGACTTCACCAGCCTTGCGTCATCCCCTTCAGTCTCGCAGGTTTCGTAAATTTCTCATGAAAGCCCGATTTTAGCGGTTCAATATTATATCCATATTCGATTAAACAGCCATTGCTTATGTGTTGTTCTTGGTGCGTGAGCTTGTACTACATGCTGTAGCTGCTGTACGATTAACTTTATCTTGCTTTTGTTGAAGAATCTATCATTTCTTGACATGCTTCTGCAAAGTGCGTTTCTTGTAGTTTGATTAATCTTTCTCATTATTCTAATTATGGTGTTTAAGATATTAAATTTGACGTGCAAATTATATTAGTGATAGTTGAAGAATCTATTTAAGTAATGATTGAAAAGTTTATTTTAAAGACAAAAAAACAACACGTCAAATGTATAAATTTGAATAAATTTATGAATTTTGAGTTACTGACAATTTAATGGTGACAAAACATTAAGGGGTCGTTTGGCAGGATGTATTAGAGAAAATTATGCATGTATTAGCTTTGGTATTATTAATCCTTTATTTTGTACACTTTTTCAAAGTATTATATATCCTATTTGATATAATCCTATGTTTAACTAATAAATAGCAAATCATGATATTAGCAATATCAAGACTATTAATATATGCATAAGCATGGTTAAAGAGAAAAGTCCCTCAAGGCTAAAGGATGCGGAGGGTGTTTTTGTAAATAAATAATTTTTTTCGAAATTATACAATGCATGTCATTTTTAATACACCACACCAAACAATCATAAGAAATAATCTTAGCATAACTCATACCAACATAACTAATGCCTGCATTACCAATCCCCTCATTATTAATACCTCGTATTCAGTACTATTCTTATACGCCCTAGCAAATGACCCCTAAGGGTTGTTCCCAAATGAAAAGGGTGTCATAAGAATTGGGACAGAGCGATACTGTTGTATTAATCCTGACAAGTCATTCAATACATTTTTTGTCATCTGAATGCAAGTTCCCGTGATGGTTGTCTGAGGTTGTACGGTGTGGTGGAGCTACTGAATGTTTCGAATAGGTCATCTAGTCTGAGTCTTTGTTGTTTTCATTTCAAAGTGGATGCATTTTCCATTGTTGCTTCTCGTTTACTAAATTACACGCATAATAAGTGATTGTAGTCATGTCAATTGTCATTTGAATGCAAATTCCCTTCATCGTTGTCATTCTCTTTCTTTAAAGCTGTAACTGAGCCTATAATCCAGACTTCGACTGTTCCAACATATCATAGAGATTATACTTCAATCCTCATAAAGGTTTCCTAGTTGTTTTTTATGTGTTTCTTTTGAAATGATAACAGGTTTCATTGATATATAGATAAATCTCAGCGCCAAGATAGTGCTGAGAGAAAAGGTCCCTAGTTACAAGACTTCCAAAAACAAAGAGAAAGATGAACAAAAACAAGTGGAGAAAAACAAGTCTTGTGGCATTTACAAGGACCCGATGAGATCAACTAGGGAATCTGTATCTTGTACTAAAGCTTCTTTACACCAAAAGTGAAATAAAGATATACAATTCATTTTAATCTTCCGTTCAGGATTTGCTGAGTCTTCAAAACATCTTTTGTTTTATATGTGTTTAAAATCCTTTATAATCAGGAATACATTATTTAAGGGTCTATATCTGCCAGTGAGTTTCTTATTACCTCTAGTAACTTGTGCATGGGAGGTTATCTTCTTCTACTGGTGAGTAGAGCCTTATCTTGTAGTCGGAAAGGTATTATTTGGCATCGAATTTTTTTTTCTATGCTTTCTCTATTGCTGGTAATGATGAGCTATTATCAACTGCATGGACGGACTTCACGAGATAGTAACTTTAGTGCCTTGACGAGTAGATCAGTACAGATGTGAACAACTTTGTTGAATTTTACCCTATGGCAAACGAGCTTGATTATTCTCACAAGTTCAGTACTGAATTTGTACTACTTACATAGATTAGTAGATTTTACATGTTAGTTAAACTCCAATTAGTAGCAATCAAGTCATATCCTAAATTTCAGGCAAGAATCTGATATAATCTCATCACTACCTTATAAATTACTTTTGCAATAAAATACTTGTAAAAAACTATTTGTGCACTAGAAAAGAAGTTTCTTGTGTAGCCCCTAAGCCTGGAAAGTTATGATAAACATTTTCTATGTTTAATTAAAACAAATGCGAATCGGGAGCTTACTTATAGGAATATTTGTAATTTAGAATGCACTTTCATTGCTCTCAGAGTTCCTCTTCAAGTTTCTCATTGAGGTTTGTTTTCTTTTTGTAAAGACAGGTCTTATGTAGGTGCCGCACATGATGAGGAAGCAGCTGCCAGGACAGCTGCCGTAAATGCTGATACTGGAGCTCCAACCATGTACTATTTTTCTGTGGATAAAACATTTTATAGTTATATTACTTGATTAAGTTTAGATTATCAAAACTTGAAACAAATTAACATAGTGTTTATATAACTCTTTCTGATTGACCATAGAATTTAAGTGTTCCTTATGCTTATGGAAATAGAAGTCCTTTAATTTTATTGACTACTGGAGATAATTATTGAAGAAGAATCACACTCTAGAGTTATCTTTTAAGTAAAACGTCATTGTTGCCATTAAAATTCTAAGTCAATAACATTATTTTGAACTCTGCATCTTTTGTGTATTGTGCTTTTCTTTTGGATGGGTATCCTTTCACTTGCATTTCTCATTTCAAAAACCTCCCTAGTGTATAGGTTCCTCAAGAACTGGATTTTGGAGTTTGGAATCAGATGCATTGGTACATAGGGTTTTTTATGCACATAGCAGTCGGCAAAAATAAAAAGACTGATCGCTACAACATCTGCTATTTGTTTCCCATGTCATTTCCTTATTACTTATGGTAAATGATAACTAAAAATGAATCTCTAAAAATAACAGATATGTAATCAGATATTCTGACTCTTCAAATAATTACTTCAATTCTCCCTTATCAAAAAACTAATTATTTGAATGCTCATTAAATATCATCGTTCAGTCTTTGTTCAAGATGTTACCTCATATTTGGCCTCCAACTGTTCCATGTAATACATTTTGTACTATAAATCACCTAACAACTTCTGGCTTTCCATCTAATACATTTTGTACTATAAATCACCTAACAAAGGAGATTAGCAATTGACAGTAATTGGCTCTACATTTCTTTGATTGATATTGGCAAATATATACAGATTACAACATATGACTTGCCAAGAATAGATGAAATCAAATCCCTGTAATGAAGGGATTATTACAATAGAAAAGGAAACAAGGGACTATTGTGACAGAAATCAAATCCCTGTAATCAAGGGATTATTACAATAGAAAAGGAAAGAGTCAAATCCCTGTAGATAAAGGACTCTTATAACAGTAAAGGAATTTATCTATTTTCCTTAATACTAACAACTTGTATCTTAAAGAGAAAAAGGAAAGATTCGAAGTTAATTGAACATTTGAATTTTACAAGGAAACAAGTGTTTGTTGTGGGAATAATTTGTTTATATGCTTCTTGATTGCCTTCCCTGAGAAAGAATGATTATACTGATCTTGTTTAATCTCAAGCTCTTATTTCATAGTAGTAAATTTGACTTGAACATCCACAGTTTGACTTGCATACTTTCTGTGAGACTTGGTGACTGAGTGATCATGTAGGCTCACCGCATTCTAATTAATTTGTTTCTGCATTCAGATTTGATAAAATCATAGCAAAGGAGATACCTGCTTCTGTAGTATATGAGGATGAAAAGGTTCTTGCTTTTCGCGATATCAATCCTCAAGCTCCCGTTCATGTTCTAGTTATCCCGAAATCGAGGGATGGATTAACAGAGCTTGGAAAGGTGTGTTTTTTTTCCTTCATCTATTTTTCTGATAATATCATCACTGTGGTATGTATTCTAGCACACATTCCATGCCTAGTTTCAAGGAATGCGCATCTTGACTTTTGGTATAGCACAAATCACAACTTATCTCTACTAATATTTGAGGTGAGAGTCTAAACTATTTGTCCCACAGCAGAAATAGATGACCACAATATCTCCACAAGTTGATATCCCTTTTCTTACTGACTTTTGCCCCTATAATTGAGATCTGTAGAGTCCTGTTGGTTAAGGCAAACACATATTTTGGATGTAAAAGGCGGCCACCTTGCATTTTTACATGATATTACGAAGTTGTAGCACTTGTATGTGAAAAGTGCTTGTAGTTTGCGGTGATGATTTTACTGAATAAAGAATATAAGTTTTTAGGGAAAGAATGGAATCTTGGGGCTGTGAACGACTTTATAGGTTAGCAACTTAGCAGTTGTCATCCGGAAAAAAAAAAAAAGGTCAATTTTGCTGATGTTCATTTCCGTGCCATTTCCTCTGGTAATTGATGTCTTGCAAGTTGCAACTGAATCTGTTCTAATCTTTGAAGGCTGAACAAAG
This sequence comes from Nicotiana obtusifolia, assembly GCA_002018475.1. Taxonomy (NCBI): domain Eukaryota; kingdom Viridiplantae; phylum Streptophyta; class Magnoliopsida; order Solanales; family Solanaceae; genus Nicotiana; species Nicotiana obtusifolia. Next base: position 409,233 of record MCJB01020660.1, read on the forward strand.
ACATGAAGATATATTGGGTCACCTCCTTTATGCTGCCAAGATAGTAGTGGAGAAAGAAGGCATTGTCGATGGCTTTCGAGTTGTCATTAATAGTGGTGCCTCTGCATGTAAGTCTATCTCCCTTCAAACTAAAAGGGGAATTTTTTGTATGAACAATGAAGAGAGTACAATGCTATTTACATCTCATATGCATCTCAAGTTTTCTTTGCATCTTTAGGAATTAAAAAAAAAAAGAAAAAAAAGGCACCTAGTTACTGAAGTAATTACTAATTCTCTCTCTCTCTCTCTCTTGCATAGGTCAATCTGTGTACCATCTTCACTTGCACGTACTTGGTGGGAGACAGCTGAAATGGCCCCCCGGTTAGAATCAAGCTTGGTTGCCTGCATATTTTCCATTTCTCCGCATTGATGTAAACATCACATGTAAACCGATGTTCAACTTCTGTGGCCTGCCATTATTAAAGTAATATTGTTAAAAATGATTCAAGTGTTTTTGGTGAATGACTCGAGATATTTTTCTTCATTGCATGGATTTTGTGAAGAATTCCAACTGGTTCTGTCTCCATAATGCCGTTAATTTCTGTTGTCGGTATTAATCTATGTATGTGGTATGCTGAACCCCTATTCTGCATGATTTGTTTCTCAAAAGCTCTTCCTTGAAGTAGCTAGACATTTGGTTTTCCCATTTTAGAACAGCCAGAAAGAACGAAGTGTTAAATATTCAATTCCAAGCAAAGACAAAAAACACACTGTGATTTCTTTCTATCTCCTAAGCCTAACATCGAATTCCCAATGTTGAATACAATTGTGAGATTCATATTTGATTTAGTTAATTTGTGGCCGGCATTGATAATCCTTAGTTCCTCGAAGTTGTAACTATTTGTCAACCATTTCGGTTGGGTGACTACTGTATACTTATAAACCTGAAAGCACCATCCTTATGATTTTCTTTAAGTTCCTGTCTACGGATTCCTTTATGGATACAAATATATTGAGTTATATACTCCTATTAAGCTTATAGAATAATTATACTTTCAGTGCCTTCCTTCAACGCTTGAAGATTGTTGATATGGAAAATGCATAGACGATAAAAAGAAACCTATGATAGAAACACTTACCAGACCAAGGCAAGGCCTATTCAAATGAATCCTTCAATGTATGGGAGCTAGGTCAGACCTCACAATTTGTCTCGAGGGACCAGCTTTATCGAAGGGCTGGTTTTATTGGCCTCATTGTTTCCCTAGAACGCGGTGCACCAAGGCTTGTAATTAATTATAAACCTTTAAACATTGCTCTCAAATGGATTAGGTACCCCATACCTAATAAACACGATCTCTTAAAAAGAACATTCAAAGCTTATCTTTACAGTAAGTTTGATATGAGGTCAGGTTTCTGGCAAATTCAAATTATTGAGAAAGATAAATACAAAACTGCTTTCAACGTTCCATTTGGACAATACGAATGGAATGTAATGTCATTTGGGCTCAAGAACGCCCAATCTGAATTTCAAAACATGATGAACAATATCTTCAATCCTTATAGTTACATGTCAATTGTTTATATCGATGATGTGTTAATCTATTCTGAAGATATTGATTCGCATTTCAAACATCTTAACACCTTCTTTAAGGTAGTTAAAGCAAATGGCTTAGTCGTTAGTGCTAAGAAAATGGTTTTGTTCCAAACCAGTATAAGGTTTTTAGGACATGATCTTTATCAAGGCACCTATCTGTAGAGCCATCGAGTTCTCTTCGAAATTCCCCAATGTGATCATTGACAAAATTCAATTACAAAGGTTATTAGGCAGCCTTAATTATGTTGCTGACTTTATTCCTAATATTAGACAGATTTGCGAACCGTTGTATAGAAGACTTAGAAAAAATCCTAGTCTTTGGACCCAAGAACAGACTAGAGCTGTTATTAAAATTAAGAGTGTAGTGCAAAAACTCCATGTCTAGGAATTCCCAATCCTAGTGCCTTTATGATTGTAGAAACAGATGCCTCCGACGAAGGTTATGGTGGAATCCTTAAGCAAAAGATTAACCCTAATAGTAGCGAGCAATTAGTTCGTTTCACTTCTGGAATCTGGAATTCCGCACAAAAAAACTATTCAACTGTTAAGAAAGAAGTCTTGTCTATGGTGCTATGTTTCAGTAAGTTTCAAGATGATTTAATTAACAAAGAATTTTTAATTGTGTTGATTGTAAATCAGCAAAAGAGATTTTATTAAAAGATGTTAAAATTTTGGTGATGGCAGGCTCTACTGTTTAGCTACGATTTTCAAATTGACTTCATAAAAGGAGAATAATTCTTTGCTATATTTCTTAACAAGAGAATTTTTGCAGGGAAACAATGAGGTCAATAAAACCTAAGTCCTTCGATAAAGCTGGTCTCATTTCTGGGGAAACAATGAGGCCAATAAAACCAGCCCTTCGATAAAGTTGGTCCCTCGGGACAAATGGTGAGGTCTGACCTAGCTCCCATACATTGAAGGATTCATTTGAATAGGCTTTGCCTTGGTTGGAATAGCCTGTTCATTACCAATTTTAGGATCAAATACACAAAACAAAATAGGTAAAAGCACACAATTTTATTTCATAAACTTGAATAATTTACAAACTTAAGAAAAACTTACTTATATGAACATTGCAGAGAGGATACAGCGGAAGGTAATAGATAGGCTATTTTCTCGGAAGGAAAAACCTTAAAATTGTTGCACCAGGGGATAGGCCTGTATACAGTGATGAGGACATGCAGGTAGGAATTCACTGCTATTTGCTGTGGAAGCGTTTGTTTTCAATTGGTTAATGTGATTGCATTTGTTGGACTCTTTTGCGTTTTTTTCAGATTTTCTGGCATTATGGTGTCATCAAGTTAAAAAGTTTTGATCTTGTATATCTTTAACTTGTAGTTTGTCGCTAGCATTTCTTTTGAGTTTAATGCAGCTTGTTTGGTCCCTTTTATGCCTAAATGTTTGATTTTTTCATTATTTGGGCTTCTGGAATTGCCTTGTTTTGTGTTTTTCAGTTAAAGTTTTTATCTTTTTTGTCATAAATTGCGTTTTTAGTCCATACTGTTAATTTAGCTACGTTAGCTATAATTGGTAAATTGTGTTTTAAATGATCTATCCTGGTTGCGCTTGGGAAACATAGATTAATACTTATACACCCGATCTGTTTGTTGCAAATGTCTTGTTGAGAAGTATAGTTCTCAACCCTCAAGGTGGTAGCCTGTTTAAGAGCTGGTGTGACAACCTTGCAAACCAAGGATCGCGAGAAGACCAGGTGAATTCTTTCCATCTGGCTAAACTTTGTGGGTATAATTATTCACCTGTGTTGGCCGGTACTCAATGTATTACCCGAGGTGTGCACAAGTTGGGTTGGACTACACCGTAATCATTAAAAACAAAAACAAAGAAAGAGAGAGAATTTTGATCTCCTCATGCTTCTTAAATCCATAAATGCATTTGTTTCTGATCATAACTTTTTGGTTCAGAAATTAATTCTTGCATAAAATGGCATGTGATAGAATAGTTCAGGTTGCAGGAGTCTTTAATTGAATGGTTGGAGCAGCAGGAGTATTGGAAAAGGAACAATGGCTGGGATCATGTGTTTATATGCCAGGATCCTAATGCTTTATACAAGGTTGTGGATAGGGTGAAGAACGGGGTGCTGTTAGTTTCTGATTTTGGAAGATTGGCTCGTAATCAAGCATCACTTGTTAAGGATGTCATCTTGCCCTACTCACATAGGATATACATATACTGCGGATATTGGCGTTGAAAATCGGAATTCCTTGCTCTTCTTTATGGGCAATCGATATAGAAAGCAGGTAATCGATTGCGAAATTTTCTTTATTTGGTATTTGATTATCTAGTGTCTGCTTTGAATAAACACTTTTAACTGATTAACTGTCATCCATCTAGTCCAAAGTCTAGAAAGCAGCAGCACTTGAAGGAACTAAGATATCCTGCATTTTTGATAAGTAAGATATCCTGCATTTCCTTGTGCCGAGTTACTACAGACGAGCACATATTTCATTCTTTTTCTGAATAAGACAGATTTTATGGCAAGGTGGTGCTGAAAGATATGCCTTTGATGAAGTTTTCCTTCTTTAAGCTTGTAAGGAGTTGATAAGACTAGGAGTGTGTCTATATCATTTACATATACCAACCTACACCAAAAAGCTAGTAAAATTATGCAGTTGTACCGACCACTAAGTTTGGAATCTATCCTGCCCTCAAACATCTTTGGTGACTTTCTCTTTATAAATAAAATCCACCAAGTACTAGTTGGGATGGTCTTCCATAAGTTCACCGAATAGCCTGCTATGCTAACCTGTCTTGATAGAGTGGCTTAAAATCTTTTTTATAGGTTATAGAAATGCTTAAGCTATTCAAACGTCTACAGAGTATTTCCACTTGTAAGCTATTCTGTCCTGAGTCCTGACCATTCTCATCACTTGTAAGCTATTCAAAATTCTACAGGGTATTTCCACCTTCTACATTCCAACCCCCTCCCCCCAAATGGGATACTCTGAGAAAGAAAAGACTGTGATTTTGACACAGCCACCAAGGCAATAATGATGAATTTCACTGCACACAGTTTAAACTTTAGGACATAGGGTTCTTAATCTGATGCAGTGATGGCTGAATGACATTGGTCTAGCGGTACAAGTGCAGCACGTGATTTGTGTGTTAGGCGCACGTCATGGTTTCGAACCCTACCGTAGGGCCTGTTATCTAATTTGGAGAAACGAGTCCATTATCCACCGAGTTTTAATATTGTGCCAGGTACTAGGGGATTTTTCGGTTATTAAAAGAACTTGCGTATGTTCTCAAGTTCCTTGAGCTAATACTAGTGAAGAGCATACAAAAGGGCCAACCCATCAATGACTGGTCAAAAAATAGTAGCTGAGGTCAATGGATGTGTTGAGCTTGTGTGCAGTCATTAAATAATCTTTAAATTCTTGCTCTCTGCTCAAAACAAAATTCTCTTTACCTCATTTTGTTTCCATTTTCTTTTTTAACTTAACTATTTTCTTTATCTCTTTTACTGGCTTTGTTCAGTAAATCTTTTTCAGAGATTCAAACTGATGGAAGAGATTTATTAGTCTCCCATATTAGTTGATGGTATAGGTTGTTGTCTCCTTATATGATCTTTGGCAATTTTGACCTCATGAGCTAGCTTTTGGGACTGAGTTAGGCCCAATGTCTACTTTCTTTACATGGTAATAGAGCCATCCTATCTTTATTTTTTGGTCTACTCAATGTTTGGGTTCCATTTTATGTTTTCCACTCTCCAAATGTCTAGGCCTGTGCATACGAGAGGGAGGGGGTGCTAGAGTCTTACCTTGATTGACGATATTGGCTGACGTCCCCTTATATGGTCTTGGGTGTTCCTCATCTCATTAGTGATCTTTGGGGTTGACTTAGTGTTGCTCCCTTATGCACACGCAAGTATACGTGATCGATAAGTAATATAGGACAATGAGTCCGGATTATCGTACCCAAGGGACTTAAGTTAACTAATTTATAACAACTATTATCGTTATTTAATCAAGCAAAAATCACTGCTTAGTATATAATTTAGTCTAAATTGTAATTCTAATTTAATCTAGGAATTGTAGAGAACAAAGATATATTTTATAATCAATAAAACAAAGATTCCAGGGTTGTGATTTTACTTCCAATCCTATTGCGTTCTAATTGACTTATCGTTCATATTGTTAATGTAAGATTGCTAATTAATCGATAATGATACTCACAGCCTTCTTCCGAAGTACTATTCGCCTATTCCTAACAAGATTAATGCCTATATTCCTATGGAATTAATCTAGCAAGAATGCATGAAGAACACGATTATACAATTAAGCATGGTAATTAAGTATATTCCTATCTTGATTAAGTATATTCCTATCTTAACCACGAATCCGCTTTTTTTAACAAAGTTAAGAACATGCTTTCTTCAATCCTTATTTTAATCTAAACTTAGTTTTCTCAAACATCGCATAGATAATTGATAGAACTTAATTGGTGGCCAAAACAATTAAGCAATTTAGCATAGAATTGAAGAAACAATCTTATCCACATTAATTATTAAAACGAAATCATCAAGTTAGAAACGCAATATTCATGGCTAATCACAACCCCAGAACAAGGGGTGATTAGCCACTCATGTTCAACAAAACCAAATAACTAAGTATGAAAAACTAAAATAAAGATACTAGATTGAATTGATGAACTGAGAAATTGTTGGTGTTGTTGATGTTCCTAGGCCTCCTTTTGCTCCAAAATCACGTTCTCCCCCTCTTAGATAGGTTTAGGGGTGTTTATATAGGAGTTAGGAAGGGTTGGGGTCGACTTGGGGGTCTTCTAGGCGAAGTAGGAAACAAATCCCGAAATCAGTTCCCTGGCCAGCGCCCAGCGCCCCCCAGGGGACTGAAGGCAGAAGCATTTTTCAGTTCTCTGGTTCCAGCGCCACAGGCAGCGCTGGGCGCTGGCCTGTGGGCTGCCTTCCTCCTTTGTCCGTTTCTTCTTGTTTTAGCTCGTTTCTCCCCGGTTTCGTCCCCGATTGCTTTTAACTCATTCCTACACATAAAAACATATTATATTTACATGAATCAATGTGATTAACATCCAAATCCATACAAACAAGAGCTAAATATGGGATAATTTATACATCATTTAATATCTTTTCTACCAATTATCACTTAGGCTTAAGGTCTATTTTCTTATCAAGAATAACGTCTTTCCTTAAGACATCTCTTTTTGCAGAAATTGCTACTACTGAATTTATTCTGTTAGGATACTTTATTTGACGAAATTATATCACTATACTTGTCAGCAAAAAGAAAAAAAGAAAAATGACATCTTTCCTGTTTATTGGTATCAATTCACATCATAGTTCCATAGTTATTTATTTATGTAAAGCTTGTTTTGCTAATGCTTCAGGGAGGAAAGATTCGTGATTTGCTTTTTCAATTACTTGAGAAAGACGAAGATGTCATCATAAAACATGGTGCACAATCTAGGGAGAGCCGTCGTGAGGCAAGAAAAGGGATGCACACTTCAAAATTTTGTTTGCATCCAGCTGGTGATACTCCATCAGCTTGCCGACTTTTTGATGCTATTGTGAGCTTGTGCGTCCCTGTAATCATCAGTGATTACATTGAATTGCCATTTGAGGATGTTATAGACTACAGGAAAATTGCAGTTTTTGTAGACTCTAACACAGCTGTGAAGCTGGGGTTCTTGGTTAAAAAGCTAAGGGAAGTACGCATGGAGAGGATTTTGGAATTCCAACGGGAGCTGAAAAGGTATTTACTAGTACATAATTCTTCTTCCTGTTACAGCCAGAAAATAAAGTAGTCATGCATATATTGCACTAGTGCATAATTCTTCTTTTTGCCCTTTTTTTCTTGCTGCTATGATTGAGAAGTGGTAAAACCAATAGATATAAACATGCACTCTAAGGCGTGTCTCTGTGTGCGCGGGCATGTGACGTGCGTGTTTTCCTTTTTTTGTCTTGTTCAAAGATGTCTTTCGACAGAGACAAGAAAGATGCAAATAAGTAGAAGTTATTCGGAAATACCTATCCCATTTCTACCTTAAATATGGGAATCTGTGGTAGCAGAGGGTATGGTTGGGGAATTTCAGACAGAAGAAAAAGCAAAAGGAAAAAAGAATTAGAGAAACAACATCAAAAGCTGATGCACATAAGATGTGTGAAATAATCTTGATAATTTGACAAGAATTGAGCTTATTAACCCCTGAGGGTGACATCATATCGAGGGAGTAATCTGGCAAGAACAGAATCTTTTCATTATTATATTTGGCCTTTATTGGACTCTTACGAGTTATACTTCTTTTATACGGGAGACATTCCCTTGGGTTGCTCTTATTATATTTCTTTTTAACTTAACCAATAAATTATAATTCCTTACCTTAATCAAAATATTAGCCGACTCCAACTTGTTCGGATTGAGCTTAGTTCTTGTTGTACCTTAATAAAAAATATAATTCCTTAACCTATCGCACTAAAGTGCTTAGACAACCATACATGGACTATAAATACAGGGCTAGAAATATCGCTAGGAGTTATGGGCAAGGACTAGTGTAAGTTTGTTATGTCCCATTGTCTATAGGGCTGTTCTCTACCTGTTGGATCACTGAAAACATAGATATTGTGACTGCGTGCATCTCAAGTTGTCTCTTCTAATGCTCAGATCTGCAAATGGATGCAGCTTTTGTTCTCAATTTGTGAAATTAGTTTGTGAATTTTGGGCATTGTTTCAAGAGACAAACAGACAAATATCCAGTTAATCAGTCAAATTTAGGTCAGATGCCAGGAAATCATAAGCAATAGGTACTGTAAACTGTATTCAGGGTGAGAAGCATGTATCAACAGGTTTGGTTATTTTTAGTTTAAATTTTTTATTTTCTTTTATTATTTTTTTCTCTAAATGTTACTTCTTTGAACACTATATAAAAATGGTGCCAATGTATGGACAGCCCTTAAATTTAAGCTAAAGAAAAAAAGAAATATTAAGCTAAAGGTGTTCAATTTCATTTGAAAAAGTTCAGATGAGGTGTCAGCTGAATAAATCTTGTTTATTTGGAAACATAGATGAGCTCTCCAAGTACTTGACTCATTTAATTGCAAGCGAAGGCATAAGATCTCTTATCCTGCTAATTCTAGTGCTTTATGTCAGCAATTTAATCATGAAATATAAAACCTATTGGTGGCTAGAACAGCTAGTTGATGCATGATATAGTTCCTTGCAAGTAGACCATACTATGGTCTGTTCTGGTTAGGTTACTGTGTTGGTTGTTCCTCCATCTTATCTTTCCTGAATGAACTTCAAGTGTTTCATGCTTTAGCTTATAGGACTCTTTAACATCTAATCAACATAAGAAACCCTTTGATTTTTGTAGCAACATGTACGGATCTGTTTTTTTGTTTTCTAGAATGAAGAGTTTTACATATGTACTCCTGAAATTTGTGGCATCTCCAGATGAAGCGTTACTTTGAATATGAGGACCAAATGGAAGAGTAAAAGAAATTTGGCGACAAGTTTCTTTGAAATCACCGCTTGTTAAGTTAATGATAAATCGTGACAAGCGACAGGTGAAAAGGGAGCTCACTGAACCAGATTGTTCTTGTCTGTGTTCAAACCAGTCAGGGATCTTGACGACATTATGATCCACACTGGTGACATTTTCTCAATCACCTTCTTCGTGGATCATCAAAGAATGTCCGCTCATACCTTGAAGATCTCGGGAAGAAGATGGTAGATCAAGAGTCTTGTGCTGTTAACTTGTATCTGCGGATATTGCTGCTATCTGCATCCATTAATTTAATATCCCTGCTAAATGGTAGAAAATCCAGTTCATGATGAACTAAGGATCGGAGCCAGTTCACTGCATCCAATAAGTTAATATCCCTACTGTCTCAGAGCCATGTTGGCATTTGTTTTCAGCCAGCTATAAGAGTTACCTGTCCAAATTCACTACCACCAAAGAACCTCTCAGCTATAAAGAAGCAATGACAGACTCCGGGTGGATAGAAGCAATGGATCGAGAACTAAATGCCCTTAATGGCACTTGGTCATTAGTAGACCTGCCAAAAGGCAAGGTACCCATTGGATGTAAATGGGTGTTCAAGAAAAAGTACAAAGCAAATGGTAAAATATAAAAATTCGAGGCACGACTAATGGAAAAAGGTTACAGCCAGATAGAGGGACTAGATTACCAAGAAACGTTTTTCCCAGTGGTTAAAATGGTGACAGTCAGAGTTGTTCTATCATTGGCTGCAGCATATAACTAGTATCTACATCAAATAGACGTTTATAATGCATTTCTCCAAGGGGATTTGATTGAGGAGGTATACATGTGCTTGCCACAGGGATTTCCTAGCCAGGGGGAGGAAGTATGCAAGCTACACAAATACCTGTATCGTTTGAAACAAGCTTCACGACAATGGAACCTAAAGCTCACTGAATCGCTTATCAACTCACGCTTCACATAAAGCCACTTTGACTACTCATTGTTCACCAAAAGAATGGGCACATGAATGGTAATCATTTTAGTGTATGTAGATGACCTTCTCATCACTGGGAATGATCAAAACATGATTTTAGAGGCAAAAGACATACTGAAACACAGCTTCAAAATCAAGGACCTAGGAAAATTGAGGTTCTTTCTTGGAATTGAGATAGCAAGATCCAAACAAGGAATCTTGATGAATTAGAGGAAGTTTGCGCTAGAGTTGATTGTGGAACTTGGATTGACACGATGAAAATCAACAAGCATACCAATGGAGTGTAATCAGAGATTCACTACAGCTGAATATGACAAGCAAAATAATTATGAAGATGATGAGAAGTTAGGAGATGCAGGACCTTATCAAAGATTGGTAGGGAAACTTTTGTATCTCACAATGACAAGGCCGGACATATGTTATGCAGTACATGTACTTAGTCAGTTTATGCATTGTCCTAAAAGATCACACATGGATGCAACAGTTAGAGTAGTCAAATACATAAAAGGTGCCCCAGGACAAGGACTGCTGATGAGCTCAAATGAGTCGACCAAAGACTCTGATTAGAGTCTTGTACTGTGCTAAGATATGTTAGTTGGAGAGTGTTCTGGTGCAATGAAGCATGAGGAGATGGAGAAATGGATATTTGATTATTTTCAACATGTCAGTTTGTTATTGCGTTTTTAATCACATTACCCTGTTTGAGAATCATGCACGTAAATATTCGAGTTGACAGTCAAAGTAGTGTTCAATAGGCACATATGGGCTTTGGTAAGGTGTTAAATAGGAACAAGACTTAGTTTAGATATCTAAATCAAAAAATAGGGCAAGTTTGAGCAGCTACCTATGTATTCTACGTAGGTGTTTTCATAGTTCGGTTTGAATTAGGTTCTTCCGTAAAAAGAAATCAAACCAAAAGTCGGTTTTTCAATATTAGAATCAAACCAAACCAATCAAGTCGGTTTTTTATCGCTTCAGTTTATATCGTGTTTTGTCAGTTTTTCGGATTTTTTCGGTTATTTATCGATTTTTTCTTGAATATGAGACACATATACCAAACACATATTTTGATGATTGCATTTTCAGCTTAACACTATCAAATTAATTGGCCTTTGAGAAATCTATCATTTACCAAGATATATATATTGATGATAATTGAATTAAATAGTGATGAATAATTTAAGGCTCAATTAAAAAAAGATTATTTTTAATATGAAATGGATTCTTATGCTTAACAAAAGAAAATTACCAATCAAACTAGAATGTAAAAGTAAAGAACTATATTAAAAGTGCAAACGATTAATATGTACCATAAAATTTTAGAAACTTCGTACTATATATATATATACATATATATATATATATAGATAGGTATAACAATAAATTTAAAATAGCTACTTCTATAGTCGGTTCGATTCGATTTTTTCGGTTATTTTTTGATCAAAACTAAAACCAAACCAAATTTGATTGATTTTTAAATTTCAAAACCAAAACTAAACCAAACCAAAAAGTATCAATTTTTTTGGTTGGTTTGATTTGGTTTTTGGTTTGGTTCGATTTTGCGAATTTTTATGAACATCCCTAATTATACGCTCTTTTCTTCTATTATTTGTCATTTTATGCTTTTAAACATTCATATGATTGCTAAATGTATGTGCGTGTGTGTGTATATATATAAAATGTGTGTTATATATAAAAATGCACAAATTCTATATATTTTTGCTGCTACCAAATATAAATAGTTTCGACCGTGAACTAAAAGTGATCTCCACTCAGAATATAAATGGCTAATTTAGACTAATAATGTCAATCTACTTCTATGTGGGCTTTCATCAACAACTAATGGGCTTTGTATGAATTCTAGTCCAATCCTAATTAACTAATATATGGTTCCAACCAGACAAGGATCACCACTATTTCAAAATTCTTGTTTGGCAGTGAAAATAAAAAGTTAATAATTAATTACTGTTAAACTAGTTTGAATATTGATAACTTATATTTAAATTTTTAGTTCAAATATTACTTTAATGAGTTTCTTTAAAAATCTTAAAATTTTATTGCTGGTCCTGATAAAGTGTTGATAAAGTGGGTCTTCTTTGATTTAATATTATTTGACTAATATCTGAAGGCGTTGTTTTAAATTTGAGATTGTTTAGAGTATACTTGAAGCGGTTAATTAAAATTAAAATTGTAAATTTGAATAACACTTTGTCAATACAGAAAATTATGCCAAACGAGGTAAAACTTTGATGAACAATTTAACAAATAGACAGATACAGATAACAGAAAATCATCAATATAATAGAGTTTGATGAATAATTGAACAACCAAAAATTTATATCAATTGTATAGAGTTTATAAATAATTTAACAAATAGATCAAATGCAGGTAACACAAAATAAAGCATTATGGTAAAGTTTGTGAACAATTGAATAATCACAAAGTCATGTCAACCGGATAGAGTTCATGAAAAACTAACAATATAAGTAAGGTAAATAAAACATAAAATAAACCAATCCGATAGAGAAATCCCTGACAAGCAATAAATGTCTGTGAGTCTGGAGGTCATCTAAGTACATTAAAAATAAAAATAATATTTAAAGACCAATCTCTTATGGCATTATTCCTTTTAATCTCCCACTTTGGCAGTCAATTTTCACCCATGGTAAAAGAGAGTTCTTAATTATTGAAAGATAAATTTCAATAGTTTGCACAATGCTAAGAGATAAAATATTCTTTATTAACTTACTATGGAAAAATAGAATACAAATTTATTAGCTTACCATATCTCAAGTGATTTATAATAATTAACCTACTTAAAGAAAATTGCCTTAAGATAATAGTACTATTATAATGTAATCACAAGTGAAACATGAAAATATTGTAATTCATATATATATATATATATATATATATATATATAGTAAGACAAGAAATGCATAATAAATAAATTGCCTTAATAATCTTAACTAATTAGCATTTTAGTCAGCGGACACTTAGAAAAAAAAAATACTACATAAAGCTAGTGGTTGAAATAAAAAAAGTTTTATAAAAGAAATGACAATTCTTAAAAGTATTTTGATTATTAGTTTTGTGATTTACGTTGTATGCATTGAGTAGTGTAAATTTTCATTACTCTATAAGTAATTTTTAATTTATAATATCAATTTAGTTATTATTTTTATTAGGTTATAATAATTAATATTTATTGAGAGATTTAACTGCAATTATTACCCTGTATATGACTTGATATTTTTTACACCATCAATGCTATAATTTAAACTTAAAAAAGAGCTTTATTGATAAGAAAAAAAGCTATGAAAAGTGATTAACATATTCCTTTTTTATGAAATAATGAAAAAATAACAAGGTTATTGGTCATACATGCATGAGTCATTTGACTTTAGAAAAAAAATAAAAACAATTATTTATTCAACTGAGCAACAATGCAAATGTTTCATTCAATTATTTGCTTAATATTAGAATTTTTTTTTATATAGCTTATTTTAAACTTATTTGGAACTGAAGCTTAGTTATTATTATTATTGGCGCAGCTTCGGCATGTTATGGAAACACACCCCAAGGTACCATCATAGCAGCAGCAAGTGATTCTCTTTGGAATAATGGTGCAATATGTGGTAAAACTTTCAATGTCACATGCACTGGTCCAACAAATCCGGTGCCACACCCTTGCACCGGCAAGAGTATTGCGGTAAAACTCACCTCAGTCTCGTAAATGTCCTTCTCAAATCCTAGCGTAAGATGTATGATTCGCCGAATTCATTGCTGACTTCACCACGATCGATTAGGTGAAAGGGTTCTACAAAGTTTGTTTTTTCATACAGGCAGCGTAATTATAGTACTCATATTGTGCCAGTCATGCAATTCGTACTGCATTGATAGAATTACTATACACTCTATAAAAAGAGGCTCGATAAGCCTTCGTGCTCTAAAGAAGTCTTCTCAACTATTGCTAATCTTGTCACTGGCGTTATTAAGATTGATTACGCCCAGTAAGTAATGATTTTCTACACGTATATATAAATTTATATTCCTTAGATCAAAAATATTGAATTCTTTTAAACCATTTAGCTATATGCTGTATCTGCCTCTTAGTGTATTGTTTTATGATTTTCAGGATTTCATAAGGGCATCAAAGGCTCATGGTATTCCAATTTATACTATATATAGCATGTCGAAATTATACCTCATAGTGAAGTTGATTCCAATAATTCACAATTGAATGCATGTATTTGATCAATTCTAAGAATAAAAGTTCGTCTTTTCCTTTTCTCTTTGTTCTTTGTTGAAAAATATTGAGCATGCTTTATTAAGCACAAGCTATTTATCAAACGAGGCGCGAATTAAAAAAATTATGTCTTTTAAAGTGTCAAATATTTGAAACAGATTTAAACGGTTGATTGGTTACATGAACTTTCATCTTGTTAATTCGAATGTGATTCTCCATCAAGTAATTTCCTTTGCTACAAGGAATTAGGTCGTCACAAAAATAAGGGCTTTCGTGGCGACAAAGAAAGGTTGCCATAGTGATAGTCTTAGTAACGAACTCTTAGTCACCATGAAAAGTAATGTTTTAGCAAATTGTGTTCTTCAACAAAAAGTAATTTTTGTGGGGATTTTAAGTAATAGCCAAGAATCAGAGGCGGATCTAGAATTTTTATAATATGGATATACCACAAAAAAAAAAGAGAAAAAAGAAAGTATTAAGTGTGATTCGATCCCTAGTCCTCTTGATAAATAACTCTGATAATGAATCAAGTGCACCATTGGAGGTTGAGTGCCAGCAAATAATATTAGATAAATTCTAAAAAATATATACATAAAATATCTAATTTGACAGAAAGATCATAATTCACGTGCCCCATGTATTTTCCTACAAATCCGCCCCGGCCAAGAATAAGTTTCAGCTACAAAACTATTCTCAACGACGCTAAGATCGTCACTAAAATTTTCTGTTGTAACTTTTTCCATTTTTTGTGGCCAGCAGAAAAAGTCCTTTTTCTTGTAATGCTTTCCCGAAGTTAATAAGTAATTTATTTTAATTAACCTTCTATTGGTTGAGTTATAATTTTTGTCCACCAAAGTTAGTTGTATTACGGACTTTCCGATGATTTTATAAGATCCTTGTTTCTGCAGTTAATTTATTAAAAGTTTTTTTTTTTGGTCAAAACAGATGCATAATATTAGTACTCCCTCCAATCTATTTTTATTGATTTTTTAGTATTTTTCTGTGGTCCACAATATTTAATTTTTTCAAATATTAAGAACGAATTAATTTTTTTTTTCAAAGTAGCTTTTGGAGTAAAGAACATACGAGTATTTATTGTATTTTTAATGAACAAATTAAGGTTAACACAGTCAATTACATTGTTAGTTAGTACTAAAAAATAAATTTTTTAATATGTGCAAAATCATCATTTAAAGTGGACCGGAGGGAGTAACAATTAAGCAAGGTCATTAAAGATACTTAGAGCAATTAAGTTCCCAATGAGCTAAAATTCATATTAAAGGGATTGTTGTGTCACACATAATTTCGTACATCTATTATTAATTGATAGCCAATAGATATGTTTTATCACTCTGAGATAAAAAAGCATTTATAATTGTACTATTATCCTGTTCATTATTGCAATAGACATTGCATAAAACAAATTTGCACGAATTTTGGCACGTAATCTGTCGATTTTAAAAAGAAAGTACAATAATTTGCTATTTTTCAATATATGTGTCGCATTTTCTATGCGAAACTTTGGTACTGACACTACACCTCAATAAGCTTCTCTCCAAAGAATACACATTTTTGATAGTGTAATAATATAAAAAAAAATTACACTGACGATTAATATAATCTTAATAGTTAATGAACTTTTCATTACTTTGGTTATCAAACATTGATGGTGACTGATCGCGCATCACGGCGAGAATCTTGGTACGTATAAGTGGAACCGCTTAATTAGCAAATCATGAGATTTTTTACTTTATACAGAATTGTACCTAAATTAGGATTCCTCTACTATATAAAGGAGGGTTTGCTTATTTGAAGAACAGATTGTTACTGACATTCTAAAATGATATACTGTTCTTTTTACTTGTTATTATCTCATCACTCTGTTCCGCCTCTAATTATAATATTTTTTAGCCCAAGGACAATCAACCTTTAAGGCCAAAACTGCTTAACTTGTGTGGTTGACATTTATCTTTTATCATTAATTTTAATTTTAATCTAATTTCTCATTTTTTTTGTCAAGTTAGATCACGTATCCTTAAAATTGCATATAAATTCAATTGTTATTCGATTTTGAGGGTAAACAAATGTGAAATAAAGTTACTAGTCAATAGAGAACCTCTTTTTTTGTTTTTCTTCTTTTTTTTTCTTTTCTTTTTTACAATTATGCATGTTTTATGAAATAGAAAAACTCGTAAAAAAATGCATATGACCTTCTTTTTTTATTTTCAGCATTAAGCAATTTTCATACATCTTTTGCCTATCTCGAAAATATATTATTTTAGGACAACATTATTAGCTCGAAAATGAATAGTAATAAAAAAGTGAAAAAATCATAACAAGTGTAACTTGATGTTCACTATGATAATTAAGCCAGAATTATGCGGACAAAATTTAAGGAGGATTTTGTTTATTTATTTATTTTTAAAGCAGACTTTATGACACTGGATATAGCAAGAGATAAAGTAATATTACTCAATAATTTTATTATGAGGTTTTAGAGACAAACCATAGGCAACAAAGAACATCATTGCCAAGACTGCAAATGCCATGAAGCACAAGGAGCGAGCCATAGTTTCTTTGAATGAGTAAAAAAGATAGGAATTAATAATAAGTAGAAGAAAGATGGCAATTCAGAGTTGTGAATGAACACTGACACAGTAGACGTGTTTATAGGCAGTAAACTAAGGGTTGGTTTGGTAGGCTTTATTAAGTAAAATAATCCCTGTATAAAAATTTAATCCGTTCAATATAATGTTTGGTTGCTCAATTCAATTTATGCATACCTAATACATGGATTACTTATACCTCATAGTAGGGCTTAGCTAATACCAAGGAAACCAAGAGATTACTAATCCCTGTATTAACTATATATGGATAAGACCCTAAAATTACTAAACCGCCCATCAAACCCTTTTTCTAAATTTCTTTATATAAAAGAAGAATATTTAAAGGTATAATTGTAAAGAAGATTTTGTACAGTTTTAAACCAAACACAAGCTTAGATTATACATTGTATAGTTAATTTTTAATGCAATGAATCAAACACTTGATAAAAAATAATCTCAATACTACAATCCCTACATTACTTATGTTCGTACCAAACGATCCAAGGGTAAGTAAAGTGCTACTTATCTTCTCAAGCACAAAAAAAAGAAGTAGACAAATTTAGTGGGCCATCAATTATGTGAAGTGAATTATTGCACCATAGTTATTGATAAATTTTGAAATTTGGACATATATCAATAACACATGTACCTTATGTTCATAAAATTTCAGTAACGTAACTAGTTATTCTCCCCAAAAGGGAAATGTACTACCGACATATGTCACGGGAAAACTGATAAGACTGGAAATTCATTTTGATAATTTAAAAATAAGTTGCTTAAGTACACAAGTTTTTTATTTTTTTAAATAGCCTCCTTGTATCAGTGTCTGCACAGGCAGGCCAGGGGCGTACACAAGAAATTTTTTAAACGATATCGAAATTTATAGAAGTACAGTAATAATAACTTTAATTATCATATTTCTAGACATAAAATATTCTTAATCTGCTAATTTTGTTGAATTTCAAGTTAGAAACTGTCCTAGGTTCAATTCTGCTTCATCACGATATTTAATCATACGTGCTTTCTTAGATATTTGTAAAACAATGTGCTAGTTGAGGTTGGAATGACCTTTTAGAGCAAAATCAAGCACAGTACCAACGCACAAACAGACAACTTATGTCAAGTAGTATTATTTTTTTCTTACTTATTCATTTCTTCTCAGTATTAATCTATATATTTAATAAAATTTTCGATGAAGCGGTATTGCGTGATACCGCTTCGTTAAGCGTGCATCCCCTGTGCATAGCTAGAAATAGAATTAAACTTCACATAATTTCCATTAATTTTTATTAGGTTTTAGAGGAGAATTCAAGAATTCTAGAAAGCTCCATGAGTGGTCCTAAACGTATAACCTTATCTTTTTCAGTACATTCAATAATGGAGTGTCAATAGACAACCTTTCCTCATTTGATTCGTCAAGCTTATTACAAAGGATATATGGCATTTTATTTTTGTTTGGCCAAGATATGTTATGATTTGGATATTTGACTACCTTCAATTGATTATTATTTTGTTGAATGAAGCTAGGGTTTCAAGATGCATTGGACCTTAAATTCAAATTGTGATTCGAATTAAATCCATCCAGTTAGACTTAAAAAATAAAATCAATATAATTAAATTTCAGTGCGTACACTAAATGTATCAAATATCAAATGAGTACAAGCCACTCTTGCTGTGAATAAACTGTTCTTTCAAAAATTATTTAAACCATAAAAGCTAAACAAAATTCATGTCAAATTAATACTTTTATATATCCACTAAATCATGTTGGACTTAATTTTCAAGATACATGTTGCCTTATACTAAAAATCGCTAAAATAGCGACCGAAAAAAACGACCAAAGTTGGTCACTAATTGCCCAAAAGCGATCAAAAAATCACAATGGTCTGGTCAGTAGTTAAGTGGTCACTAACAGCTAGCGACCAACATTGGTCCCAACACAAAAGAACCAAATTTCCGGAAAATCATGTAGAGACCAACTTTGGTCGCCAATTAGCGACCAAAGTTGGTCACTTCTGTTTATTTTAAATTAATTTAATTTGCTAAATAGCGACCAAAACTGGTCACCAAATTAATTATAATTTTTTTAAAATTTTGGTCGCTAACTGCTGATTTTTATTTTCTGTATTTTTGGGTAGTGACCAACTTTGGTCGCTATTGGCGACCAAATGGCGACCAAAGTTGGTCGCTAATTTGCAGATTCAATTTTTTTTCCAGTAAAGTTGGTCTCCAGTTGGTCGCTATTTTTGGTTCATTTTTTTCAGAAACTGCCTGTTTTGGCAGCTACACCACCTGCTAGATTTACCAAATTCACAAAATAATCATTTTATGCAATGAAAACAACAACAACCAAAACAACAACGAGAATAACAACAACAATAAACAACATCATTAAACAGTGACATTAAACAATAACAAACTATAAAGTTCAAATGAACTTATATACATTATATAAATTGTTAATACAATTTAACGTCTACTAATGTTTACATGGCATCGCCGGATGAAGTGTCATCATCAAGCTGACCAGCCGGCGATGATTCACGTGACCGGGGAATCGGAAAAAAGCCGGAAGCCAAGAGAGATTTGAGCTGCTCTTGTAGAGCAGCATACTGCTCATCTCTAAGTTTTTCTCTCTCCTTCTCTCTTTCTTCTCTCTTCCTCTCTCTTTCCTTGGCAGCTTCTAGCTCGGATGTGAGCTTTGCTACATGGTCCCGCATAGAGGAGAGGCTATCCCTATCAAGCGACTCCGTTTGCGAGGAAGTGCCTATTCTTTGCATTCCACACCTATAGCGGTGGAATTGCTTAGCGGGAAGCCCGTATACCTTTCCCCCTTTTGGACCGCCAGCCGCCTGCGTCCATAGTCTCTCAGCATCCTCGTCCGACGGTTGGATTGTTTTGCCCGATGAATATGGTGGCTGGCTGCGTACAAACTCTTCCAACTCAGCTGTGAAGCGACTCTATAAGAAAAATTAAATTAGTATTCAAAAGTTATATAAAACTAACACAAAGTACTTAATAAAAATTAAAAACTTACATATACAGCCGAGGCTCGGTCCTCGATCCACCTTTCTTTGTCCGAATCTTTCTTCTTCTTGACAGTATGAGTACGCTTGAATAACTCATCCTGCCTGATCGGACGGCCTAACTTCTTCTCCTAAAAAGTCATAAATTTTAGTTAATAAACAGATTAGACGTTGAAAATTAAAATTAAATTAAGCAATGACATACCATTTTCCTCTTTATTGAATCGAGGCTAGTCGCACCTCCAGTGTGCAGAGAGCCTCCCGTTTCCGAAGCACGGGCTTTCTTTGATTGCTCGCACTTCTTTAGGAAATCTGTGGTTGCCCATTGCCTTTGCAGATCAATCCAAAAACCATCTTGCATCCAGGAGGGCTTCGTGTTCGTCCTTCTAGCTTTGGAAAAGCAATGGGACAACCGCTTGCGTGCCCTGAGATTGAAGTTAGCAGCCACCTTCGCATTATAGCGGTGTTCCCACACACACTTGCTCTGTATTTGAGAAGTTAAGTATTTAGATGGAAATATCATAGTATTTAGATGGAAATATCATAAATATAAATAATTTTACTGCTTGAAAGAAAATTTATACCTTAAATTCACTGAAAATTACCTCCTTAAGCGTGAATGGAAATTCACTCCAAGACGCATAAGGTCTATCATATAGCTTTCGAGTTGCTTGGGTGATTATCCTCGTTGTAACATTACAAGGGTTAAACCTTTAATGTAATTAAAAAAAACACATTAATATCTTAGTAAAACCGTAAAAAACAATAAACGTTAAAAATAACTAATAACTCTTACTCGTCACTCTCAGGGACTATAATGATCCTGCCATACTCATCCCGATGCACCTCCTTGTCATCATCAGCAGGGGCATGGTTGGACGGTGTGGGGGGGGTTAGAGGTAGGATCCCGCAGGCGAATGCCTGTAGTAGATGGATTCCCCGACGAAGATGGCTGCGAGCCCTGCGACGCAGATGTATGTGCCGCAATGGGACATGTCACTGATTGCTGTGACTCGAGTGGCTGCGACCCGAGTGGCAGCAATGCCAGTGGCTGTGACCCTAGTGGCTGCGGCGATGATGAATGCGCTCCATGTGGATGTGACATGGTCTGATGCGGTCCATGCGATGAAGATGGCTGAGATCTACGTGGATGTGCAGTAGGTGGACTGTACGTCGGACGTATAATCCAAGGTCCCTGTGACGGAAGACCCGGTGTTTGCACAAATGTGTAGGGCTGGTGATGCTGGGGCAGCTCAGAATAGCCCCGGGGTGGAGGAAGATACGTAGGCATCTGCAACTCTGGAACGGCAGGACTAATTGGAGTGTAATCTTCTACCCTACTCTTTTGTTTCTTACCCTTTTCTCAACCTCGACCTTTGCCTGTCATCTGCATAATATAATACATATTTAGATTGAAATATATAAAGAAAATATATAGCTATAAACGAGAGTTGTTAAAGAAACTAACTGTTTAAAGCTCATCGTCATATAGTTCCTCGTCCGAGAATTCTTCTTCCTCGGTAGTTTGAGCTTCATCAGTTGATACTTCTTCCTCATATTCTGTAATTCTTACTTCGAAATATCAACTTTTTCCAGTATGTCTTCACGATGTTCCAAATCATCTTCTAAAACTTCGTCCACTATTTGGTCAACAGTGGAGATTTCGTTTTGATATGCAACATCTAACACATTTTCAACTTTCACCCTACCCACAAGCTTGGTTTTGATAACAACCCACCAATCAGACTTATTCCGCTGCAACGGATAAGGAGCATAATACACTTGCCTAATATTATGTGCAATTATGAAAGGATCATAGCGATCATACTCCCTCTTATGATTAACCTCAATTAAGTTGTACTGATTGTGGACTCTAGTACCTCTTGTTGGGTGTGGGTCAAACCGCTTACATCTAAAGAGTATCAATTTCTTGTATTGCCAACCTGTATATTCTAGTTCAATTATTTCTTTGATCACACCATATTAATCAATACCTCCATCTTGGTTGCCATCAGCACCTTGAACCCACACCCCACTATTGTTGCTATTTTTATTTTTTGAACAATCCTCGGTATGGAACTTATAGCCATTCACAACGTACTTAGACATTATACTGACCATAACCCCAGGTCCCCAAGATATATCTTTCAAAAATTGGTTTACACCATTATTTGGATTATTTACCTACATATTGTTAACAAAAATTTATATGTCAGCATAACTTTCAAACATTGTTTACTTACGTAGTGTTAGAATATTTTAAGGAGAAACTTACAAATTGTTTGAACCAAGTATCAAATCTCGTATATACAGCATCATGGCCAAATTGACTGACAAAGTGACTGTGACACATCAAACATTTTTAGTAGTTGCATTGAGATGCAGTCACAGTAATTGTTATATTTTGATAACTACTAAATCAATACTTACTTGAGAAATGGTACGACTTCTGGACAATTTAGCAACACGTGAAGTGTAGCTGACTTGAACTCCACATCGCTCAAACTCCTCTTTCTAACATCTTTAGAACATCGGCCTGGTTGATTGATATGGACATAGACGGGTATGACGGATCATTCATAAGGTCGACTGTGTGCCTGTTGGGCCTATTCCTAGCACATGCCACATTACTCTCAAAATAGTAAGAGCAAAAATGGGCAGTCTCCTTTGCAAGATATGCTTCGCATATAGATCCTTCAACCCTATTCCTCTGCCTAACGAATTGTTTGCATTTGCCGATTGTCTTATCATAATTTCAGGTTAGCCAAGAACATTAAAATAAAATAGAAAATTAGGAGTAAAAAATATAATATTACCTCTCAAATGGATACATCCATCTGCATTGAACGGGCCCTCCAAGTCGTGCCTCGTGTACAAGGTGGATTGGAAGATGTTCCATCACATCAAAAAACCCACATGGAAATATCCTTTCCAGCTTAGAAGAGGTGACACGAATGTTCTGGTCCATCTGCAGTAGGTTTTCTTCCCTTAACGTGGAAGAACACAAGTCTTTGAAGAACAAACTGATCTCTGTGATGGGTTTCCAGATCCTTTCAGGCAAACCACTAAGTGCAATAGGCAGTAAGGTCTCCATGAAGACATGACAGTCATGACTTTTCAAATGACTCAACTTCCCCGCCTCCATATCAACTTTGCGCCCAAAATTCGAAGCATAACCCTCAGGCATCTTCAGTTTTGTAACCCAATCACAAATTTGCCGTCGTTCATCCAAAGTTAATGTGTAACTTGCTTTGGGTTTGAACACCTTACCATTCTGTAATGTTTGCAAGTGTAGTTCAGGCCGCCTACAATATTCTTGCAAGTCCATTCTAGCCCGTGCATTATCCTTGGTCTTACCTTTAACATCCATCACTGTGTTGAACAGATTATCAAAATAGTTCTTCTCAATATCCATGACATCAAGGTTGTGACGGAGAAGATTATCCTTCCAATAAGGCAGATCCCAAAATATGCTCCTTTTCGTCCAATTGTGAGTAACATCGTATCCTGGGAATCTATAAGGTGGAGCTTCAGTAACTTTACTGAAGCTCTGGACCCTCTCCCAAATTTCCTCTCCTGAAAGTATCGGAGGTGGAAAATCACATTCAATTTTATTCTTTTTGAATGCATTTTTCATCCTTCTAAACTCATGATCAGGAGGCAAGAACTGACGATGACAATCAAACCATGATTGCTTTCGGCCATATTTCAAAATGAACGCTTTACTATTTTCCATGCAGTATGGAAAAGCTAGCTTCCCAGCAGTCATCCACCCAGACAACATTCCATACGCAGGAAAATCATTAATTGTCCACGTTAAATTGGCACGCAAATTGAAATTCTGTTTGGTTGATACGTCATATGTTTCAACACCATCATACCACAACTGTTTTAGTTCGTCAATCAGTGGTTGCAAATATACATCAATTAAGCTTTTTGGATTACGTGGACCAGGGATAATACAGTTCAAGAATATATATGGACTAGTCATGCACAACTCCGGTGGTAGATTATATGGTGTAACAAACACAGGCCAGCATGAATAGGGTGGTGCAGAAAAAGAAAATGGGGTGAAGCCGTCAGCACAAACCCAACCGAACATTCCTCGGTTCACTAGCATAATCCGGATACGTCCTATCAAAGTGCTTCCAAGCTTCTCCATCAGAAGGATGACACATAACACCCAGTGGTCTTCTATTTTCAAAGTGCCATCTCATATGAGGAGCAGAGCTCATCGACGCATATAACCTCTTTAACCTTGGTATAAGAGGCAAATAATGCATCGACTTGATAGCGACCATCTTCCCGCTGGAAAGCCTCTTAAAACTAGGCTTTCCACAGAATTTACAACTGTCTAGACCAGCATCATCTTTATAGTATAACATGCAACCAGCTTCACAACAATCAATTCTCATTGACGAAAGTCCTAACTTAGAAACCAATCTCTTTGCCTTATAAAAATCAAGAGGTAAGTCGACATCACAGTCAACTAGCTCACCCATAAGGTCGATGAAAGAGTCTATGGCTCCTTGAGAAATATTCCAGTCAAATTTCATGCTTAGTAATCTAACTGCAATAGACAATTTAGAGTGCGGGCTTCCGTCGTGTAGTGGACGACTAGCTTCCTCTAATTGATCAAAAAAATGTTTTGCCTCATCATTAGGAGTTTGTTCAATAATTTCATTATAATCACCCTCAAAGTGCATCCCAAAAGCATCCGAAACCATATGACGAATTCTGGAATCCCTATTTGTATTATCCACCGACCTACTACTTTCACCCACAACTAGATTATGAAATATCCCATCTCTACCATCGATCACTCCATGAAATTTCCACACAAAGTAATTTTTTATAAACCCCTTTCTATAAAGATGAACCTTAACTTTATTCGGCTTTCCAAACTTCATGCAGTCGCACTTAACACAAGGGCACCTAATTGTTCCATCTTGTAGGTAGGGCGGAAATGACATTGCATGTCTAATGAAGTCATCCACCCCTTCTACAAAATCCTCCCTCAATCCCCGTCGATTAGGATAATTCCTATTGTAAATCCAAGTATGATGTTCCATCTATACAAATAAAATAAGAGAAAAATTATAAACTAAACGTTCAATTTATAACAATTAGTATGGAACAGATACTTTACTAATTAGTTATTGCAAAAGATTTATTAAGTGCTTTAGTTTAAGCCAAATAATTAAAGCCAAGCATATAGCTACTGGATCTTTTCTTTACATTAAACTTTTCAATTACACCACGAATTTCAACTTAAGAAAGCTTCATAACAGAACAAAATCAATAATATACTTCAAGTAAATAATTAATATGTGTTTTATTTCCATAAACTCAATAACAGTTCTAAAGCTATTAAATATTTTTTCCATGAAAATTAAAAAAACAAATGGTATGAACCACAGGGAGTACCTAATTGTTCTTAACGTTTCAATCAGTTCGACCAATCATAACGTCATATTGAAACTAGAACAAATGAATAATCACGCACTGCAGATGAGAAATTGAAACTTAATATTGCTGCAAGAGAGACAGGCAATGCAAGTAAATTTCCAAACAAATACTCCATATAATTGTTTAACACAATAAATGCTATTTTATATATTTCCAGTTATCTTGCCCTAGTTCCAGTGAAACTGTCTGCATTTCCTTTAGCTAAGCACCAAAAACTTTAGAATAAAAGTGTAAGCTTATTCGAACACAATAGAAAAATTAGACATTTAGGAATACAAAAAGCGTGTACAGAAGAACTGTACCATAAAACTAATTACTAGATTTGGACTTCTCAATCTGATCAGATTTAGAGTATGAAGTACGTATTAGATTTTAGAGTGTGTAAGACTAATTCAAGAAAAGAATTATGGAGATTAATTACACACCTTGATAATATGTGGGTGGAGAAGGAGAGAGAGAGGCGGACGAGCACTAGCGGAGCAGCAACGTGACCGTCGGCGACGATAAGAGACCGGCGGCGATGGCGCGGCGCCGGGGGGGG
>MCJB01020660.1:435193-456546 GCA_002018475.1 Nicotiana obtusifolia
GGGGGGGGGGGGGGGAAGCAGCAGCGTTTAGGGTTCTTCTAGTGTTTCGGGAATTTGAGGATTTTGGGGAAAATAAGACCTGCTGCCCGTTTTTGGTCACTGGAATAAAACAAAAGCGACCACATTAGCGACCAAAGATGGTCGCCTAATTTTAAAAAAATGAGATCCAAAATAGCGACCAAGGTTGGTCGCCATTTTGATCACTTTAGCAGATGAATTTATAAATATTTATACATCTATATATATATAGCAGTAATTGTTTTTATTTTAAATTTAAAAAACAAATTAAAGAACTCTTTTTTCGATATTATCTTATTCATATTTTTACCACTTAATATTATTCAATTATGGAGATTATACTAATTATTTGATATTTGGTGAATTCGGACAAAATGTGAATTAAAATGGAAGATGTTTGCTAACGTGAAGTCAAAAATACGTATAAAATTAAGAAAGGAGCTTAAGAGATTACATAGGCAGCATTAAAGTGACGTTACGGCAAAATTTATCTACTGTATTTACACGATTATTTATATTTAGAACTTTTCCTGCACATATAAATAACTTTTAAACTTATTTTTGAGGGGGAGTTCGACTTTAGTGAAGAAGAAAATCAGCCGGAGAAATTTAGCAGCACCGAATCATAGACTTTTTCTTCTTTTCTTCTATTATTTACAATTTATGCTTTTAAACATTCATGCGATTATTAGCATGAAAATGCACTGACCGTCACGATCCTAATTTTTCTCCGAAGGATATTGTGATGGCTCCTAGTTTTTACGATTAAGTGAGCTTAACAAATAACAACAACTAAACAGATATATATTAACAAGTTACTGAAAATGATTGAATAATAGATACAACTTTCTGAAAACAAGATCTCACAATACATACATCAAAACTGGTGGAACTGAGTTATTGCACCATAGTTATTGATAAATTTTGAAATTTGGATTTATATCAGTGTCTGCAAAGGCAGGCCAGGAGCACAGGAAATTTTTTAAACGATGCCGAAATTTATAGAAGCACGATAATAATAACTTCAATTATCATACTTCTAAACAAGAAATGTTCTTAGTCTATTAATTTTATTGAGTTTCAGGTTAAAAATTGTCCCAAGTTCAATTTCTGCTTCATCATGATATTTAACCAAACGTGCTTCCTCAGATATTTGTAAAACAATATGTTAGTTGAGGTTCGAAACAACCCTTTAGAACAAAATTAAGCACAAAACCAACACGTACAAAGAGAAAATTTATGTCAAGTGGTGTTATTTTTTTTTACTTAATCGTTTCTTACAGTATTAATTCATATATTTAATAAATTTTTCGATGGAACCGTATTGTGTGATACCGCTTCGTTAAACGTGCACCCCTTCGTACATAGCTAGAAATAGAATTAAACTTCATATGATTTCCATCAATTTTTAGTAGGTCTTAAGAGGAGAATTCAAGAAAGCTCCATGAATGGTCCTAAATTTTTAGTAGGTCTTAAGAGGAGAATTCAAGAAAGCTCCATGAATGGTCCTAAACTAAACGTACAAAAGCTCCATGAATGGTCCTAAACTAAACGTACAACCTTATCTTTCTCAGTACATTCAATAATGGAGTGTCAATAGACACGTTTTTCCATTCAAGCAAAAATCAAATCTTCACATATTTTGCCTTCAACAACAATACTTATGTTATCACACATTATGCATAAGCTCCGCTCTTTGGTTTAGGACAGATCCGAACTGGAAGCGAAAATACCATAAAAATAACTTCTTTCTTTGTCTCCGTTGTAGTTCGATCAACGAATGGAAGAGGAGGAGCATAGCGATTCATCATAAATGAATTCATATATAATATTACGAGTTCAAATATAATATTTATTGAAATTTTAGTTATAATAAAAAGATAGTCAAGTGGATTCATCATAAATGAACTCACATGGATGACCTTTCCTCATTTGATTCATCAAGCTTATTGCAAAGGATATATGGCATTTTATTTTTGCTTGGCCAAGATATGTTATGTTTTGGATATTTAACTACCTTTGATTGATTATTGTTTTGACTTAACGCGTAACGTCATTTGAATGAAGCTAGGGTCTTAAGATGCATTGGACCTTAAATTCGAACTAGGATTCGAATTAAATCCATGCAGTTAGACTTAAAAAATAAATTCAATATAATTAAATGTCAGAGCGTACACTAAATGTATCAAATATCAAATGAGTACAAGCCACTCTTGCTGTGAATAAACTGTTCTTTCAAAAATTATTTAAACCATAAAAGCTAAACAAAATTCATGTCAAATTAATACTTTTATACATCCATTAAATCATGTTGGACTTAATTTTCAAGATACATGTTGCCTCAGCAGTAATTGTTTTTATTTTAAATTTTTTAAAAAAATTAAAGAACTCTTTTTTCGATATTATCTTATTCATATTTTTACCACTTAATATTATTCAATTATGGAGATTATACTAATTATTTGATATTTGGTGAATTAGGACAAAATGTGAATTAAAATGGAAGATATTTGCTAACGTGCAGACAAAAATACGTACAAAATTAAGATTATATAGGCAGCATTAAAGTGACGTGACGGCAAAACTTATCTACTGTATTTACACGATTATTTATATTTAGAACTTTTCCTGCACATATAAATAAGTTCGACTTTAGTGAAGAAGAAAATCAGCCGGAGAAATTTAGCAGCACGGAATCATAGACTTTTTCTTCTATTCTTCTATTATTTACAATTTATGCTTTTAAACATTCATGATGGTTAGCATGAAAATTACTAATCCCAATTTTCCTCCGAAGGATATTGTGATGGCTCCTAGTTTCTATAACTATGTAAGCTTAACAAAAAACAACAACTGAACAGATATATATTAACAAGTTATTGAAAATGACTGAATAATAGATACAGCCTTCTGAAAACAAAATCTCACAATACACACCTCAAAACCGGTGGAACTGAGTCATAAGCTCTACAGGGTACGACTAGAGTAACTACTACATCATTGTCCGAAAGAAAATGCAACAGCAAGTATTAGAGAAGGTGACTCCGAGGCCTGCAGACGTGGAGCATGTATACCTTGAAGTCTCCCAAGCAGCAGCTACAACAACCTCCGACGAGCAGCAGGAGCAGACGTACCTAGATGTGCTAAAAGATTTACAAAAGCGTAGTATCAAATACACCACAACGGTACCCAATAAGTATCTGTCACAACCCAAAAACCCACCGCAGACGTCGTGATGGCATTAACAACGATCAAGCAAATTTTTAACAATGATAATTTGAAACAGGGTCTAATATGAATACTGAAACAAAAGCGTAATAAGCCTATGCGACAATAATCATAACAACCTCTCAAGATTTGGTAATACAGAGCCACGAACTCTAGCTAAGTACATGGAAAAATCTCAAAGTTCGAAATACAATACTGTTCATATAAAAATCTGGCAGTACAATGAAAGGAAAGAACTCCAAGGGACTGCGACGACCAAGCAACTCTACCTTGAATCCTCGCGACAAATATGCTAACTCTGCCCGAGTCCGATATCTCCAATATATGACTTTACACAAAAATGTGCAGAAGTGTAGTATGAGTACACCAAGGTCGTTACCTAGTAAGTATCAAGACTAACCTCGGGGGAGTAGTGACGAGGTACCAGTCAAGACACTCTCTAGAAAAAATAACCTGTGCAGTAGGCAACAAGAATCAACAAGTGATATAAACGGTAAAGTAATAAGAACACCGTAAAGTATCCTTAAAACCAAATAAGGAACACAAAGGACAACCAACTAATGAAGCCGTTCTAACACAAGTTTCACAACAAAATCACTCTGTGATACCTCAGCTCATAATCACAAGTCACGGGTCTAAACCCACCATCATATGCTCACCGCACCTTGTGTCCATATTTCAAATCACAACTGCATGGACAACTCACGTGCCAACATCTCAATCCGCCCAGCATGATCGCGAGCTCACGCTCACAATCCGCTCAGCATGATCACATGCTCAAATCACAATCCGCCCCACGTGGTCATAGGCTCACAATCATAATTCGCCCCGCATGGTCACAGACTCATAATCAAAATCCCTCCGGCATGGTCACATGCTCAATATCAACATGAAAATTGATAATACAAGAACACATTGGCATGACTAATAAATGTCAAGTTTTATACTCCCGAGCTAGTATAACTGGCATGCTACGGTGTATGCTTGTGCAAGTAACAACCATAGCCCAAGTCAATCAGTAATATCAAAGACATCGAGTAGCTCATCGAAGTTACCTGTATCACTCTGTATATTACCACCCTTATCGCTCTGTTCGGACAATAACCCAATATCCACTCATATCACTCTATACATTCAACAACAATGAGATACCACCTTTATGCCCCGCATAATAACAATGGTGAAATGCCATCCTTATACTTCGCTTAACAACAACCAACCACACAACAATTCACATGTGCTAACATCACAATAACACGGCATATCAACTCGTATCACAAGAGCCCATAGGCCACAGCCTTTCCAAAGATCCAACAATATCATTATTTTCATAACAAATAGCCCATGATTGAACACAATGTGTATAGAATCTCAATTAAAATGAATGGGAAAGTAACTCAACAAGATGTCTTTCGATGACCTCAATCCCAATTAATTGTTTAAGGATAAACTCAATAGTGAAAATATTTCTATGAAATGACAAACTTTAGATTCTAGTGTATGAATAGGCTAACAATGAAAGAAATGGCACGAACTAGCACTACGTCTAAATTCATGAGAATAATCCGGCAATAAAAGGATATCATGTAACAATAATTTCAACTAAGAGTAACTCCACAATAAAAGAAATCACATAATGATAAAAGTGATAACAACTTCAAATAAAACATATAAGAGTAAACTCGACAAGTAAAGAATGTGACATGTAACAACAACCTCAAATAAAGCATGTGATAGTAGACATGACGAATAAAAGATATAACATGTGCTGACAATTCCAAATAAGCACACGAAATAAGTCTAAGAGTCTAAGCCGGTAAATTTTCCACATATAAGCCCGAGTACGTACTTGTCACGTCGCGTACATGGCTTTCACATGACACAAATAGCAAAAACGACTCAAATCCTAAGGGGTATTTTCCCCACACAAAGTTAGGCAAGATACTTACCTCAAAGAAGCTAAACCATACTCTAATATGACCTTCTCATGTGAAACAACCTTTGGACGGCTCAATCTAGCCAAAATAACTTCATATTATAAAGAAAAACCATAAGAAACAATTATGGATAACAAAGCTTAGATCTTTAATAAAACCATAGAGTCAACTCCCCGTCGAACCTCTCAACCTTCCATACCTTAAACTTCATAATTTTTGCCAAAATGCATCAAATCAACCTATGGACCTCCAAATCCAAATCCGGACATATGCCTAAGTCCATAATCACCTTACGAAGCTATTGGAATCATTAAAATACTATTCTGGAGTCGTCTACATAAAATTCAAAATTTGGTCAACTCTTACCGCTTAAGACATGAATCATCTTTCCAAATCAATCCCGAATCATTTGAAAACTAAACTTGACCACACACGCAAGTCATAATACATAACACGAAGCTACTCGAGAACTTAAGCCACCGAATATGACACTAATTCTCAAAATGACTGATCGGTTCGTTACATTCTCCCCCTTTTAAACAAACGTTCATCCTCAAACGTGCCAAGAACCATTCCGAAGTCATCAAATCACTGAATGTACTGACCATACACATATTCGCAAGTGATATCATGTCACCCCAATCCGCATAGGCCCGAAAACGCCATCTCAACTGAAAATTATTCCTTCAACCCACACTGATAAGCCTTACCAAATATTTCACCATCTGAATCTTCCTAACGACCCGATTCCCACATCAACACACTATATTAACCTCAACCAGCTTACACAGCTCATCCTATGCACACAAGGTATGACCACCCAATGTAATACATCGCCCATATGCCAGTAACAATATCTCTTACCTCCATAGCTGCCCATAATCAAATCCAGCACCGGCAATTAACCTCATACCAGCTAGAACCTTGTTCCAAACCCTCACAACACTAAAAATGATGCAAGAAACATATAAATCATATAGCCATTCACTCAAATCAACAAGTCACATGTTCAAGGGAGAATACAAACATATGAATTAACCACAAGGATCTCATCCTAATATAACCCCCACCACGGCACGTAGCTCGGTTCAAACATATCAAACCATATGAAAACACGAGGATCCGATCCTCAACTCTGAATCACAAGTAGAATACACATCATACCAACTGAACCCTTCCACTAATTCAATTCTGCAAAACAAAATTATGATATGTAACGAACTCCCTATATCGGTAGAGCACCTAAATCACAAATTGTAACCAAACCATTCAGAAATCACATCAAAACCTACTATAATGAGTAATAGAAAGTCATATCTAGTCTCATATCTCTCAATAGTGAACAAACCAAAATGTTAGACGCGAGCTACCACTATAGAATCTCCCAACAGGGGTAAACACATAAAAGTGTGCAAAATCATGAAACTCACTCATATGTGAAGCAAGATAGGATGATTCACCACACAACGCAGAACCGAATAAAATAAGAATGATGCTCCTCTATAACAAATAGAAACCATACCTGGAACAACCCTATCTGGTGCAGCGGCCTTAGACCTTCCATAGAAAGCATATCAACTGTCGGGCCTCCCCCTTTAAGGAGCCTCTACCCCTCTGTCCTCCACCCCTAACTGGCTGTGCAGGTGGAGTAGCAACTAGAATGGAGCTCGTAGCCTGAGTGCTCTGATGAAATACGACCCTCTCAAGCTTGGGACAATCTCTCATGATGTGCCAAGTATTACCACATTCATAACAACCTAATTCAATGTCTTCATATCCTACTAGAATTGAGACAGTAGATTTCGAATCTAGAGTTCCACAAGCTAGGTATAAGGTAGAAACTAGAAGCGGTTCCCTCTGCTGACACTACCTACAACAGACCAGATTCTCCTACTTATACGTCACTAGGTGCCGAATTAGGAGATGACAACATCGTAAGTGCCTTGGAGATTGAATTAGAAATTGACAAAAAAGGTCTCCAAAAAGAATTTTATTCTCCTGAAAATCTTTTTAAAAGAACTTGGTTTATAGAAAAGTATAAAGGAGAAGAAAGGAAGAAAATCCAATTAATTTTTTATAATAGTGTAGATGTTATTAAACAACAAATCGATTTCTTTGAATGGTTTGAAATTTATGCTAACTATAATCAAATAGATTCCCGTTTTCACATTCAATTAATGTTTCAAAAGTTTGGAAAATGAATACTGGTGAAGAAGTCTGTTACAGCCTCACCTTTCAAAAGGAGAGCTGATATTGAGCCGATCACTAGCAAGGATATTAAAAATATTTTTGAACAAAATAATTATATGAACAAATATTTACAAAGTCTTCGAGAATACTTAGTTTCAAATTCATCTTCTCTGAACAAACCAATGGTAGGACCTTCTACCCCTACAACTCCGTTATACAAACCATACGAGATCCCTAGAACCCATACTAGAGAGCTTGTTATGCATCGTTCTGCGGATTCTCCCAAACTCTCTGAGCTTCAATAGAGAATAGCAGAAATAGAAAAATCCTTAGCAGTCCATGAGACTCCAGTCCGACAGGCTGAAGAGACAAATTCCTTTAGGTTCGTAGGAGCTTTAGGAGAAACCGACTCAGATAACGAATTTGAGCAATTTTTACAAATTTCTCTAGAGGAAAAACCTCCTCCAGAATTAGCCCCAATTAAGTCAGAATTTTCAACTGGCGAAAGCCTAAAAAACTATATTACCCTAGAGCTACACATCCAGACGTGGTCTTAGAAGAAAGACCCAATACCATGCAGGATAATTATAATTCTCATAATATCTATGAGTGGAATATAGATGAATGTTCCGAATATAATATTCTTGCCAAGTTACAGCAGATGACCATGGTGGCCACTGCTTACAAAACCTCCCACAATTATTCCGACCAGAGTACTACTCATGTCTTAGTCGCTAGTTTTACAGGCCAACTTAAGAGGTTGTGGGATACCCACTTAAGAGACGAAGAAAAACAACAAATTTTCCAAGCCGTGAAATTAGATGAATTAGGACAACCAATCCTAACAGATGGTGAAACAATTCCTGATTCTATCAACACGTTGATTTACACAATCATCAAAACTTTCGTAGGTTGTCCAGGTAATTTTAGAGAAAAATCCTCTGAAATACTCAACAACCTTAAATGCAAAACTCTTTTAGACTTTAGGTGGTATAAGGATTCCTTCCTCACCAGAACCTATGAAAGACCAGATGGGAATCTCCCTTATTGGAAAGAAAAGTTCCTAGATGGCTTGCCTAAATCCCTTAGAGATTTAGTTAAGGAAGAATTTCAGAGTCAATATTCCGGTGATATTATTCCCTACAATCAAATCACCTATGTCGAGATATTTAGCCAGATTCAACAAGTTGCTCTTAAGATCTGTAGGCAAGATAAAATGCTTAGGCAACTCGCCAAGGATAGGGCGCAAAGACATAGAGACTTAGGAAGTTTCAGCGAACAATTTGGTCTTCCTTCGTGTGGTAGTAAGCCACATAAAAAAGAGACTTCTAAACAGGATTCATCCAATATTAGAAAATATAATTTTAATAGGAAAAGGAATCATTCCCATACAAAAAATAAGTCTTCTAAATCTTTTCATAAAGATGGAAAGACTTCTACTTCCACTGGCAAATGTTTCAATTGTGGAAAGCCAGGCCACATCGCCAAGTTTTGCAAAGTCTCTCAGAAGATCAACAAGAGCCTACAACTTGACGAACCCACTCTAAACAAAATAGAGAAGTTGCTTGTTGAATTAAGTGAATCTTCGGATATTACAGATAATGAAATGTCCAATGATGAGCAATTTAACAACATATTAGAAGATGATTTAGATTCATCTTCTACATCTTCACAAAGGTCTGACCAGGATGACCTCCCTCAGATCAATGTTCTTATAAAAGAACAAGATCTTCTTCTTGAAGTGATTGGTGATCTTCAAGATCCTTAATTTAAAACGGATTATTTAGGAAAACTTAAAATAGTCCTCAATAAGCCTTCAACATCCTCATCTTCAACCTTTCAAAATCATCCCCATGTAGCCAATGCCTACAACATTACTGATATTCTTAAGAGATTTCCCTCTGATAATCCTAAGGTAGCAAAAGCGACCATTTTGGACCTTCAATCTGAGATAGCACACCTAAAAGAAGAAATTAGGAAAATAAAAGCTAGACAAGAATTAGATAGACTTGTCCTCCAACAATTATCTAATGAGCCACAAAAGCTCAAAGAGGTTGTACAGGTCGTGCAACCTCTGGCCAAGACGCTAATGAAACAGAATCCTTCTTAGGACATCTTTGCTCTATTAGGATTCAGAAATATCACATTAGGATAACTCTCATTGTTGGCGAGCCTTTTGTTAGGACTGACATAGCTTTATTTGACACTGCTGTAGATAGGAATTGTATCCAAGAAGGTGTCATTCCAACCATGTTTTTCGTAAAAACCAAAGAACGCCTAAGGGCCGCCAATGGTGAAAAACTTAAAATCACTTACAAACTTCCTTCTGTAAAGATCACAACCTCTCTAGAAAAACCGAACTGGTCCATCCAGACTCCATTTCTTTTAGCAAAGGACCTTTGCAATGCAGTAATCCTAGCTATTCCTTTCATTCAACTTTGCAAATCATACCTAGTCACGAACAAAGGCATTCATGTGGATTATCCCACAAGCAACATTCTACTTCCTTTTCATAAGCCTCCAACTTATGAAATTATTCATTCTTTACAAAATAAAGAAAAACAAATTATGTTTCTAAAAGAAGAAGTAACATTTTAAAGAATACAGAAACAATTAACTGACACTGTATTCTCTTCTAAAATTAAAAGTTTAGAAGCTAGAATTCAATCCTTCACCAAAATTTCGAATACTTCTCTCTCTCTACACACACTTTCTCTCACTAAAACCTCTCAAGCCTTAAGAGCTTTATACCCTTGTAAGCTTTTAAGTTTTAATTGTTTAATTTTGGTATTTTAGTTTCCTATTATCAATAACACTTCTGGACGGCTCTGCCGACAGATTTTATG
Organism: Nicotiana obtusifolia; assembly: GCA_002018475.1. NCBI lineage: Eukaryota > Viridiplantae > Streptophyta > Magnoliopsida > Solanales > Solanaceae > Nicotiana > Nicotiana obtusifolia. The sequence continues at coordinate 445,413 of MCJB01020660.1, forward strand.
TTTTAATTTTGCTTTTACATACTTGCAACATATATATATAGATATACACACACACACTAGCATCTATGAACGTGCATTGCACGTCAATAATGGCACGTGATGATTTAAATATTTATTTATATGTATGAACAATAAAATTTAATTAATGAGAGAAATTTTATGTATGATAATACAACAATCATCTTAATGCCGAAAAATATTATTACATTAGCATAATACATGAATTTAAAATAAAAGGATATCATCAAAATTTACACAAATGATCAATCTTGTCAAGTTAGTTAGATAATTATGTATTATAATTTATAAGTACTTAATGTGATGGTATAATAACGAACCCTTCTTTGTGGACAATATTTTTTTGTGTATATTTCCTCCTAATGCTTTGGTTGATCTGCTTTAACCGAAACTCTTGTTGTCGATCTTATATTATATATGCAGAACATAAACATGCTGAAAACTATTTTTGCACAAATTTAAAAGGATATTTTTAAAGACAAAAGTTGAATTGAAGGATAAGAATATACTTAGAAGTACATTCACCAATATCATAATTTTTGCATGTATAACGTTATTGTCAAAACTTCTACATATAATTTGTGTGCTATTACATAAGTTATTCGTCGCATCTAAGTTTTTTCAGTAGCATGACGGGTATATTTTTCTTCAAAATTAACCTATATACAATGGAAGATCAATTTTAACTTAGTCTATTATATATACGACGACACTAACATATGTACAAAATAATAAACTAGACAACAATCATGTATGGTTGAAGGCCATTTGGTACTAAAGTATTTAACTTTTTTCTTGGTATTATTATGGGTATCATTTTCTGCTAAGCCAAAAATAGAAAAATTATTTTATTCTTACGATAAAATTTTGTAATAAACGTTTTTTTAGTTGATCAGCATATTCATTATGCAAGCTAAGAATCTTTTATCATTCGATTTGCAAAAATTACATTTTAATCTAATGATAGAAATATTTCTCTTATTAAATGCATTACTATTACCATTGAGATTGATAACCAATTGTTCAGGAAGAACCAAATCATCTTTTATTAGATGCTCTTCATCGTTTCCGACACGAAGCAAGAAGGCACTGAATACTGGATCTGTTGTTACTTTATATTTCTTGTCAATTGAATTATTTTCATTTGATGTTAGAAGTATAACTTTGGCAAGCTAGCTTTTAAAATCTCTGTTTTTGTCAATTTTGGAACAACCGGCAATACTTGAAATAAATTACCTCCCAAATCTTTAATTTTTTACCAATGGTTAATTAATATTAAATATATCTCTAGAACTCCAAGCAATTATTTTGATTGTTTGACATTTAGCCATAAGTGCTTCATTCCATCTTATCATTTTTGCTTTTCTTATAAATTCATCACCATTCCTCTGCTTTGATATTTTTGTGATGGTTATTCAAGTTGTTTGAAGAGGTATATCAAATTTAAAGTGAGTGGCCTCACAATAAAATCGTTGTTAGTACACCACTTGCTATTATTACTAACAATGTCATGTCTCTTGATATGATATTTACAAGTAATGCATGACATAGAAATATTATTTTGGTTCAGCCGGAGGCATCTACAAAGAATAATCCCGTTATAGCAGAGTTGACTCTTTATAATATAGTCTTAAAAACTTGTTCTTGTTTAGGATTTGGCTTTGATTGTTCTTCCTCAGACATTTGTATAGAATTTTGATTCTTTATAATATACTAACATTTTTACTTTGTGTTTTAAAGCTTTTTATGGAATAAATTTATGTACCATAAGATTTTTTTTAACTTGAAAAATAATTTTACTCATATGATGAATTTAGAAAACTTGAATTGGATTCTCTTGCTAAATAATTAATTAAAAGATTTAATTATTTATTTTTAATATAAAAATAATTTATGCTATGTTAATTCAGATCTTAATATTAGTTCATCTCTTGTTTTGAATATTTAATCTTAATTATAATTTTTCAACCATAAATTTTATTTTGAAAGAGTAAAAGATTGATATGACATTTCACTTTTAGATCTTTATATCTATAGAATCTTTAGTGGTATTGATTCTTACCTACCTTTTTTTCTCTTTCTCACACATTTATATTCTGAACTATTTTCTTAGTTGTTGTTTAATAATTGGGTATTCTTTAATATTACACGAAAAATTACTTTAAAAAAATATTATTTGAGTAGAGAAATAGTTCAAATATAATATAAATATAATATCGTGTGTTATTATTTTTTCTCAATTTCAATTTTTTATGCAGTCCATTTAATATTACTTTTATTTTTATTGGTGTGGAAAATTATGGAGTGGTAATGTATTTCCAATACGGAGGTTTCTTATAAAGTTGATTTTATTAAACTTTCCTACATATTTTTAATAAGAATATAATAGACAAATTTTATTAATTTAAAAAACTTATTAAAAATTCGCAAAAAGTTATTGTAGTCCAAAAAATAGGTTATCGTAGTGATGTTATTTCCCTGTGTATTCTTCTGTTCAATATTTCAGGGCTGTTTTGGTATATTAATATTGTAATTATGCTTTAATAATAATATAAGCTCTCCTTTTTCTAAATGAATTTGAACAATATAATACATTCTTAAATTAAATTAGTAATAGGACTTTGTAATACGTTTTCAAATTTCATTAGTAATATGAATTTTTAAGAAGTATATCCTAAAAGTAATAGGATTACGTGACTAAAGATATTTAGTTGTTTAATTTTATACGAATTAGACAGCCCGAAAGTAAATGTACTAATAGGATTCCTAAAGATAATCATATAGGATTTTTAACGTGTAGTATTATGTCCTAAAGCCAATAGAATTATAAGACTAACATGTCGAGTTCTGGTTATGTCCTTTTATTATGAGTTGTTATGGTTAATATTATAAGGTTATTTTGTAAACCAACATTATATTCGTCGGCAAACTCCGCGAAACCAAGAACATATAGGAAACCCAATTGAGAAAATAGATGTACGATAAGATCAAGCTAAACGGTTAATTTTTGCTTTAAACCTAGTAGCGAAAGAACGAAAACAAATTGCTGATGAATCATTTAATTCTATTCAAACTTAAAGTCTTTAAGAGGAGATAGAACGCATTCTTGTAAAAAAAAAAAAAAAAGGAAAAAGTGGTTAGAACCCACCTACTATAGTACTATGCCGACAAATTTTGCAACACCGGTGCAATAATTATTTCCTTTTATTTATTTACTTTTTGCTTAAAAAATTTATCGACTCTTAGTTCAGCGCCTATAAGTACCTCTATTGACTTACTATCATTCACACCTCTGAATTGCAATCTTTCTTATTATTTCACTCATTCAAAGAGACTATGGCTCGCTCCTTGTGCTTTATGGCATTTGCAGTCTTGGCAATGATGCTCTTTGTTGCCTACGGTTTGTCTCCTTTTATTCCTCCAAAATCCCATAAGATTAATAAAATATAATTCTATTTCTTGCTATCCAGTCACTTAATTACCCTAGTCTGCTTTTAAGAAAATAAATATAAAAGCTAAAACCGGTTTAGCTATCATAATGAACCTCAAGTTACACTTCTTATGATTTGTCAAGTAAATTTTCAAGTGTGGTTATCTTTTTGATGTATTTGTTGTTAAAATGAGGAATTAATCTATAGTATACATCTGGCAGCTTTGAAAAAGTCTGAAAAAAATGTGTTCGCATTAGTTCTTCCAAAATCCCTTGGGGTGGCGCCTTTCATGTTTCAAAGCTTTCTTTCAATTCCATCTTTTCTTTTGTTCTAACATTGGTAAGTACTTGTGAATGATTCTAGAGGTGCAAGCTAGACAATGCAATGAATCTTTTGGACCATGCTATACCCCAGCAGTATGCAAAGAATTTTGTCTCAGTAAGGGATTCACTGATGGTCACTGTGCCGGAATACCCCAGAGACGGTGCACATGTACTAAGCCTTGTGTATTTGATGAGAAGATGATCAAAACAGGAGCTGAAACTTTGGCTGAGGAAGCAAACACTTTGGCTGCAGCTTTGCTTGAAGAAGAGATAATGAATAACTAATTAGAGACTAGAAGAAATTAAGGATGCAGCGTCACACATAATAAAGTTGTTACCTTTCTTAAAAGGTAATATTGGCTTTTAGTAGCCTTTTGTTACTCTAAAATAAGTGTGGCACGTCAATTCTCTTTGGATCTTGTACCAAGGCTATGTATGTTTTAATGAAAAATGATCTTCTATGGTCACTGCAATCCCATTATATTCAAAGTCCAAAACTTCATTATTTTCGTGCTCCTTATTATGAGGCGATAAAAAATAGTTTTTCTTTTCATGAACTACCTTATCGGTGTGGAGTCAGGCTTGACCCCGACCTACATATATCACAAAAGAAGAAAACATGAAAGATGACATAAAACTTTGATTCCAATACAAAGTGAAGGTAGAATGAAAATATGCAGGTGAATAGTTGTACCAAAAGGAAACCTGCTGAGGAGGACTTTTCCTTTACAATTTGACAAAAGCGAACTGTACACTATACAACATAATCAAAAGTGATTCGTTGGTTGTGCTTTAATTTGAAAGTTGGATAGATCATCAATATTATTCATCAAAACTTAGTACTATAAAAGATTATTAAAAAAAAAAAGGAGAAAATAACAAAAGGGAAAGCTAGCAAAATGAATATTATAAACAAAGACCGTAGAAGATCATTTTTCATTAAAACATACATACCGTAGGGAATTCTGCATTTATGCATGGTGGTTTGACTATACTGCTTATTGCTTTGCAAGTAGTCTGAGCTTGCACCTCTACGATCATTCAAATAGCAATTGTACGTACATCAAAAAGAAAGACCACACTTGAAAACATTATGAGGTATTTTACTTATACGCACGAACACAAATAATTTACAATATTAGGTCTCAACCAAAAGATATTTATAGGTCGCTCTCCATAAAAAAATGAAAAAAGAAGGCAAGTAGAATATTTTCAAATATATCGGAGATCTGATAGTGTAAAAAAATATTATATTATCGGTACACTATATAAGTTAAACTTACGTACTTAAGCGACTGCATAGCAAGAAATTAAATTAAACTCCACATAATTTCAAATAATTTTTATTATGTTTCAGAGGAACAAATTAATGGAGATAAACCATAGGCAACAAATAAAACAGCATCATTGCCAAGACTGCAAATGCCATGAAACACAAGGAGCGAGCCATAATAATAAGAAAGATTGCAATTCAGAGTTTTGAATGAACACTAGCACAATAGAGGTGTTTATAGGCAATCAAATAAAAGTGGACAAACTTTTTCTTATCTTTTGAAGCAAAAAAGAAAACGAAAAATAGAGTAGATAAATTAAGTGGTCCAATAAATATGTGAAGCAAATGGAGATAAATCAATAACACATGTTCCTCGTGTTCCTAAATTTTCTGTAACTAGTTATTCTCCCCAAAAGGAAAAAGAACTCCTAGCAATTACTACATTTTGGTGACAAACGAAGCTGGTAAAATACTCAGAATCACATCAGCATTAGCTTTTTTTTTTTCCTCAAAGGTCCATCATAAGCAATAATAGATTAAAAAGGGTAGTTTCGTGCACAAAATATTCCGTATTTACGCAAGATCTGAGGAACGGAGTTAGATCTAGCATTTCAAGATAATCGGTGCACTATTGTGAAAATCTAGAATTTATATTAGACGTCTTTAATTTTAGTCTCTTACCATGAACTCATTACATTTTTGAAATTATATAGGTTAAAAATTATATTCTTTTTGAAATGTTAGTGATTTTCACACACACACACACACATATATATATATATATATATATATATATATATATATATATATTTATACACACTCTGTGCCAAAAACAAGATCGTTCGAAGTTAGATTTGAATAGGGAATCTCATTCGTAGAGGTGCTGCCAGTCGTTTTGAGAGTTGCAGCCCCGTTCCCTCATTTACTGCTCATTTTGTGCTTTTATACCTGTTATGTGACTTGCCGAGATAGTTGGTTCATATATGAATGGGCGGACTTGGAACATCTGTAAACTAGAACAATGTCTTCCTCCAGATATTGTTCACCATATTCAGAGACTAATTGAAATTGGGTTCATTTTTTGGACTTAGTTATTTGGCGAAGGCTACTGAAGTTTTTGTGTCATCGCACCTGCGGTGGGATTAGCTGCACGTGCACACACACAGGTGGGTGTGGGCTATCGCAAAAGCATATTTGAGTTGGGCTAGAGAGGACCACAAGTGCGGTCAAGCTTGCACAGAAGTGGATTTTGAGAAACGAGCCACGGTCCATAGAAGCGAAACCGTAGAAGCAGTTTTGTGACCATAGAAGCGGAAGGTCCTGACTTAAGTGAAAGTTGCACCTGCTAGCCGCATATGTGGCAATTGGCTCGCAGAAGCGGAACCATTGGGCAGATCGAGGGTTTGTTCCCATTTTTCATCTTTTGTGTTAGAGACCTTGGTTTTGGGTGATTTTGGAAGAGATTTTCAAGGAGTTCATTGTTTTTACCATTTAATTAGTGTTTTGAGTTCGAAAAGAATTAGGGAAATTTGTGCAAACTGCAGAAGCTATATTTTGAGAATTTGAAGGTCGATTTGAGGTCGGAATTGAATAATTTTAGTATGGTTGGACTCGCTATTAAATGGGTGTATATATGTTGTAAGTTTGGTCGGTATCGAGATGCGGGCTCGGCATTGACATTTTGAGTTGACTTTTTGATTTTCTTTAAAGATTGCAATTTTATTATCCAAAACAGTTTCCTATGGTTTATATTTATGGTATAAAGTTATTTTTGGTAGATTCTAGCCGTTTGGAGTTGGATACTTGCGCAAAAGGCTTACTAGTTGATTGAATTAGCATGTTTGAGGTAAGTATCTTACCTAACTTTGTGTGGGAGAATTACCCCTTAGGATTGGAGTTGCTTTGTGTTAATTGTGGTACGTGAAAGACCTGTACACAAGGTGACGAGTAGCTAGACGGGCTATATGTGGTAACTGACCGGTTTAGGCTATTTAAATTCTTTTCATGCCTTTAATCGTATTGTCATAAAATGTTATATCTTTCATCGTTAATTATTCTTACATGCTTTATTTGATATTGTTAAATGCTTGTCCCATCTTTTACTTGTTAATTGCCTTTATATGCTTAGTTGAAGTTATTGTTTCCTTATTGCCTTGTTAATTATTTAACTATTGAGCTACCTTACTCGAAGTTGTTATTTCTTGGAATATCTTCATGTTCAGCGTTGGTGTTGAAGTTGTAAAATCCGTTATGACATTGAGGCAAAGTTGTTAACTGTTGGAATACCATTCTGTTTGAGCTATTAAATTTAAGCTTGCTATTATTGAGACTCTTGTACACATCATGGTTGAGTCGTGGGCTGTTTGTTGTAGAAGCATTGATATTGTGGATTCTTTTGGCAAGCGATGGCATTTGGGCACTTGAGGTGCGAGTTGTGACATGTTGTGATATTCATACGTATACGGTGGTAAAAGAATATGGGGTTGATATGTACGCAGTGAGATAAGGTGGGCTTGATACACGTGTTGCTAGTAGGGAAATTATTTGAAGCGCGTGGTGTGATAAGGTGGGCTAAAACGGGGGTAGCTATTTCAGAAAAAATGATTTTCAAAACTAAATGTAATGCTCCCGCAGTGATATAAGGAAAGATTGTGATTGTGATTGTGAAACAAGACTACGATGCGGTACCTCGGTTGTGATTCTTGTTATTATCTCTCATTTATCTCACTTGTATTTGTCCGCATTATTTCCTACCCGCGTTCGCAGGCCTTGGAGTCACCCTTTGTCCTTATTTTCTATTGCATACTTGATGTTTTATACTCCATTAAAAAGGGGAGGTGATTTGTGTGGTGTACAAATTATTGAAGGACCTGGTTCTTCTATGTGTTCCTTATACTACTGTTATGGAATAAAAAATGTCGAAAGTGAAGAACATAAGTATTTTTATGTGGAAAACACCTGGCTCAAAAGGTGAAAAAAACACGGCCTACTACCAAGTAGAATGTTTCCCAACACTTCACTAAGACACTAAGCTAAAAGCAACATTTACAAAACTCTTGTAAACCTAAGGATTACCTCTAACCTTTTGTGGCAACCAGCCTCAAACTGTTGCGACAATTTCAAGTTAACTATAATTTAAACAATACAGTCAGAGTACCTAGTATAATTTGCTCCTAAGAAAGCTTAATGGTACAACTTAAAAGCCCTACTACAGTTGAACTAGAATTAAATATAGACACTTGGAACTGGTTCTTCTATCTAGTTCATGTAGCTTCAGGTTCGCACACTTGAATCACACAGGAATTTCTTGCAAAATGCCTTTTTATTTTGCTCTCAGCTCTCGTTTAACTTCATTGTTTGTGCATATCTGTAAAATGAGAACATCCTGAAATATATTGAGTTAGTAAAATAAGAAATAACTAGAGTTCTAATGCTATACTCTTCCTTGGTGGAAGAGTTCTAGTTATCTTCAACTTCTAACTGTTTCCTTATCTAGGATAGAGTTCTCTTCGAGTAAGGAGTCCTACTCCTTATCAATTTACGCAATCTTTTTCATTCAGGAGATACCAAATATAACCACATAAACTTATCTCCAAGTACATGCCTTGTGCTTGAATATGCCCGTGTCTGTGTACACTATGTATGGACCTGGTTCATGCTTGAGTTCCTTTGTCAATCATCAAAATAAACTTACTTAGGCCAACAAATTCCCTCTTTTTGATGATGACAAACTCTGTGCTTTTTCATAAGCACGAGACCTGTTTCAACTTAACTCAACATCAACACAATGCTAGAACAGTTTCCGTTTTTAAAGTCACAAATCATCAAGGGCCAGGTTCATTAGGTTATACACATCACATTCCAATATAAAAAGCACAACCTATCTCCCCCTATTTGGCATCATCGAATAAATTGCATAATTATGTTAGATAATTAGATTTTATTAGATATTACTCATGGCCACTGGGCTACTTCAAATGCAATCATGGATTCACTTTTCTCTTTATCAATCCAAGGATATTAGCCATCTAGGAAAATCAAAAATAATTAGAGAAAAGAAGTTGATTAGCATTGATAAGAGTCATCCGCAAAGCACAGAAGGAAATAACAGTACTGCATCATTGAACAAAAAACGAACAAAAAAAGAAACATCCCATCTGGGTCACTGTTTTTCTAACTAGGCTATGAAGGGTTTAAGGCTGGGAAGGACCAGGTTCTTGGTTTCTGGCAGAAATAGTTCAACATATCATGACGAATGCCTTTATTCTTCTCCTTTTAGATTGCTAGCTTAGTCTTAAGAGCATCCCTCTCAGTTTCTACTTTAGTCAGCCTCTTAATCTCAGCATCCTTAGCCCCACTCTCCTGCACCAAGGCTCTCACTTTGCTGCTCACAGGCACTTTCTTAGGTGAACCAGGTTCTTTGGGAGCAGTATGGACTTCATAGTCACATACAGTTAAGGTGTTGGCCCCAAAGTGATCTTTGCTTGTACTAATATCATAATTCTGGAGGGGGTACCTTGAAAGAGCAAGCACAACAGTGAGAATGAATCCATAGGGGTAAGGCGTGAGTTTTGGTGCCAGTTAGAATCCTATGAAGGAGCTGGATGATAAATCCCGGCCAATTGATCTGCCTCCCACTATTCAGGCATTCCATAAGAGTCAGATCCATGAAGGTGGCAATGTGCTTTCTTTCTTGCCTGGGCAACAGAACCTTGTTGACAAATTCAAAAAGCAACTTTTGGGCAGGCTTCATCTCACTTTTGTACACAGTCTTGGGCTATAACTCTAACTCATTGTCAACAAATTTTCTTGTAATGACAAGGGAGGTGGAGAGGTTTTCAAGGCTTAGCCATTTTAGCCTTTTGTAATCATTGTACCCTTTAGCAAGTACTCCCAAAATCTCTCCTAATTCCTTATCGTCAAAGCTCACAGTCACCCCCTTCACCACACAGGTGACCCTGCCATTCTTCATTTCATAATTTTCCATGAACTACACAATCACATTTCTGGCAAGTCTTGCTTCCATATGAAGGGCCATGTCCTTTTACCCCGGAAAGTGTAGTCTCTCCAGCAGCATCACTATGCCTTCCTCCTCCAAGTCCCTGGGGAGTCTACCCTTCAAGCTAGTTCTTTTGCCAAACTTCACCATCTTGTCCTACTCTTCACCAGTTTCCTCTTCTTCTTCACTTTCCTCTTCCTCTACTATTTTCACTTTCCTAGATTTTTTGACAGACCTGGTTCTTTCTGCCAAGGTAGACGGCTCGACTTCAATAGTCTTTGAAGGATACTTCTTTTTGGAAGTCTTTATTTTCTTTGTCTTTGGAGTCACAACGTTCACCTCCTCTGCCTTGTCTTCGTCATGAAGAACCTGGTCAATCTCTTCAATTTCAATTTCCTTAACAGGCCCACTCAGTTTCTTCTTTCCCTTTGCAGCAACTTTTCTTTTACTTTCCTTTAAGGCTCTTTCAAGTTCAGCCTCACTCTACTTCTTCTTACTCCTAGTAGCTCTTCCTCTTGTAGGAGGCGTCTCTACAGGGGTAGAAGAGGCAACCTTTCTCTTTTTTGTTTGCCTTAGAGGTTTCAGAGATTTTAACTCCTGTATGTTTCTTGTTTTTCGGATTATAGCTGTCAGACACTCGTTTCAATAGGTATTCCAGGGGTTCCTGCACAGATGGAACAAGTTGTTGGAACCTCTTCCTCAATCTAACCAGCCCTTAGCTGCACTTGCATCACCTGACCCACTAACCCCTTCTTCTCTCCAATTTTCTTTTACGCAGGTCCCTCATTCTACAATACCACAGCCCCCGTTTCCTCAGTCAACTCAGCTGGAGTAGGTGAAGATTCAACCCTTCCTTCTTTTCCCTTTCCCCTCACACCAGCTTGAGCACCCTCACTCTTTTGTTTTTCCTTTTTATTTTTTATTTTTACCACTAATTTTTCAAGATTCAGTAGTTTCAACCCCAATAATAGTTCCAAATAAGACAAACCTGTTTTCCAAATTCTCAGCAACTTTAAAAATGATCTCAGACGTAATCTTAGGAACATATGTTACATACTCTCTTTAAGATAAAATAGTCCCCCCCCCCCCC
>MCJB01020660.1:457594-527677 GCA_002018475.1 Nicotiana obtusifolia
CCCCCCCCCCCCCCAATTGTAGACTTAAATGATTTTTTAGATTTTTGGGGTTCCTCTGTCTAACTTGCCCTCAATTGCTCATTTATTTTCTTTATTTGTTCTCCTTTTGCGACTACTTTACGAGCAAGCATCTTGAACCTTCATTTCTTAGAGGTTGTGGTTGAAAGTGTGATAGATAGTGTAGGTAATGATTCATTGAGTGGTGATGAGGGATTTTCAGAAAGGTTTTCCATCGATGTGTTTATAGAAGAGATGAGAGAAGATATTGTTTGGCGGTTGGAAAATTAGAAGTGAGAAAATAGGTAAGGCCGAATCAATTTAAAGAGGGAGAATTTAAGTGGGTACCAGTAGCTTTTTAGAATCTCAGAAGTCTATCAAATAGGAAAAGTTAGTTTGAAAAGACATTGGAGACTTCCCTAGAATCTAAGAAATTATGGCGTGTGGGACTCTTTTTGGTGAAACTGGTTCGTTTGTAATGGATAAGCTCTGAGGAAGATTGGGATTAAATGGGACTCTCTTTTTGAGCATGATCCAATGATAATTATTTTATAATATGCAGAGTGGAGAGTACATACCATGTAATCTAGATGAACCAGGTTCTTCACTGAGAATTCTCTTGTGTAAGTCTGAAGTCTCTAAGAAAATAAAGATAGAATCATTACAGAGTAATTGAACATTTTAGCACATGGAACAAGAGTATACTAATAAAAGTATGATACTAAGAAAAACCTAATCTAATTATTTAAAAAAATTCACAAATTATCTAACCAAATATTGAGTTAGAAGTGGTTCCTTTTAGATGATTTTAATAATCCCTAATTTTAACATGTTTCTTTCAAACTGATCTCTACTTAGAGCTTTTGTGAAGATGTCAGCTATTTGCTTGTAAATATCACAAGATTCCACAGTGATCAATCCCTTTTCATAGTTGTCCCTAAAAAAATGATGCCTATGTGCTTAGTTCTTTTGTGATGAACTGGGTTCTTGGTCATACTAATTGCACTAGTATTAATACAAAAGATGGGGATACAATCTTTATCAATTCCAAAGTCCATTAATTATTGTTTGATCCATAATAGTTGAGCACGAGATGAGACAGCAGCCACTTACTCAGCTTTAGTAGTACACAATGCCATATAATATTTCTTTTTGGTGGTCGAAGACACAAAACATGATCCAAGAAAGTGTGCCATACCTGCAGTGTTTTTTCTATCCACAAGAAAACCTACATAATCAGCATCAGCATATTCTGCTAAATTGATATTACTACCTTTTCCTTTCATAGACAAAGGTTAGTTGTGCAAGGTCAGTTGTGCATTTTAGGTATCTCAAGATCCTCTTGACAACGGTCAAGTGAGACTCCTTTAGATTTGCCTGAAATCTAGCATAAAGGTCTACATTGAAAAAAATTTCAAGTGTACTAGCAGTGAGATATAACAAAGAGCCAGTCATTTTCCTATACGTCTTTTAATCAACAGATGAATCAAGTTCATCTATATATAATTTTGTGGTTGTTGCTATAGGAGTGTTAATTTCTTTGGAATCTTCCATTTTAAATCTTTTAAGAAACTCTTTCACATACTTCCACTGATGGATCATAGTTCCATTTGAATTTTATTTAATTTGTAAGCCTAAAAGAAAATTAAGCTCACACATCATACTCATTTCAAATTCACTCGCCATTAGTTTAGAAAATTCTTTACTTAACCTAAAGTAGTTGCTCCAAAAATTATATCATCAACATATATCTGAACTATCCAAAGATCTTTACCTTGTTTTCTTTCAAGAACAAAGTATTGTCAATTTTACCTCTCTTGTAGCCATGCTTCAGTAAGAATTTTGACAATCTTTTATACCATATTCTTGTATCTTTCTTGAGCCCTTAAAGGCTATAAGGAGTAATTGCTTCCTGTCTTGCAACTGGGGCAAAAGTCTCATCATAGTCTATGCCCTCCTCTTGACTATATCCTTGAACCACCAATCTTTCCTTATTTCTTGTAATTGTTCCATCTTCATTAAGTTTGCTTCTAAAAACCCATTTTGGTGCCAATTACTGATATGTCCTAAGGTCATGGTACCAGATGTCAAACTTAACTTCTCTCAAATTTGTTGAGTTCAGCTTGCATTGCATTCACCAAGTATGCATGTTGCAAAGCTTTAGCAATATTTTTAAGTTCACTAAAAGATAAAAAGGCATCAAAAGCATAAAGATTCTTCAAAGAAGATTTGGTTTTGATTGCAGAGGTTGGATCAGTGATTATGTTTTCAATGGGATGAGAACTTTGATACTTGTAAGATTTCACAACCAGCCGATTTTCTTTAGATGTTCCTTCAATATTTTTTTTTGCTGAGGAATAGGTTCATGGATATATTCCCTCGAGGTTTGAGGATAAGTTCCCATTTTTTCAGTTCCCCCTATCAGGTTGCCCTAAGTGAAAGGACCTGTTCCATCGTTGTTGCTTCCACTAGTGTAGCTTCAGTCTAGGCTGTGGTTTCATTTGAGTTTCTTACCAGCCCAAGTTGATTACCTAGTTGTTTCTAAGTTTTTCTTACAAATGAAGTGAACATGTCAAATACTTCTTCTTTAGATGTTAAAAAGTGTCCAAGTAAATCGAGAGTAATCATCAACAAGCACCATAACATATCTCTTACCACTTCGGCTCAATATTCTCATTCATCCACAAAGATCCATATAGAGAAGTTCCATCGTCCTGGTAGTACTTATCATTTTCTTGCTTTTAAATCTTACCTGTTTCTCCCTTGCACAAACCTCACAAACTTTGTCTTCCTTGAACTTAATGTTAGGAAGCCCTATCACTAAGTCCTTGGAGACTAGTTTGTTGAGTTGGCTTAGACTGGCATGTCCAAGTCTCTTGTGCCAAAGGAGGGGATTATTATCCAACACACTTAAGCAAGTGAGTTCATTATCTGAAAGTGTGGACAGATCCATAACATATATATTGTTCACTCTTTTTCCTTGCAAAACTATCTTGTCAGTGGTAAAATTAATCATAAAGCACTTTTTAGAGGTGAACACTACCATGGTGTACTACTATCACACAATTGTGATACACTTATTAGACTGTCTTTCAGTCCATCTATTAAGTAGATATTCTCAATAGAGTGAGAATCAATCTTACCTACCTTTTCAACCCCAATGATCTCATCTTTCTTTCCGTTTCCAAAGGAGACATTACCTCCTTTAAGGTCCTCAAGCAAAAGGAACTGGTTCTTGCTTCCTATCATATGCTTAGAACAATCACTATTCATGTACCATATTTGGCTGCTTTCCTTCACTTGGACCTGCAATAAAAATAAATCAGGGATAAATGATAAATCAAATTTTTTTTAGTCAGACTTAGCAACCTATTTTTCCCTAGAACAAAGTTTTTGTTGTTTGAACTTGCCTTCTCTTTTGCAGTGCATTCATTCTTATAGTGACTATTATTACCACACTGTGTGCAAATCTTGATAACGGATGCTCAGTATTTTCAACATAGAACAAAGAAAAATGGAAATAATGAACTTTTATTGTTAGAATATCAAATACATGCATTCAGTTGTGAATTATTATGGAGTATACTTTCGACACGCTATATATAGTATAGATTGTAGTTTCATGTGCCTTTGATGCCTTCATGAAGTCCTAAAAATCATAGAACATTGTATTCAGTGGCAGATACAACATATAGTTAAATAGTTTAGCTGAATTCAGTATTTTCGATAAAAAGTATAAATTTATATATACGTGTAAAAAATCGTTACTTACTGGATGTAATCAATTTTAGTAACGCCGGCGACTGAATTAGCAATGGTTGAGAACGCTATTATCTGAAGGCGATTTTTTTAAGGTAGGTTGATTATTAAATATCACTTTAGATATGGTAAGGTAATAATTTTTTATTCTATTTTTTCATAGCAAGTTAATAAAGAATATTTTATCTCTTTAGCCTTGTGCGAACTATTGAAATTTATCCTTCAATTGCAATTAAGAGCACTCTATTAGCATAGGTGAAAATTGGATTGAAGAAATTGGGAGATTAAAAGGAATGGTACTATGAGGGCTGATATTTAAGTATTATCTTCATTTTTAAAATACATAAAAAAAATAACCGCCAGACCCAAGACATTTATTTCTTGTCAATGATTTCTCTACCGGATAAATAGATTTTATGATGTATTTACTCTATTTATATTGTTAGTTGTTCATAAACTCAACCAGGTTGACATAAGTTTTTGGTTGTTTAATTGTTATCTGCATTCAATCTATTTGTTAAATATTTTGCAAACTCTGCACGATTGGCATAATTTTGTGCTTATTCTATTATTCACCAAACTCTATTATATTTGTGTGACTTTGTGTCATGTACATTTGTCTATCTGTTAAATTGTTCATCAAAGCATTACCTCATTTGATATGATTTTTTTGTGTTGTTTAATATACAATTTTAATTTGACACGTTTAATGCTAGTTAATAATATAAGCTCATCAATTACTTGAGCTTATTATTCAATATGGATTCTTCATCGATTTCTGATATGTAGTTGTTGTTGAAAGTCTTCATATAACTCCCTCCGTTCATTTATAGTTATTTATTTTTGACTTTACACTTTCTTTAAGAAAAAATAAATGACGTATATATTTTATAAATTTATCCATAATAATGATAGTATTTCAAAAAGTATTTGAATGTAATTTGAGGAATGAATAGTTAATGATAAGGGTAAAATAACACAAAAAGACTTCTTTTTCCTAATTTACTAAAATTAACAAATAAAAGTGAATATATTTTTAGTATAACCGACAAGTAAAAATGAACAAATAGAATAATATGTTACATCACTAGAAGCAAAAGAAAAAAGTCACAAACAATTCCCTTAACCCTTCTTATCTTTGAATTGCAATGTATATGCCAATGAGGACCAGATGGTCATATGTAAGCTAATGAATACTACTACCATCAAGGAACTTTTTATTTCAATTATTTATGCCAAATCCAGGAATATTGGTAGAGAAGACCTATGGACATACACGAAAATATTTGCTTCTACGATTGATATTCTTGGATAGTATGTGGGGATTTTAACTGTATTCTGAAAGAGAAAGAAAAGATGGGGGGCAAAACTCACAAACCGAGTAATAGCGTCCCCTTTATTGAATGCCTTTGTTTCAAATCAATTCGTACATCCTTAGCACTACGAACAAATTCAATTATTACTCAGATTTACGGGTAAACAGCCTTAATGATTGTGCTTTATCAGATATGGGATACTTTGGGAGCAATTTTACCTGGTGCAATGAAAGAAAAGAACATGATACCATATGGAAAAGACTTGACAGAATGTTGGCAAATGAAGAATGGAAAGAATACTTTTGCAGCACTAATATTCAGCATCTGGCTAGTCTTAGTTCTGACCATCGTCATTTACTGAACAGGCTCTTAACTGAAGAGGAGAATTATATCAAATATTTTAAAATTTTGAACTTTTGGGTGGAACAAGTGGAGTTTTATGATATTGTCAAGGAGCAATGGGAAGAGAACATTAATGAAAATATATTTTGGAGAGAGTCCACCAGAAAATGAAGAAGACTAGCAAGGTTCTCAGTGATTGGTCTAAAGCTAAGATTGGTGATATTTTTGTCAAGGCCAACCAAATGGAAGATATGGTGAACTTCTATGAGGAACAATATATGAACTCTGAAAATTCAGAGGACATAATGAGTCTGAACTAGGCTAAAGTAGAAGCAGTGACTCATCATAAAATGGTGGATGCATTCTGGAGACAAAAAGCTCACTTAAAATGGCAATTGGAAGGGGATGAGAAGACTATGTACTTCCACAATATTGTACGAGGTAGAAAAAAATTCATGCAAATCAACAGAATTACTGTTAATTTATCAGCGATTGGAAAATGAAGATTTGATTGCATCTGTAGCAATTGACTCCTATCAAAAACTTTTTTGCAAAGACAATATTTTGATGGACATACATATCTTGGACTGCATCCCTACTATGATCACAGCTGAAGACAACTCTATGTTAGTGATTGAACCTACTATGGAAGAAGTAAAAAAGGTTGTGTTTGATATTGAACCTAATATCTCTCCTGGCCCTGTTGGATTCACTGGTTTTGTTTTTTCCAAAAAGCTTGGGACATAGTTGGGCAAGATATTTTGTACATGGTCAAGACTATTTTTAATGGTGAGTAATTGCCTAAATTCTTTACTACCACTTGTTGGTTCTAATACCAAAGGTTGATGCACCTCAATCTTTCTCTCAATTTCGACCAATCAGCCTTAGTAATGTCTCCCAAAAGATTATTTTCAAAGTGTTGAATGAGAGACTTAGAAAGCTTATTCCTAAGATCATATCTCATAACCAAAGTGTCTTCATCAAAGGAAGATCTATCATTGAAAGTGTTCTAGCTCAAGAGATCATTCATGATATTAAGAAATACAATAAAGGTGGAAATGTAACCATCAAATTAGATATAAACAAAGCTTATGACCGACTTTCTTGGCAATTCTTGCGGTCATGAGGAAAATGGGGTTCACTTAGGAATGGATACATATCATATGGAATCTACTATCTAATATATGGTACACAGTGATCATAAATAAGAAAAGACATGGCTTTTTAAAATTCCAGAGAGGTGTCAAACATGAAGATCCTATCTCACCATATTTTTTTATAATTGCTGCTGAGGTTCTCTTCATGCTATTGAACACTTTGTACCGAAATCCCAAATACACTAGCTTCTTCATGCAGATGGAGGGTCCTAAAATAAATCACTTATCATATGCTGATGATATAATTATCTTCTGCTCAGGAAAGACTTATACACTTCAACTCATTATGGCCACTCTAACTAATTATTAAAAATATTCTGGACAATTGATCAACAGAGAAAAAAGTTATTTCTTGGTGGATGACTCCATGTCTGAAAAAGAAAATCTATTGTTGCCAACTGCTTGATTGACAAAAGAAAGATTTTCCTATTACATATTTAGGATGCCCCATTTTTGTTGGAAGAAAGAAGATTCAATACTTTTGCAATATTGCTACAAAGATTATCTAGAGGGTAAGCTCATGGAATAACACTCTACTATTTGCTGGAGGTAAAATTATTTTGATTAAGCATGTTTTGACTTCTATTCCTACTCATTTGCTGTCAATCTGCCAACCTCCCAAGACTATTTTAGCTCAAATGGAAAGAGTGTTTGCTAACTTTCTGTCACGACTCAAAACTAGCCTGTCGCAATGACGTCTAAAGTGGTACTAGGCGAGCCGACATTTACGAATTAACTCCAACAAACTTTTAACAAAAATGGATTTTAAGCAGTTTAAAATAGTAAAAAAAAAAAACTTCTCATAAACAGGATAGAAGATCCAAAACACAATGCTGGAACTCCCAACATCGGTGTGTCGCTGAGTACAGGAGCATCTATACATCACAGGTCGGGAAAATACTGTCAAATATAGTCTGAAACTAAATACAATAAGCGGAAAGATATGCAAGGAGAGACAAGGTCTACAAAATGCCGGCAGCTACCTCGGAATCTCCAGAAGATCAATTACGCAGTGAATCAACACCCTCAGTGTCCGGAAACACCTGGATCTTGCACACGAAATGCAAAGTGTAGCATGAGTACAACCAACTCAGTAAGTAACAGGACTAAATAAAGAATTGAAAGTGATGACGAGCTTTATAATTATAGTTCAATTTCAGTAATCTCAACATAGGAAAGTAGGCATGCTTTCAAGTTCAACAATTTAAGTCCAATAAAATACTTCATGACCAGTTTAAGTAAAATAGGGTATAATATCTTTCAGAAATTTTCAAGACAGTGATGCATGGCAGCTAAGTGCAATAATAGTGAAGTCAAATGCATCCTCTCAAGGCAACGGTCACTCATCCCTCCCATTCACTCGGCACTAGTACTTAGTAGGTACCTGCGCTTACTGGGAGTGTGTACAGACTCCAGAGGGGCTCCTTCATCCTCAGCGCTATATCAAGCAAATCATGGCATAAATCAATGAAACACGCTGCGGTGTATAGCCCAATCCACACATATACAGCCATAAGGCTCGTTGCGGCATGCAACCCGACTCATATATGTACATATATCAGTCACAATTCGGCAATCATACCCCAATTCAATCACCAATCTCTCTAGTCCCTCGAGCTCTCAGAAATCATGAAAATCAGCCCAAACAGATATGATGTAATATATCAACAAAAAACAAAAGAGACTGAGATATGATATGCAAGTAAAGCGGAGACTGAGTACAATAGCAATTTAACAGACAATTTAACATGCAACACGGCCTCTGAGGGCCCCTTAAATACCAGCACATAGCCTAAGCATGATTTCTAACAGGATTTGCAATACAATTTCTATATCATCTATATGACCCCATGGAATGGGCCAAGCCCCAATTCCTACGGTACAGTCCCACACGCTCGTCACCTAGCATGTGCGTCACCTCAAAACCAATCACATGACATAAAATTTGGGGTTTCATACCCTTATAACCAAAGATAGAACTATTACGTACCTCAATCCGAGCAAATCTCTACCCCAAAACACCCTTGCCTCGCGAAACGGCCTCCAAATGCCTCGAATATAACCATAAACAATGCCATATAATCAATACGGGCT
Organism: Nicotiana obtusifolia; assembly: GCA_002018475.1. Classification (NCBI taxonomy): domain Eukaryota; kingdom Viridiplantae; phylum Streptophyta; class Magnoliopsida; order Solanales; family Solanaceae; genus Nicotiana; species Nicotiana obtusifolia. The sequence goes on from MCJB01020660.1 coordinate 466,260, forward strand.
AAAACAACTCGATAAGAAAATACGAAGATATTAATCATAAATCAAAAATCGGCTAAAAGGCGCCTCCGGGCCTATGTCTCGAAATTGGGTAAAAGTCGCAAAATTTGAATACCCATTCGACCACGAGCCCACCCATACCAAAATTACTCAAATCCAATACCAAAATCTCGAACAAAACCTCAAAATTTAGCCTAAGAACTTTTCTCCATTTTCCCTAAATTTTCCACCCCAAATCACTAATTTAATTTTGAAATCAAAGGCATAATCATAAAAATTAACCAAAACTAGGTAAGAATCACTTACCCCCAAACACCCACGTGAAAATCTCTCCAACAATACCCTCCCACTGAGCTCCCAAATCAAAATTTGTGTTATGAACTCAAACCCGCATTTTTGAAACTTTTAGATCTGCTAAGGTGCGCCTCCTTCGCCAACGCGGAAAGTGCCTCGCGTTCGCGAAGCACAAAACTAGACTACCTAGAGAATCCTCTTTTGCGGACGCAAAAGTACCCTCACGAACGCGATGCCTTACAAATCTTGGCCTATGCAAACGCGTCCCATGGCCGCAAACGCGAAGCCTTATGTCCTGATGCCCAGCCTGCCTCGCCTTCTACGCGAACGTGAACTCCCTCACGCGATCACGATGCACACTTACCCCCTAACCTTCTTCGAACGCATTTCTCTCTTTGTGAACATGAAGAACAACTCCTCATTTGCCTCCAGCTACACTTTGCAAAATCGAGACCTCCCTCGTGAACGCATATAAGGAAACCAGCAACAGGAAAACCAGCAGTCTTCAGCTAATACCAAGTCTAAAAATTGATCCGCAGACCATCCGAAACTCACTCGAGGCCCTCGGAACCTCAACCAAACATACCACCAAATCCCAAAATATCACACGAACTTAGTCGAGCCCTCAAATCACCTCAAAGAACATCAAAAACACGAATCACACCCCAATTCAAGCCTATAAAAACTAAGGAAATTCCAACTTCTTCGAACAATGCCGAAACCTATCAAATCACGCCCGATTGACCCCAAAATTTGCACACAAGTCATATTTGACATTATAGACCTACTCCAACTTTCGGAATCGGAATCCGACCCCAATATCAAAAAGTCCATTCCTGGTCAAACTTTTCAAAAATTCAACTTTCACCATTTCAAGCCTAATTCCACTACAGACCTCCAAATCACAATCCGGACACCCTCCGAAGTCCAAAATCACCCAGCGGAGCTAACGGAACCATCAAAACTCCATTCTGGAGTTGTTTACACATAGATCAATATCCTGTCAACCATTTTCACATAAGCTTTTAACCATGAGATTAAGTGTCTCAATTCATTTTCAAATGGGGGAACGGGCTACAACTCTCGAAACGACCAGCCGGGTTGTTACATCCTCCCCCTATTAAACAAACGTTTGTCCTCAAACGAGTCTAGAAACATACCTGGAGTCTCAAATAGGTGTGGATATGTACTCCACATCTCCCGCTTGGTCTCCCAAATAGCCTTCTCAACTGGCTTACCTCACAACTGCACCTTCACTGAAGTTATGTCCTTTGACCTCAACTTTTGAACCTACCGATCTAAAATGGCCACCAGCTCTACATCATTAGTCAAATCACCATCCAACTGCATCGTGCTGAAATCCAAGACATGAGACGAATCGCCGACATAATTCCGGAGCATAGAAACATGAAATACTGGATGCACACTCGACAAACTAGGAGGCAAGGCAAGCTTGTAAGTCACCTCTCCAATCCTCCGAAGTACCTCAAATGGCCCAATAAACTGAGGGCTCAACTGGCCCTTCTTTTCGAACATCATAATATCCTTCATGGGCGAAACCTTGAGCAAGACCTTCTCCCCAACCATGTAAGAAACATCATGGACTTTCCCGTCGGCATAACTCTTCTGTCTAGACTGCGCCGTGCGAAGCCGCTCCTGAATAAATTTAACCTTGTCCAAAGCATCCTAAACTAAGTAAGTACCCAATAGCCTAGATTCACCCGGCACAAACCAACCCACCGAAGATCTACACCATCTCGCATACAAGAACTTATATGGAGTCATCTGAATGCTCGACTAGTAGCTGTTATTGTAGGAAAACTCCACTAGTGGCAGAAGCTGATCCTATGAACCCCCAAAACTAATGACACAAGCGAGTAGCATGTCCTCCAAAATCTAATTAGTACGCTCGGACTGCCCGTACGTCTGAGGGTGAAATGTTGTACTCAAACCCACCTAGGTACCCAACTCTTACTGCACGGCTCTCTAAAACTGCAGTATAAACTGCGTGCCTCGATCTGAAATGATGGACATTGGCACACCGTGAAGGCGAACAATCTCTCGGATGTAAATCTCAGCCGACCGCTCTGAAGAATATGTAGTACCAACTGGAATGAAGTGCGCTAACTTGGTCAGCCGATCCACAATCACCCAAATAGCATCGAACTTCCTCGAAGTCCCTAGGAGCCCCACTACAAAATCCATGGTGATCCGCTCCCATTTCCACTATGGAATCTCTAGCCTCTGGAGCAATCCACTCGGCCTCAGACGTTCATACTTTACCTGCTGACAGTTATGGCACCAAGCTACAAACCCCACTATATCCTTCTTCATTCTCCTCCACCAATAATGCTGCCTCAAGTCCTTGTACATCTTTGTGGCACTCGGATGAATGGAATACCGCGAACTCAGGTCCTCCTCAAGAATCAATTCACATAGCTCATCTACATTAGGCACACAAATTTGACCCTGCATCTCCAATATCCCATCATCCCTAATAGTAACATCTCTGGCATCACTGTGCTGAACCGTGTCCGTAAGGACAAGCAAATGAGGATCATCATACTGGATCTCTCTAATGCGATCATATAAGGAAGACCGAGAAACCACACAAGCTAGGACCCGACTGGGCTCCGAAACATCTAATCTCACGAACTGGTTGGCCAAGGCCTGAACATCAACTGCAAGCGATCTCTCCCCAACAGGAATGAATGCAAGGGCTAACCATACTCACTACCTTTCTACTCAAGGCATCAGCCACCATATTAGCCTTCCCGAGATGATACAGAATGGTGATATCATAGTCCTTTAGCAGCTGCTACCATCTCCGCTGCCTCAAATTTGGATCCTTTTGTTTGAACAAGTGTTGGAGACTCAGATGATCTGTAAACACCTCACAAGACACACCATAGAGATAATGCCTCAAAATTTTCAATGTACGAACAATGACAGCTAACTCCAAATGATGGACAGGGTAGTTCTTCTCATGGGGCTTCAACTGACGCGAAGCATAAGCAATCACTCTACCTCCCTGCATCAGGACACATCCAATATTGATCAGGGAAGCATCACCATGCACTATATAAGAGCTTGAAGCTGAAGGCAAAACTAGAATTGGTGATACTGTCAAGGCAATCTCGAGCTTCTGAAAGCTCTTCTCGCACCCATTCGACCACCTGAAAATGGAACCCTTCAGGGTCAACTTTGTCAATAGCGATGTGATAGACGAGAAACCCTCCACGAAGCGACGATAATAACCAGCCAAGCCGAGAAAGCTCCGAATCTTCGTAGCTGAGGATGGTTTGGGCCAACTACGAGCCGTCTCTATCTTCTTTAGATCCACCTGAATCTCTTCGCTGGACACCACGTGCGCCAAGAATGCCACTGAACTAAGCCAAAAATCATACTTGGAGAACTTGGCATAAAGCTTATCCTCCCTCAACCGCTGCAACACAATCCTCAAATATTGGGCATGCTCCTCCTGGCTACGAGAGTACACCAGGATATCATCAATGAATACTATGACAAACGAATCAAGATAAGGCTGAAATACACTATTCATCAGATGCATGAATGTTGTTGGGGCGTTGGTCAGCCTAAAAGACATTACAAGGAACTCATAATGACCATAACGGGTCCTGAATGTTGTCTTTAGAATATTCGAGTCCCAAATCTTCAACTAGTGATACCCAGACCTCAAGTCAATCTTAGACAACACCCTTGCACCCTGAAGCTGGTCAAATAGATCATTAACGCGTGGCAAAGGATACTTGTTCTTGATTATGACTTTGTTCAGCTGCTAATAATCAATGTACATCCTCATAGTACCATCCTTCTTCTTCACAAACAGAACCGGTGCACCCCAAGGTGACACACTAGGCCTAATAACTCTCTTATCAAGGAGTTCCTGAAGCTGCTCCTTCAAATCCTTCAACTCAGCCGGTGTCGTACGATATGGTGGAATATAAATGGGCTGAGTGCCCACACCAAGTCAATACCAAAGTCAATATCCCTATCGGGTAGCATGCCTGGCAAGTCTGCAGGAAATATATCCGAAAAATCTCACACCACCAGAAGAGAATCAATAGTAGGGGTATCAACACCAGCATCCCTCACAAAGGCCAAATAAGATAAGAAACCCTTCCCAATCATCCGCTGGCTCTTTAAATATGAAATAACTCTGCTAGGAACGTAGTCTAGAGAACCTGTCCACTAAATCCTTGCAACCCCGGTACCACCAACGTCACAGTCTTAGCGTGACAATCCAGAATAGCATGACATGGAGATAACCAATCCATACCCAAGATCACGTCGAAGTCCACCATACTAAGCAACAAGAGATAAATTTTAGTCTCCAACCCCCAATAGTCACTACACACGTTCGATATACACGGTCCACAATAATAGTATCACCCACTAGCGTAGATACATGAACAAATAAAACTAAGGACTCACGGGGCATATCCAGATATGAGAAAAATACAATGAGACATACGAATAAGTGGAACCAGGGTCAAATAATACAGAGGCATCCCTATGGAATACTGAGACAATACTTATGATCACTGGATCTTAAGCAACAATATCTGGTCTGGCGGGAATAACATAGAATCGGGCCTGACCTCCACCTAATCGGCCTCCCCCTCTTTGGCAACCCCTGGCTGATCGTGCCCCACCCGAGCTGGCTAGGCGGGTGGTGAAGTAACTGGTGTTGAGGTCCTAGTCTGACTCTTCTGCTAAGCTGAACCTCCCAAGAGGCAGGGACACTACCTCCTGATATGACCAAGCTCCCCAAGAGGCAGGGACACTACCTCCCGATTTGACAATGGTGGTGGGGACTAAAGGGAGCCCCGAGCACCGGGATAACTGCTAGAATGACCCGACATGGATAAACCCTGAACTAATAGAGTATGGGACGAACTTTGAGCTGGAAGGGCACTGAGAGATGACTAACCCTGATGAGAACTGTATGAACCATGGACAAATGATGCACCGAGTGAACTGGATGAACCATCTGAGCATGCCTATAAGGACGACCTCTGCCGTGATAGAACTGTCCCCCAGAAGGAACACCGCTGAAACCATCTGACCCACGATCCCTCTTGGTCTCCCTCTCACCCCGCTCCTGACCGAGGACCATCTCTATTTGCCGAGCAATGTCGACCACCTCATCAAAAGTAGCGCCAGACACCCTCTCCTGTCATAAGCAACTGCAGCTCATATGTGAGGCCATCACTGAACCTCCTAATCCTCTCCCTATCAGTGCGGACCAACAAAACTGCGTGACATGCTAACTCAGAAAACCTCATCTCGTATTGCGTCAAAGACATGCCCTCTTGTCGTAACTGCTCAATTTGTGTATGCAGCTCCTAGCTCCTCCCTACAATACAGCGCACAAACCTCTCCAAAAAGAGAACAGAGAACTTCTGCCATGTAAGTGTTGATGCACCGACCGACCTGCATCTTTCATAAGCCTCCCACCATATGAAGGCAGCCCCAGAAAACTAAAAAGTAGTGAACGAGACTCCACTGGTCTCAAGAATACCTGTTGTACAAATAATCCACTGGCACTTGTCTAAGAAACCCTCGGCATCCTCCAACTCAGCACCACTAAATAATTGAGGGTGAAGCTTCCCAAATCTCTCAAGTCTCCTCTGCTCATCATCAGTCATAAGGAGGACCACCGGGGCCTGAGCAGCTGCAACCGGCTCGGCTGGCAGTGCCCGTGGTGTCTGAAGTCCTTGCGTCACCTGCTCTGAAGTATGGGTAGCGGGGGTACTAGTACCTCCCCCGGCCTGAGAAGTGGCTGGTGCGGCTTGGGCTGAAACCACCTGAGCAAGGCTAGTGTAAACGGTCAATATTTACGCCAACGCCTCCTGAAGGCCTGGAATCACGATGGGCACAGCTGGTGCCTTACCTGGCGCCACTGGCTCAGCCACATCTGGAACTAACTCCTGAGAAGGAGCAATTGGTCTATCTACAAGTGCTGCCCTAGCTGCTCTATGAGCTGTACCTCTGCCCCTGCCGCGGACCCTACCACAACCTCGGCCTCTTGTGGCCTTAGCTAGTGGTACTGGTGGCTGTCATCTTGCCCGGTAGCACGTGTCCTCGCCATCTGTAGGAGAGTAGAATATAGTAGTTTAGTTACTGGAATCAACAAATCCGCACGACAAGAATACAAGAATATGAAATTTCCTAAGGGTTTGGCAGCCTCTCGAAGATAAGTACAGACGTCTCGTACCGATCCGCAAGACTCTACTAAACCTGCTCACGACTCGTGAGACCTATGTAACCTAGGCTCTAGTACCAACTTATCACGACCCAAAACTAGCCTGTCGTGATGGCGCCTAATGTGGTACTAGGCAAGCCGACAATTACGAATTAACTCCAACAAATTTTTAACAAAAATGGATTTTAAGCAGTTTAAAAAGTCAAAAAAACTTCTCATGTACATGAGCATATATACATCACAAGTCTGGATAACACTGTCTAATATAGTCAGAAACAAAATACAATAAGCGGAAAGATATGGAAGGAGAGATAAGGTCTGCAAAACGCCGACAGCTACCTCGGAATCCTCAGAAGATCAACTGCGCAGTGATTCAACACCTTCCGTGTCCGAAAACACCTGGATTTGCATAAGAAGTGCAGGGTGTAGCGTGAGTACAACCAACTCAGTAAGTAACAAGACTAAATAAAGAACTGAAAGTAGTGATGAGCTTTACAATTATAGTTCAATTTCAGTAATATTAAGATAGGAAAGTAGCCATGCTTTCAAGTTCGACAATTTAAATCCAGTCAGTTACTTCATGACCAATTTAAGTAAAATAGGGTGTAAAATCTTTAAGAAAATTTTAAGACAGTGATGCATGGCAGCTAAGTGCAACAATAGTGAAGTCAAATGCATCATCTCAAGGCAACGGTCACTCATCCCTCCTATTCACTCGACACTGGCACTCAGTAGGAACCTGCACTCACTAGAGGTGTGTACAGACTCCAGAGAGGCTCCTTCAACTCAAGTGCTATATCAAGCCAATCATGGCGTAAATCAATGAAACACGCTGCGGCGTGCAGCCCGATCCCATATATATAACCATAAGGCATGTTCTAGCGTGCAACCCGATCCACACATATACAGCCATAAGGCTCGTTGCGGCGTGCAATCCGATTCATATATATACATATCACTCACAGTTCGGGCTCAGGCCCCAACATAATCACCATCCTCTCCAGTCTCTCGGGCTCTCAAAAATAATGAAAATCAGCCCAAACAGAAATGATGTAATATATCAACAAGGAACAAAAGAGATTGAGATATGATATGCAAGTAAAGCGGAGACTGAGTACAACAGCAATTACAGACAATTTAACATGCAATACAGCCTCTGAAGGCCCTTTCAATAACAGCACAGGGCCAAAGCATGATTTCTAATAGGGATTTGCAGTTCAATTTCCATATCATGTGAAAAATTTATAGATATCAACAGATTAATCATCTATTCGATTCCATGGAATGGGCCCAGCCCCAATTCCTACTGTGCAGTCCCGTATGCTCATCACCTAGCATGTGCGTCACCTTAAAACCAATCATATGACACAAATCCCGAGTTTCATACCCTCATAACTAAATTTAAAACTGTTACTTACCTCGATCCGAGCAAATCTCTACTCAATACACCCTTGCCTCGCAAAACAGCCTCAGAATCCCTCGAATCTAACCATAGAAAATGCCATATAATCAATACGGGCTAAAGGAATCAACTCCATAAGAAAATACGAAGTTATTAATCAAAAATCGATTAAAAGCTGGCCCCTAGGACCACGTCTCGAAATCGGGTAGACGTCACTAAATCCGAACACTCATTCGACCATGAGTCCACCCATACCAAAATTACTCAAATCTGATACCAAAATCTCCAACAAAACCTCAAAATTTAGCCTAAGAACTTTTCTCCATTTTTCCCAAATTGCACCCCAAATCACAAATTTAATTATGAAATCAAAGGCATAATCATGGAAATTAACCAAAACTAGGAAAGAATCACATACCCCAAACACCCACGTTAAAATCTCTCCAAAAATCACATTCCACCGAGCTCCCAAATCAATTTTTTTATTATGAACTCAAACTCTCATTTTTGAAACTTTTAAATCTGCCCAGGTACGCGTCCTTCGAAGCGGAAAGAGCCTCGCGTTCGCGAAGAATAAAACTAGAATGCCCAGAAAATCCTCTTTCACGAATGCGATAGCACCCTCGCAAACGCGATGCCTTACAGAGCTTGGCCTACTCAAACGCGTCCCCATGACCGCGAACGCGAAGCCTTAAGGCCTGATTCCCAACCTGCCTCGCCCTTCTACATGAATGCAAACTCCCTCACGCGATTCTGATGCACACTTTCCCCAAACCTTCACAAACGCGAAGAACAACTCCTCGTCTGCCTCCAGATACAATTTGCGAACACGAGACCTCCCTCGTGAACGCATATAAGAAAATCAGCAACAGGCAAACCAGCAGTCTTCAGCTAATTCCAAGTCTAAAAATTGATCCGTAGACCATCTGACACTCACCCGAGGTCCCCAGAACCTCAACAAAACATACCACCAAGTCCCAAAACATCAGTCGAACTTAGTCGAGCCCTCAAATCACCATAAACAACATCAAAAACACGAATCACACCCCAATTCAATCAAATCACGTCCAATAGACTCCAAATTTTGCACACAAGTCACATTTGACATTACTGACCTACTATAACTTTTGGAATCGAAATCCGACCCCGATATCAAAAAATCCACTCCCGGTCAAACTTTTCAAAAATTTAACTTTTGCCATTTTAAGCCTAATTCCAATACAGATGTCCAAATAACAATCCGGACACTCGTCTAAGTCTAAAATTACCTAATGGAGCTAATGGAACCATCGAAACTCCATTCCGAAGTAGTTTACACATAGGTCAACATCCGGTCAACCATTTCCACTTAAGCTTTCAACTATGAGAGTAATTATCTCAATTCATTTCAAAACCTCACCGGACCCAAACCAACTACCTCGCAAATCACATAGCAGCTATAAAGTCCAAAATAAGTAGTAAATAGGGAAACAAGGCTACAACTCTCGAAACGACCGACCGAATCGTTACACTTTCTTTGGGAAAATATGGTGGTGAAACAAAAACATCACTGGGCTTCATGAAAAATTTTATGTATTCCTACCAAAGAAGGGAGAATTGGTATAAGACCTTTACATGAAATTACAGATATTATTTCTTCTAAATTGTGGTTGATCTTCGGACCTAATACTTCTCTGTGGACAGATTTTTTAAAGGCCAAATATTGCAAGAGGATTCATCCTATGCTAGAAAGTTTAGCTGCACTCAATCTCACACTTGGAGAAGAATGATGAAGATTAGACGGAAAATTGACCATCTTATTATTTGGAGGATTCATGCCGGTAATAGTAGCTTTTAATGGGATAATTGGTCAGGCAAAGGCCAACTGTCTCAATATGAAAATGCATGTACCTCTACTAAGATTAAGGTGGCTTTATGTATAAATGGGCAGACTAGAAACATTTGTAAACTAGAACAATGCCTTCCTCCAAATATTGTTCACCATATTCAGAGAGTTAAGATTTACTCTTCTGATCTAATGGATCAACCTACATGGACTTCCTCGACATATGGAAGATTTACTTGTAACTCTGCCTGGAACAATATTAGGGAATATCATGGCAACTCACAAGTTTACAGGATGACATGGCAAAAGCATGAACCACCGAAAATGTTGTTCTTCCTATGGAGGCTTCTTAGGAACACAGTTGTTGTTGATGTTAATATCACCAGATTTGGAATTCACCTTCCCTCCATGTGCTCATGTTGTCCCAGCTTGGAGCAGGAAACTGAAGAACATCTTTTTGTTCATAGTCATATTAGCAAGAAGATCTGGTGTTATTTTTGTAACATAATGGCAGTCAGATTTGATGATGCTAATATTAGACAGATGGTTGTTAGATGGTGGATCATGAAAAGTCACAACCCTGTGATTAAACTAGCTTTACAAGTCATGCCACCCATCATTATTTGGCAGATCTGGAAAGCGAGATGTCAGAACAAGTTAGAAAACAAGAGAATGATTATCATAGTATAATTATTCTTTCCTCTCAACAATTAATTTTGATTGGTCACATACAATTCACTAAAATTCCCCTTTCATGCAATGGAAATAATTTTGTGATGTTTTACATTTTGCAAAATTTGAATTCTCTGTTATACTGTCAAATGGACCTTACCTTTGCAAGATTTTGTTAAGTTAAACTATGATGGAAGCTGTAGAGGAGGTGGCGGAATCATTAGAGATGCTGATGGAAAAATGTTGATTGTATATGCCAATGATTTTGGAGATGAATCCAACAACAAAGCTGAAGCTATGGAACTTTTGATAGGGATGGATTGGTGCAACAGTAATGGAATTAAAAACCTTGAGGTGAAAAGTGATTCGCTATTGCTCATAAACTGGATCACTGATAAAGGTAAGCCTCCACGGATCACTCTAAAACTTAAGCTTTAGGCAGTCTTGTTATTGAGTTCTCGTACTCTTTGAGGATCTTTATATAAATAGTCACTGGATTCGCTCTTTACTTTTTTTAGCGGGTAAGTATACATAGATTATATAATAAGTATGCACGGTTATACATATACAGAGACAGACCTACATTTTATAGTAAGGGGTCACCGCACCATACCCCGTAAGGTTCGGCAAAAATTTTGTATATATGTGTGTATATATACATATAAAAGATTTTTGTCGAAGCGTACGGGGTTTAGGATTTAAAGTGTATATATATATACACACCATTTTAACGCATCCAAAATCAGTCCAAATTTGCCAATTTAATTATAAAAGGAGAAAATAACAACAGGAAAGCTAGCAAAATGGATAATTTAAACAAAGACCATAGAAGGTCATTTTCATTAAAAGTACAGAAATAAACTTAGGGCAATATTATTGCACAAAGGATTGACGTGGCACACTTATTTAAAGTGTAACAAAAGGCTAGTAAAAGCCAATTAGAACACAACATTAGCTACACTTTTAAGAAAGGCAACAACTTTATTATGTGTGACACTTTAATCCTTTTCTCTAATCTCTAATTAGTTATCCATTATCTCTTCTTCAAGCAAAACTGCAGCCAAAGTTTTTACTTCCTCAGCTAAAGTTTCAGCTCCTGTTTTGATCATCTTCTCATCAAATACACATGGCTTAGTACATACGCACCTTCTGGTGACTTTGCTACAATGACCATTAGTATATTTCTCCCTGATACAAGCTTTTCTGCACGGTGGATCGATAATGCATAATCCAGGGAATATTACCCGTGAGCAATTTCTATGAGCTCGCACCTCTACAATCATTCAAATAGTACTTATAAGTACATCTAAAAGAAAGACCACACTTGAAAATTTTACTGAGGTATTTAACTCATACATACTAACAATATTAATTTACAGTATTAGATCTCTCTCAAAAAATATTTATAGGTAAGGCTCCATAAAAAATGTGAAAATAAGGCAAGCGAAATGTTATCACATATAACATAGACATGATAATGTAAAGAAATATTATAATTATAGTATTAGGTCTCTCTCCCAAAAGATATATACAGGTAATGCTTCATAAAAATTAAAAAAATAAAGGAAGTGGAATATTATCTCATATAACAAAGACATGATAGTGTAAAGAAATATTATACTATTGGTATACTAGCGGAGTGTCTAAGTTAAACTTGTCAAACAAATTTAACTTGGAAAACTGATAAGAAAATAATAACTTTTAATTCATTTGATAATATAAACCAGAGTTATATTATGACACCATTATAAGGAGGCTTTACTGTTTTTTGAAAAAAAGAAACAATTTATGTACTTAAGTGACTGCAGAGCAAGAAATAGAATCAAACTTCACATAATTTCTATTAATTTTTATTAGGTTTTATAGGAATATATTAATGGAGACTAACCATAGGCAACAAACAACATCATTGCCAAGACTGCAAATGCCATGAAGCACAAGGAGCGAGCCATAGTTTCTTTGAATGAGTAAAAAAGATAGGAATTAATAATAAGTAGAAGAAAGATGGCAATTCAGAGTTGTGAATGAAACACTAACACAATAGAAGTATTTATAGGCAATGAAATAAGAGTGAAAAAACTTTTACTTATCTTTTGAAGAAAAAAGAAAAATAAAAAAAGAGTAGATAAATTTAGAGGTCAAATAAATGTGTGAAGTGAATTATTGCACCATAGTTGGTAATTTGAAGTTTGGAGATGTATCAATAACACATGTTCTTCATATTCATAAATTTTGAGTAACTAAAAGTTACTCCAAAATTTATCACGGTGTGACATATGTTTGGCCGTACATGTAATGTTTTTCTTCACTTAATTTTTAAAAACGTGTCTATTGGCAAATTATTAATATCTGTAACGAAGTAAAAACTGTATTCAAGTATTTGTGACGATCCGGCTAGCGTCTCGTGAGTTATCGCTCCGTTTTCCCCATTTTCCATCTCATTGTGCTTCGTTATCCATATTTTATGTGATCGAGTTGAGTAGTTCGCGTTAGGAGTGAGTTTGGCAAGAAATGAGACACTTAGTCTCTTTTAAGAAGGATTAAGTTGAAAAAGTCAATCGGATGTTGACTTATGAGTTAGAGGACTCGGATGTGAGTTCCTATGGTTCGGTTAGCTTCGGGAGGTGATTTATGACTTAGGAGTGTGATCGGAGTTGGTTTTGGAGGTCCGGTATAGAATTAGGCTTGAATTGGTAGAGTTAGTATTTTGGCGATTTTCGGTTGTTAGGCGAGATTTTGATCCGAGGGTCGGAATGGAATTCCGAGAGTTGCTATAGCTTCGTATGGTGATTTCGGACTTAGGTGTATTTCCGGATTTGAAATTGGAAGTCCGTAGGACAACTCAACGCATTTTGGCGAATGTTGGAAAATAGAAGATTTCTGGAAAGTTTGACCGAGGGGTTGACTTTTTGATATCGGGGTCGGAATCTAGTTTTAAAAAAGTTCATAGGTCCGTTATGTTATTTGTGACTTGTGTGCAAAATTTGAGGTCAATCGGATTCGATTTGATAGGTTTCGGCATCGAATGTAGAAGTTGGAATTTGTTAAGTTTCATTAGGCTTGAATTGGGGTATGATTCATGTATTTAGCATTGTTTGATGTGATTTGAGGCCTCGACTAAGTCCATATGATGTTTTAAGATTTGTTGATATACTTGGTTGAAGTCCCGAGGGCCTCGAATGTATTTTGGATGGTTGATGGAGTTCAACTTTGGCGTCTCAAGAAGGTGTCGATGTCGTACCTTCAAGAAAAAGTGGTATCATATTATGCAAATGAACTCCAAATTCAATTTTTATTGAAGCATTAGATCCGTATCGAAATTTTGGAGCCATAGCAAAAAGAATCGTCCAATTCGAAGAAGTTATGCCTATTTTGTGTCAGGGAAAAATGTCAGCGCCCAGGACAGCGCCCAGGACAGCGCCAGGCGCCGCCTAGGGCGCCCGAGGCAGCGGAGGCTACTGGAATCAGCGCCACAGGCAGCGCCCGGCGCCACCTGTGGCGCCCGAGGCAGAAAGGGGTCTATAAAACGGGGGTTTTGGCCATTTTAACATATTTGGGGCTAGGGAGGTCGGATTGAAGCGATTTTTGAGGCGATTTTCAAGGAAAACATCGGGGTAAATGTTCTTTATCATAAATCCTTCATAGATCATGATTCCATACTCATTTACATCATGAATCCATGAATTTATGGAAGAAAAATCAGATTTTTCTCCAAATCTTCCAAGAACGAAAATCTAAGATTTGAAACCCAATCCGATGTCGGAATTTGATAATTTTTGTATGGGTGAACTCGTGGGGAGATAAGGAACCCGTTGATGTGAAAATTTTTGAACTTCGAGAAGTGGGTCCGGGGCTCGGGTTTTGCTAATTTCGGGATTTTTAAGTATTTTCGATTGTTTTCGCTTGGGTTTTGTTCCCTCAACATATTGTGACGTATTTGTTCTGAATTTGGATAGATTTGACGCACGTGAAAGCCAATTCGAAGGGGAAAGGCGTCGCGGGCTAAGGATTTAGCCGGTTTGAGGTGAGTAATGATTGTAAATGATGCTCTGAGGGTTTGAAACCCCGGATTGCACATCGTAGTGCTATATTGAAGTAAGGCACACGCTCGATGATGAGCGTGGGGTCGTTTGCTACTGGGGATTGTGACTTGGTCCGTCCCGATTGATGATTTTTACTACCTATTTGATTGGAACTGATTTGATAATAAAATGATTTGGGCTTCTAGCCATATTTGGGCTTCGTGCCGGTTATGTGAACCCTTCAGGGGTAATTTATCACTGTTTACTGAAATCGTATTTGGGCTTCACGCCGGTTATGTAAATCCTTCGGGGGTATTTGTTAATGATTTGAATCATTATTTGAACTCAGTTTTGAAAACTAAATGATGTTTTCAAATGATTTTGAAATGGATCGGGTGGCACGCCGCCATGGATATGATATAAATGGGATCGGGTGGCACGCCGCCACGAGATATGATATAGCGCTTGGGCCGTAAGAAGCCCCTCCCGGAGTCTGAATCACCCACAGTGAGCGCAGGGTACCCATTATGATAATTGCAGTTGGTAACAATGACAACTGTAGGTTACGGTTGGTAACAATGACAACAGATAACCAGAGATAATACAGTTGGTAACAATGACAATTGTAGGTTACAGTTGGTAACAATGACAACTGATAACCGGGGATGGGTAGATGATACAGTTGGTAACAATGACAACTGTAGGTTTCGGTTGGTAACAATGACAACAGATAACCAGAGATAATACAGTTGGTAACAATGACAATTGTAGGTTACAGTTGGTAACAATGACAACTGGTAACCGGAGTTTGAAAGATTTTACTATTTTAAATAATATTGACCGAGGGGCGTGTTTTTAGATGACTCTGAGCCCGAGGGGCAGTTTTAAAGTGTTTTCTTTACTTCACGTTATTTACTTGAAAGATGTACATGTTTTACCTGTTGAAAGAAGTTTCTACTTGAATTTACACCGATTTACTATTTCACTGATGTTTCATTACTTCATTATGGATTGCCTTATGCATTATGTGTTTTCTTACTTTCAGTCATTATTTATGTGTATTACTCACTGAGTTGGAAGTACTCACATTACTCCCTGCACCATGTGTGCAGATTCAGGCGCTATCAGTTCCGCTCCGAGGCATTGACTACTACTGTCAGGGCGGTGATTCGGAGACTACGAGGTAGCTGTTGGCGTCCGCAGCCCCGTATCTCTATTATCTTGATATTTTCATATTCTTCAAACAGTTGTGCCAGATATTGTAATTATTAGACTTGTAGCAGAATTCATAGTTGCTCATGACTTTGTGACACCCCGATTTCGGGCTGTTGTCGGGATGTTTAGCTATGTTTTCCACAAACTACTGTAGTGAATTTTGCTTATATTATTTTTGCGTTGTTTAACTGTTTAAAATGAGGTTTAGTTTGAATTGGCTGGCCTTGTCTTCATGAAAGGCGCCATCACGACCGGGTTGGGATTTTGGGTCGTGACAGGTATTACCAGCATGTGATTTTGTCATTGTGGAACATATAAGTTTGTCTGGTTAGGACCATTTGGATATTAAAAAAGGGTCAAATATACTCTTTTATTTTCGGATATTACTTATATTTAATTTTTATTATACTATCTGGCCAAATTTACTCCTATCGTTATACTATCAAACCAAATTTACCCCTATCATCAACAAACTTCTAAAAATTATCCTTTGATCTGTTAGGTAATTCAAAATCTCCCAATTTTCTTTTATTTAAATCACTTAGTGTTCTTCTTGTTCCACTATTTTAAGAAATTACTATTGATATTAAATGCCAACAACTTGTTGGTTCCCCAAGTACACACAAGTATATGTGACCGTCAAGTAATAAAGTGACTCGAAAATCGGATATCGAACCTACAGAAACTTAGATTAATCATTAACTAAGCTAACTAAAATTAATTTACTGTCTAAGATAAATGAAATGTTATTTTTCTACTAAACTACTTTTGAACTCTCCGTTCTCTTCCATAGGAAGAAAGAGATTTTCAAAGGTTCATTCTTGTGCCATGTCATCCTGTTAACTAGTGAGTTTCCATGATATTCCCTAATATTATTCCGGGAAGAGTCACGAGTATATCTTTCATCTGTCGAGGCAGTCCATATAGGCTGATCCATTAGATCAGTAGATTTAGTCTCTAAATGTGGTGAACAATATTTGGAGGAAGACATTGTTGTAGTTTATAAATGTTCCAAGTCCGCCCATCCATATATGAAGCCACCTTAATCTTAATAGAGGTAGATACATTTCCATATTGAGACGACTGGCCTTTGCCTGATAAATCATCCCACCAAAAGCTACTATTACTGACATGAATGCTCCACATAGTAAGATGGTCAATTTTTCCTCTAATCTTCATCATTCTTCTCCAAATGTGAGATTGTTGTAGCTAAACTTTCTAGCATAGGATGAATCCTCTTACAAATATTTGGCCTTTAAAAAATTTGTCCACAGAGAAGTATTAGATCTGAAGATCAACCACAGTGCAGATGAAATAATATCTGTAATTTCATGTAAAGGTCTTACACCAATTCCCCCATCTTTGGTTGGAATACATAAATTTTTCCATGAATCCCAAAGATGTTTATGTTTCCCCTCCATATTCCCCCAAAAAAACTGTAACAACCCAACCGACTTAAACATTTCGGAATGATGCCAAACTTTACATACAAGTCATAAATTACTTTACAAACTTATTCCAAGGCTCGAAATCCTAGACAGACATCGATAACACCAAAGTCCACTTCAAACCAAACTTAGGAAATCCAAAAAATCTTCAAAATGCTAACTTTCCATATTAAGCACTGAAATGCTCCTGGACCACCCGATACTCAACCCGAACATACGCCCAAGTCCAAAATCATTATACGAACCTATTGGAACCTTCAAATCCCGATTACGAAATTGTTTACTCGAAAGTCAAACCTTAGTCAACTCTTCCATCTTAAGGCTTCCGCATTGAGACTTTTCCTTTTGAAACAACTCAACTTCCCGAAATTCAATTCCGACCATAAATACAAGTCACATAACATGAAGTGAAACTACTCACGGCGTCAAACAGCCGAATGACGTGAAAGAGCTCAAAACGACCGGTCGGGTCGTAACATTCTCCCCCACTTAAACATATGTTCGTCCTCGAACGTGCCAAGAACCGTTCCAGAGTTGTCCCAAATCACTATTTAACACCTCTTATACCTATCCGTGCCACCACAACCCACGCGAGCACATTAGCTCGAGCCAGACTGAAGATCCTTCCTTTTTCTTAGCCAACAAGCCTTAGAACCATGTTCTCAACATCCGATATTCTCCGCGAGGCCCGATTCTAACAATACGCACAACGCATCAATCACTACAAACTGTACCAAAACATGATCATGCACCTTTGCTGAAATCACTCCATGCACCGCATAATTCGTGTGCCCATAACAACATTCTCCAACTGTAGAAGCTGCAAATTTACTAACATGATACTCGTAGTATACGTCATATACGCATAAGACTTGATCCAAACCCTCGCGATACTGCAACGAAGGAAACGATGCGTAGAAGCTCATAACCACCAACCAAATTAATAAATCTTGGAGTCCCTCCACCTAACAAGAACCATTACCTCATTCGGAACTGAATAATGATATTTCACTTTAATATACCCTACATAAATCCGATCGCACTGATCTCAGGTCCAATAACCTCGTCTCACCCAGTATAAGCTGCTCAGGAAATAAGTCATCTCAAACACTGTCTAAGATCTCATACAGCACCATCAAAGCGCCAACAAGCTACAACTCGAATATGGCCCATAAGGAAGAACGAAGTCTAACAGGGAACTAACCAGCCCGCGTAACGAATAAAACGGTTGAACAGATGCTATGAACCTACCTCAGAGATGTGAAACAAGGCACATAATTAAGTATAAGAAACCGCACTCAACATCTCACTGTTGCGGTGTGCAACCCGATCCACACCTGACACAGTTGCAGCGTGCAACCTGATCCAAACATTGTTTCATTGCAGCGTGCAACCCGATTCAAACATGACATTGTTGCGGTGCACAACCCAATAAACACAACACACACGTGGCAGCGTGCCACCCGATCCAAACAATATACCCGTGGCGGCGTGCCACCCAATCGACACATAACAATCAATAAGGAAACACCTATCAAGTCATAATGCTTATACTTACAAAATGCCCGAATATCGACTACAAGCACGCCAAGTGCATTAATACAACCCTGGGGGACGACTAGCAACATGCGCTACAGAAACTCAAGCACGACCAAGGTGCAATATACGACCTGCATCACGAGAGTCATCTTGCTCATATAGTCCTAATTCTACCCGGACATAAACATGCTTTAGCTACGTACGGACTCTCGTCACCTCGTGCGTACGTAGCACCCACAACTAGTACCACATAACAATTACATTACCTAGGGGGTTGTTTCCCCCTCACAAGGTTAGACAGGAGACTTATCGCACTCCGAAGTTCCATAACTGGCTCCAACGCCTCTCTAACAACTCGAACCAATGCCCATTGATCCGAAACTAGTCAAACAATGTGCAAATCAATCAAAATATATTCCAATGCATATAATTTAAAATTTTATAATAATTCTCTACTCCCCTCGAAAAGTCAATAAAGTCAACTCTCGGGACCACGTGCTCGGATTCCGAAATTTCTTAAAGATAATCATTAACCATAACACCACGAACTCAAATATACAATTTATTCCTAATTCCATGTCCAATTTCGTGGTAAAAATCCAAAAATATCAAATTTTAGGTTTTCTTCAAAATCTCATAATTTCCACCAATTTCCATGTTCAGATACATGTATAATTAATGTAATTAACTCACAATGTGAAGAAATCACTTACCTAGCGAAGGATGACCAAAAAATTCTTTCAAAAATTGCCTCAAGCCCGGCTCCAATGGAAGATTTGAGATAAAATGAGCCAAAACCCGTATTTGCAATCTTATACACTGCCTAGACGACCTTCATCAAGAACGCAGAAACTCTCTCGCGTTTGCGATGAACAACTAGCTTCTGCTCCCAAACTCCTTTATGCGAACGGGGGAGAGGGCACGTGAAGCATTACCAGACTGCCCATCGCGAACGCGAACATCCAATCGCGAATGTGAAGCCTTGCCCCCCAAACCATCGCGAACACGAGACAACTGCCACGGACACGAAGCACAAAAATCCAGCAGCAAAAAATCCTTCCTCACGAACGCATGAATCCCTTTGCGTTCGCGAAGAACAAAACAAAAACCAGCAACAGCAGCAACAAAGCAAGGAGAAATATCCGAAACAATCTGAAACATACCCGAGGTCCTCGAGACCCCGTCCAATCACACTAACAAGTCCCAAAATATAACACGAACTTACTCGAGCCCTCAAATTATGCTAAACAGCACCAAAATTACAAATCGACGATCGAAACCTTCTTTCATCTTTTAAAAATTCAAACTTCGATGAACGTGTCCAATTCGTACTTAAATATTTCAGAATGACGCCAAACTTTACGTACAAGTTATAAATTACTCTACGAACCTATACCAAGGCTCGGAACCCTAAACAGTCATCGATAACACCAAAGTCCACTTCATACCAAACTTAGGAAATCCAAAAAAAATTAAAATGCTAACTTTCCATATTAAGCGCTGAAATGCTCTCGGACCACCCGATACTCAATCAGAATATATGCCCAAGTCCAAAATTATTATACGAACCTATTAGAACCTTCAAATCCTGATTACGAGGTCGTTTACTCAAAAGTCAAACCTTAGTCAACTCTTCTAACTTAAAGCTTCCTAATTGAGACTTTTCCTTCCGAAACAACTCCGAACTTCCCGAATTCAATTTCGATCACACGTACAAGTCACATAACAACGTGCAAGAGCTCTAAACGACTGGTCGGGTTGTTACACCATCAGTTTCCCAAGAAGACATGGAAGCTATGCGTCAAAGAATGGATCAAATGTCGCAAGAATGGAACGCAACTCAGGCTTTGATCCAGAAATTGCTTAACAAGAAAAGTAAGAAAGACAGTCAAGCTACAATAAAGGAGTTTGAGTCTAGGGAAGAAACTAAGCCTAACTAGGAGTACATATTTGAATTGTGAATGTTATGTTTTAGACTTGAAGATAGACATATTTAAATTATGAATGTGAATTAGATAGTATTTTGATAATTGGTTGATGATATTTGTTGTTTGATTAGTTGATTGTTGGATTGTTAATTATAAATATTAATATTCGATTTGTTGTAAATATTGAGTTTGGTGTATTATGTTAAATGGTGTGTTGACAAATTAGGTGTTTATTGGCCTTTTTATTTGGCAGGTGGCATATTTAAAAATATAGCAGAACTATGCTAAATATTTTTCCAGATATTTGGGGCTGATTTGCGACCAATTCAGTCGCAAATGACGTTAGAAATTTTTCAGATTTGCGACCGAATCGGTCGCAAATTATGAATTTATGAAATTTTATAATTAATTTATTCTCGAAATGTACCACTATTTCGATCGAAAAATTAAATTAAATATTAATTTTATGATTTAAATTTCCTTCCAACTCGGTCGAAAAAATTAATTATGTATTTATTTTCCCATTTAAGATTGCGACTGAGTTAGTTGGTAAATCTCCAACGGATTCGGTCGCAAGTTCCTTAATTTCAAATGCCTCTTTGATTTTTCATTTTGAGGCTAAATCTGTCGGAAATTTCGACTGATTCAGTCGCAAAATATTTGCGACCATAGGTTTTCTGACCAACCCTTTTTGGCCGGTAATCTGCTGAAAAATTTCGATTTCCAATCGATTTGCGACCGTTTTGATAATCGGAAACCTGCCATTTTTTAGTTGTGAATACTATAGTTTATTATTAATTCTGCAGACATTGTATATAGATTGTATATTATTATTAATAATAGTGAATAATATATATACGTGGAATAAATTTATATGCTATTATAATAGTATGTAATTATTTGTATATAGTATAATGATGATATTTAATAATATATAATTATAATGGTATTCTAGTATATTAGATATACATATTGATTTTTATATCTTGGGTAAAGAAGTATACAAAAAAAATAGAGGTAGCTAACACAACCCCTAAAGCCAGCTTATAAGGTGTAGATTGTCCAAGATCATATCAAAAGACCAAGAACCTCAAATTCCTCTCATGTGGGACAATTCAACACCCTCCTAATAAGCCTAGCTCTAATACCATAAAGAAGTATACAAGAAAATAGAGGTAGCAAACTTTGGCTCTTTTCCCTTATTCATTCGTTACACAGAAGTAGTGTATTTATACACAGTTATGGTTCACAGGGTCCTACCAATTAAATACCTAGTTCTATCTCTACGTTATCACTTAGTATCTAAACTACAATTATTGATATATATATAATACTTACAATACAATTAGGACTCTTCTGTAAGTGACCGCTATGACTCAAAATTTAGTAGCTAACTCTTTATCACATGGCTGATGTGCATCTCCATCATTGGGTATGAGTAGACTTTGGAATAGAGGATATATATGAGTAGAACGTTGGAGTGAATTAATTTTGTGAAGAAAATTATATGCGGACAAAACAGAAAAGAGGAGTTAAAACTTATCATTAAAGAAAGGGTGGATTAAGAAATAGAAAGATAAAAAAACTAGTTAGTAAGATGATGGGAGATTATAGAATAGATAAATAAGGATTACCCTTGAGTTGTGCATTCTTATTTATTATAAAAAATTTCTATTAAAAGACCGTATATAATTAATACAATAATTCTATTCGAAATCTGCTAGTTGTGTAAATGAATATGCTATTTTTGAAAACAACACTAACGTGATTTTTGAAAATAATTATACTAAATTGAACCAAAATGTTAATTTCTCACAAAGATACTCTTATATAATAATGATATTGTTCGCTTTAGAGTCTGCACCATTTTTACCAGAAGGCTTCACACCATTAAGAGTATCCAACTCCTTGTAAGTAGCTTTTTTTTTTACCATGTGGAACTTGTTGACACATTGCCAACAATCTTCTCTTTGAACTAAGTTCTCGCACTATTCATGAGCTAATTTGGAGATTAAGTGTGTGCCACCAACATGATCTGAGTATCTAATGTTCATTGACGGGCAATGATACTAAGTTGGACCCCACGCCATACTCTACCATCTCCATATTCGTCCAGCCAAATCATTGGCATTGAGACCAATTGTCAGGCTAAAACGATCCAAAAATACTCTTAATATGATATGATATTTTCTACTTTGAGCCAAACTCATAGGTTATATATAGAGAGAGCGCGCTTATATTTTTCTTTATTGATTTTAATTTTTATCAAAGTAAAGATAAAAATATCGCCACAATTTTTATCCCACACTTAAGTTCGTGGTGTAAAGTTTTGTTTAGTTTATATCTAATCCTTCAAACTTGTCAAGGATTCACAAGAATGCTTGAAACCTGACTTACAACTGATGAGTTACATCATTCAACATTTTCAAATAACCTGATAATAAGTTAAGTACTTCTAATCATAGTTACAAAGATTCGGTGTAAGATTACACTAATCAAAATTTGCAAAACAGCAACTTAAAGGAGGACTCAAGTTTTATGAACAGCTCTATTTTGTTATGCACTTCTTAGTGAAAGTGGTTTGGCTTCAAAAAGCAGAGTTAAGATTTGAACTTTATGGATTTAAGATTGTTACTATTTTAAGTTACTGGATTTTAAATTAATAATTTATTTATATACAAAATTTGAACAAAAACTACTGAATTCGACCGAATCCGCATCCTACGCTCCGGCTTCGCCCCCGTTTGGCCTCGTCCAAGTATGTTCACAAGAACTGTATATTCAAGAGCTTGAATGCTTGTATTTCTGAATTTGAACGTATAGACATCGGCAGATATGCATTACTTGCCTTGTGTTATCTTAATATGACATTACCCTATATGAACGCCGAACGATTTTTTGGTTGACTGTGATAGCAAATATTCTTTTCAAACATATTGAACCACAAATAGTACTTTTATGTAATTTCTAATATGTAGATTTTACTTTAAAAACTTAAAATCAACATTTGAATTTGCACCTAAATAGGTTCTTATAAAACAACTGTTTTGTTTCTAATCAACAATAATTTAATTACTTTTGAAACTAATATATTTGGTTTCCCGAAAAAGAAAATAAGAATAACGAAAACAAAAGTAGGAGAAACTCAAAAAGAACTGTATTCCAAAAGATTGGAGAATTGACTGGGCCTCTCTTGGGCCGATTGTTTGGGGTAAAATTCAAAACTAGCCAGATTTATAGGATGGTAATTGAAAAAATAGTCACAGTTTTAAAAGTAATCGAAATTTAACTACTTTTCATGTAAAGATAAATCTGAACGAAAACATTGTTCAAAATCCGAAAAAATATTCCAGCATAATATACTGAAGTTCAAATTTTTTACATGTGAACTTCTAGCATAAAATATACTAGAGTTCCAGCATAATATACTGGAGTTCCAACACAATATACTGATCCAAGGTAATATGCTGCAAGTTCATACACAAGTGCTCCAATCTCCAATATATTATGCTGGAACTTTCCGTGTTGCAGCAAAATAGTGGCTATTTTTCAGTGACTTTGCAAACGCTGCTATTTTTCTATTACCAGTCCGGAAACTGGCTAGCCCGTGCTATTTTCACGATTGTTTGTGCTGACCTTCTTCTCAGGACCTTACACAAATATTGGGCGAATTCATTAATGAGATCTTTAGACAAATAGTCGGTTATATTCATTGTTTACTTTTTTTAGTCATATGCATAGATTATACACATATAATATATAAATTATGCATATTATATCTCTGCCGGCTATTTTTAGTTTAAACGGTTGGATGAACGGCTATTTAGATTAATTCTTCTTCATTAATTTATATTTTATAGCTGATATATATATAGATTTTGCTATAAATTTTGACGGATTACCAAAATTTTCTGCATTGTGGTTAAATTCCTATTGCTTTAAGATAGTGGTAATTGCCAGAATCACTTCCAAAAATTCTAGCGAACGTATTTCAAAATTTTGGCTAGAGGTGGAGGGTATTTTATCAAGACTTTTTTGATCGAGGTCAAATTTAAATGGTGGTCCTAAAAAGATAAATTAAATGGCGACCATAAAAGTAGATACCCCTGAACTTCCTCCATCAAACTCGATTGCCCACTTGTCGAGGCCCAACTCCTCTTGGATTGCACTAATCCTCATGTATTTACTTTGATCTCATCTCCATTTACTTTATGGTCCAAATGAAATTGGTAGTATATGTAAAATAGAAAAATGGAGTAAATTCCTTCTTGTTCTAACAGTCTTGTTCCACAATATCTAGATTAATGGATGAGATGTTCATTATATAGTAGTGCATCGTTAGATATATAAGGAAGCCTAATGCTCCATCCATCTCACTATCATAACTTCCTTTAGAAGATAACAAAAAGAAAATGGAGCTCACTTTGCCTTTATTTAAAGTTCTATTTCTCCTTGTGTTGTTTTCCACGGGCAATGCAGGTAGAATCTCTTTCTCATACCAATCAAAAATGAAAAGAGAGAAAAAAAAAAGGGGGGGGCCTCTTTGTCAAGAAATGTCACGAGTTCGAATTCAGTGACCTTTTAAACACTATTTTCATTTAGGTTTTTTTTTTTCTTTATTCGATCAATTAACCAATCAACTTCGTCTCAATTCAGAACTAGTTGAAACGATTACGAATTCTCTATATTTATTCAGTTCTACTCGATTCCATGCACTACTCATATGATTCTTCGTATTACAACCTTATTTTATGTAACAGTCAATTGACTGCAACTTCCTTTCTTTAACCGTATTTTTGAACCAAAAAAAAAAAAGAAAAAAAAAGTTTTTTTTTATAATATAGTCAAATCATTTTATAACAGTATCCCCATATCAGTGTCGACTCTAATGTTATAATTAATAAGGCTTGTGCCTTAAACCCCCAAATTTGGAAGGCCCCATTTTTAAAAAATAATGGATTTATAGGCATTTACAAAAATAATATTTAGCACTTTTAGTACAAATATAAACTCTCATATAAAAAGAAAGGAATCTTCTTTTGCTATGTAAATAACGTAATTGTTTGGCTTACAGAAAAAATAGGTAGTATGAATAATTAACGTGTAAATTAGGATTGATTTGATAAGGAAAATAGTACAAGTAGAAGATATTAATCTAATCGATATATTAAATTAAATAAAAATAATTTTCTTTTTCAAATGCTTATATTGCTTATAGAATTATATTAACAGTTCCTTTAACAGTTGCCTCAACGAAAGAAGTTTTTCAAAATTAAAATTGATAAATTCTTAGCTAAGATCAATAATGTCTCAAGAAAAATTAAATGAGTTGGTTATATTAGTTGAAAAAATTATTTGAAAAAATTAATTATAAAAATATTATTTAATTTGAATCTCAAAAATCTAGAAGAATAGACTTTACATAGAAATATATATTATAACCTTTTTAAAAAAAATTTAGGCCTCACATTAAACTTTGGTTTTAGGCCACATATGCGCATGAGCCGCCCCAATCCCATATAATAGCTATTTACTATAAAAGTCAAATTTTTTTCGGAACTGATTTTTAGTGTTATGTTATAATATATGTCCTTTATAACAATACTTCACTATTGTAGTCAAAACAAATCGAAACAAACGAGGCTGTTGCAGAGAAGTTGATTGTACTTACTTAATTTTATATTTACTTTTATATATTTATTTATTTATTTTTGGGTATGCAGAGGCAAAGCTTTGTTCTTCATGGAGCAAAACGTTCAAGGGAATGTGCTATACTTGGGAAAAGTGTAGAGATGCTTGCAAAAATGAGGATTTCATAGACGGAAGATGCACTATAGGTAGATTTTTTCGACGATGCTACTGCACAAAGCCATGTCCTCTCAATGATCATCTCCCATAATTAATATTATCTTTTCTTAATTTAGTTTAATTATGTCTTTATGAGGCCTAACTTAAAAGACCTGCTAATTTAATGTATCCTTTGATGATATAATTCTAGAATAGCATTACATTCTATCTGTTCATCTCTTGGAAAAAATTCTGTTACAGAAAAGAAAAAAAAGAAGGGATTTTACACAGATAGCCAAACAGATTCATTATTTATTTTTCCTAGTCCGTATACATAGATTATTTGTTATTTATATATAGTTATACATATATTATACATAGAGTAAGTGTGAGTTTGATGGCAGTATACATAAGAATGGGTCTTTTGTACTTAATTGTAAAGATCACTTTTAGTTAGTGGCTGAAACTATTTTCATTTCGTAATTGCACAAGTTTATAAAATTTATATATTTTTTATATAACATACAATATATATATATATATATATATATATATATATATATATATACAGAAAATATATATTTTGCGACTATTATTTTGAGAGCGGCTACACACTGTTATTTTTCCTATTTAATTTGACCGACGGTTCTACTAGTCTTTCTGGGAGAAATTGAAAAATAGCTAGATTTACAAGTGGTAATTGAAAAATAGCCACAGTTTCAAAAGTAATCGAAATTTAATTACTTTTCATGTAAAGATAAATCTGAACAAAAATACTGTTCAAAATCTGGAATATTCCAGCATAATATGCTGGAGTTCAAATTTTTTACATGTAAACTTCCAACACAACATGCTGAATTCCATAATGTGCTCGAGTTCCAACATAATATGCTGGAAGTTCATATGCAGATACTCCAATCTCCAGTATATTATGCTGGAACTTTTCGTGTTACAATAAAATAGTGACTATTTTTTAATAACTTTATAAATACTAGCTATTTTTTAATTATCAGTCCGATAACTATCTATCTCGTGCTATTTTCCTAATCCTATTCAGACCCATGCCTTACTAAACCAATGAACCGCAAGAACAGACGTACATGATCCATTCCCAAACCAGAATGGTATTTTTGCACAAATTGTAAATCAGATTCATTATTTACTTTTTCTAGTAAGTATATATAAATTATATATTGATTATACTCGATTTTATGTATATTAAAAATAATTTATACATATAATAATATATCCACATATTATTTTTACTTTAAATAGTTAGATGAATAGTTATTTAGATTAATTCTTCAAACCCAATTCCCAAGGCTCCAACCCCCACCAATGCTATGGGTTGGATTAATTAACTTTCATCCCATCTACATTTACTTGATGTTTCAGATTAAATTGGTGGCATATGTAAAATGTAAAAAAAAAAAAAAAAAAAAAAAAAGGGAAAGAAAGAAAAAAGAAAAAAGGGAGTAACTATTTGTAACACATGAGAAGGAAAAAAGAAATAAGTTGCTTCACCTTTCTATTGTCTTGTTCCACAATATCTAGATAAAGGGATGAAATCTTCATTAAGTTTATAATTTATATATCCCAAGTTTAGATTTGTCCATCGAGAGGCAAGCCCTTATAAAATCCTCCATAAATACCTTTTTAAAAATATATACTAATGTGGTCTCATTTTATGTGACATATTTTTTTTTTCCCTCTATTCCTAAGGGTGAGTATAGTTTGGGCAAATTTGAATCCAAACTAAAATTCGAAACTTTTGGATTTTTGGTTTGGATTACTGATTGGATTTGAATTTAATTTTAAAAATATTTAGATTTCGAATTGGATATTGAATTTGGTACTTTAAATTTTGGGATATCAGATTATTTTTCTTATGCGTATAATCTTATATATATCCAAATAAGAGCTAACGAGTTTAACCCTACCAAAGACAAGACTAAACCCATACAACTAAACAAGCTCATGTTTTTTTCTTAATTAATTGATATAATTTGTACTAAAGTAAAGGTAAATTAAAGGTAAAAAAAAGATATTATCACAATTTTGGTCCCACACTTAAACTCGTGAATTGACTAAAGTTTTGTTTATTTATCTAATCATTTGTACTTTTAAACTAGTTAAGGATTTATAGGACAAATTTAATGCTTAAAACCTGACTTACAACTGAGGTTGTATCCTTCAACAATTTCAACTAATAAGTTACAGACATCTTCAAATACATTATAAAGTTATATGTACTTCCAAGTTCCAATCATAGTAACAAAGATTTGGTTTAAGGTTGCACTAATCAAAATTTGCAAGGGGAAAAAAAAAAAGCACGACTCAATTTCTATATGAAATTTCTCTTTTATAACGTACTTCTGTTGTGAAGCAGCATGGATTTGCCTCGCCCAAGTATGTAATTACTTCCTCCGTCCTATTTTAACTGGCACTTTGGCTCAAAAAAATTGTCTCAAAATAACTGGCACTTTAGGAATTCAAGATTAAATAGTTGATTATTTTCAACTATGATTTTAGGGCTTGTTTGGTACAAGAGATAAGGGAAAATTAATCTCGGGATTAAATTTGAGATGAGTTTATATCACATTTGGTTGGGATAAAATCGTGATATAACTAATTTCAGGATTGTAGTGTGATTTTTTTTCCTATAGGAGGGTGGGATAATAATTCCCCAGGATAACTAATCCCGAGATAATTAATCCTGGAATAACTTGTTTTTCAACCAAACAATCCCTTAATATCAAAGAGGTAGTAATTCTGTAATTTAATTTAATACTACTCAATTCTCAAAAAATATTTATTGATTAACTTAGTAAATGATATTTTGTATTTGTTGATTTTATGGGTGTAAAAAGAACTAAAGCGATAGTTAAAATGGAACGGTGGGAATAATAAGACTAGTATATTCAAGAGTTTTCAACGGATACACATTAGCAATTTGGCATAAATGCGGTATTTAACTTGTCTTATCTTATATGGCACTATAATATTTGAACGTTAATGTTTTTTCCTCGACTACGATGTCAAACCCGTTTTAATAACTATTTTGAACTAAAACGTACTTTACGTAGTTCTTATTATGTCGATTTTAATTCAAAAAAGAAATTAAAAAATTGACATTTGAATTTACTCCCAAGTATTGTGTTAACCATGTATTCCATACCCCGTCATTCCTTTTGGGAGGAGTGAATACCATGTTCTCACGCAGTAGTGTATCTTTCCTTGAGGCATGTTTAGTAGTAAAAAGAAGTTCTTAATAGAACAACTGTTTTGATTTTAATCAAACAATAGAAATTAATGCTTTGGTTTTCCCCGAAAAAGTAAGAACAAAAACAAAAGGAGAAAGCCAAAAGCAGCTGTTTTTCTAAAAGATTGGAGAATTGATGGGAATTTTTTTTTTTTAAAAAAATAGCTTGATCTATAATTGGTAATTGAAAATTAATCACAATTTTAAAAGTCATCGAAATTTAGCCACTTTTTCATGTAAAGATAAAATCTGAACAAAAACCCCCTTAAAATTCCGAAAATATTTCAGCATAATATGATTTAGTTCGAATTTTTTCGTATGAGATTCTAGCTAAATGTGCTGGATTTCATAATGTATTAGAGTCCAACATAATATGCCGTAAGTTTATATCAGGAGCTCCATAATCCAGCATATTATGTTGGAACTTTTCGTGTTTCAACTAGGATATTTTTGTCTAAATTTTATCTCTGAAAATAGTGACTATTTTTAAATGACTTTGCAAAGCATACTATTTTTCAATTACATTGTCTGAAAACTGGCTAGCTCATGCTGTTTTCGTTAAATTGATGAATGGTGAGGATGATGGCAGTATACTTAAGATGGCTGGGCCTCTCTTGTACTTGGGCTGATTCTTGGGCTGGCCTTTCTCTTTTCTGGCCCATGTCTTATTAAGCTCAAGGCCCAACCTCTCAACAATGTGAATTACCTAATCCTCATGTATTTACTCTAATCTAATCTCCATTAACTTTTTAAACCAGACGAAATTGGCAGTATATGTAAAATGGGAAAAAATGGAGTAATTATGTAGATGAAGGGATGAGATCTTCATTAAATAGTAATGGATCCATTTATCTATATAAGAGAGCCTAAGGCTTCATATTTCACTATCAG
The DNA here is from genome assembly GCA_002018475.1 of Nicotiana obtusifolia. Lineage (NCBI taxonomy): Eukaryota > Viridiplantae > Streptophyta > Magnoliopsida > Solanales > Solanaceae > Nicotiana > Nicotiana obtusifolia. Next base: position 496,771 of record MCJB01020660.1, read on the forward strand.
AAATCCATTTTAGTAGATAACAAGAAAAATGGAACACTCCTTACCTTTATTTAAAGTTGTCTTTCTACTTGTGTTGTTTTCTATGGGCAATGCAGGTACACTTTCTTTCTTATTAGGGTTTTCACACCAATCAAAATTAAAAACAGAAAAAAGGCACTTTTAACAAGAAATGTCACGGCTTCGAATACATTTAGTAATTTTTTTCTCTTCGATCGATCAATGTCTGTGTCTCAATTTAGAAGTAGCTGAGATCAGTTATGAATCCTATATATTCACTATCTTCTATTTGATTCTATGTGCCTACTCAGATCATGATTTTTCATGCTGAGACCTTATTTACTGCAACCTCATTTTATTCAATTTTTTCATAGCTATATGAAATTCACATTGAAGTTTTCTTTCTTTTTTTTTAAAAAAAAAGAAACAAAAGGAAGTAGGTTCTTTTTGGTATTATTTATGTTCGTTTTATTTCTTACTTTCATTTTTCGTGTATCTTTAATTATACATACACCATGTTAACTAAGGTTTTTAAATTTTTTCCTCTCTCCCAATCAATTAATTTAATCAACTACTTCTCAATTCAGAACTAGTTGATTGGATCGATTATGAATCCTCTATATACATTCTATTCTTTTGGATTATTCGCATTACACAAATCATAATTATACATACTACGAGCTTTGTTTAAAATTTAAAAAAAAAACAAAAGGAAGTAGGTATTTTCTTGGTATTAATTATGTTCATTTTATTCTATCCTTTTTTTTTTTTTTTGGGATATAGCAGAGGCAAAGCTTTAGTAATTTAGTAAATTTTTTTATCTCTTCAATCAATCGATATATATGTCTCAATTTAGAACTAGTTGAGATCGGTTATGTATCGTCTATATTCTATTCGATTCTATATGCTACTCAGATCATGATTCTTTATGTTGCGAGCCTTATTCACCTAACCGTTAGTTTACTGCAACCTCGTATTATTTGATTTTTTTCACAGCTATATGAATTTACATTAAATGAAGCTTTGTTTAAAATTATAAAAAGAAAAAACAAAAACAAAAGGAAGTAGGTATTTTTTTGGTATTGTTTATGTTCACTTTATTCTTTTTCTTTTGGTATAGCAGAGGCAAAGCTTTGTTCTGAGTGGAGCAAAACATTCAGAGGGTTGTGTTTTAATTTTGGACAGTGTAAAAAAGCCTGCATAAACGAGGGTTTTACGGACGGAAAGTGCACTGCAGTTAGAAGATTTCGACGATGCTACTGCACAAAGCCATGTCTTTCCAATGATCATCTCCCTTAATCAACATTTCCTTTTCTTAATTTAGTTTAGTTTAATTATGTCTTTATGAGGCTTTACTAAAAATGACCTACTTAATTAGCCTCTAACTATTGTACCCTTTTTATGATCTATGATGGAATAGTATTTTGGAGCTTTTGATACTACATTCTTCTTCTTTATCGACTCTTGAATAACTTTTGTTTAAGGAAAAAAAATTAATCTAAATAGTCGCTCAACCAACCACTTAAACTAAAAATAGTCAGCAGATATATAATATATGTATAGTTTATATATAATATGTGTATACTCGTATATAATCAATGTATAATTTATATATACCGCATAGAAAAAATAAATAGTGAATTGAATACAACAGCTATTTGTACAAATATTCCAAAAATATAGAAGTGCGTGCAATGTCTCTGCAGTCCCCGGTCACTCGATTTTCCAATTGGAATGGAGAGTTTATGTTTATATCAACGCATCACTCTATGACAACTTGTTCGTAATTTTAGGATTTTTTTACTAGTATTGTAAAAATTTATTTGAAGTACACAAAAATTGTGTCAATTTGCTCCTTTTGATAAGATTATATAATTACTCGACACATAATAAAATAATTGTACTAATAAAATTAAAGTACCTTAATTATAAGATAATCATAGCGTGGAAAAAGCTTAGTTTGTAAAATTAAAAAGAAAAAAATACATTTGAGTTCTAGACGCTGAAAAATAAGGTTTAGCCAAAAGTTATCATCTGCAGCCTTTGTCCGAATACCAGGTTTTATTAAAGATATAAACGTGAATTATTTTAAGTTACTAAATACCCGCAAAATCTCCTTGCAAACGTAATCATAAACGCACACCTTTGCATTATCACTGACAAAGTAGCTAGATTCATATGCCGTTGTGGTAATTGGTAAATTCGTATTATAAAGAACAAATAACTAAATTGTGCTCTAATGACTAAATTATTTTGTTTAATGTAGACATTCAAATGCGGGTATTTCCATAAATTCATTGCAAAAAAGGTCAATTAACGGGAATTAATATTATAAATTGTGCTCTTGTTACCCCGCAATTTGTTGTCACCTACATTTGCTGCAATTTATTTGCTGGGGTATCAAAAATAATTGCCGCAACAGTTCGCAACAGGGATAATACATAATTATCCTCATCTATTATCGCATGTTGCCTAGCAGAAGCTTTCAAACATTGTATTTGGAGGTTACTTTCAGTTTTCTTTTTTTTTTAATTTCAAATTTTAACCCATGTCAGATTCTTTACGTATTTCTTCACGGAAATTACCAAAATTTTGGCCAAAAGACTTGAGCTCCGGAAACTCTTCTCGCCATCACCTACCCTATCTTTTTCTTTTCCTTTATCTTGCGTCTTTCTTCCATAACTTTTATCCCTTAGAGTTTGTTTGGTACGCGAGATAAGGTAAGGGATTAAATTTATATCATGTTTGATTGATCGTATAAATTTAGCCGAAATAAAATTATTCTGAAATTATTATCCCGAGATAACTTAGTCCGCTTACCAAATGACCACTTAGAGTTTTCAATGACAGAGAAATTTGTTTCCACCATTCTTTCTTTCACCTTCGATCCTCACCGGAGATAAATAAAATTTCTGGCGACACTTCAAAGTAATGGAGGGGTATCTAATATTAAAAAGGAAGGTGGGATGAAAAATGAAAGAAGAAGAAAAAGAAAGAAGAAGAAAGAAAGAAAGAAAGAAAGAAAGAAAGAAATGGGAGAAATGTAAAAGTGAAAAAAGAAGCAACAGGAAGAATCAGTCGGGGAAGGGATTAATGAACTGGAGAAGGAGGGCTAGGGAGAAGAATAAAATGAAAAAAGAAAAAGAAAAGGTCAAATAAAACAAAAGGCGAGAAAAAGGAAACTATATACTTTAGAAAAGGAAATACATGTGTCAAAATATAATTGGTGCTTGCGATAAATTATTTTAGTTAAAACTGTAGGGATCAATAGAACTCTCATAACGTATGATGCATTTGATAAAGTGAGACAATTCCAGATGAATAATTATTTATTTTCCCTTTACAATATTTATAATTAATTAATGCGGTGGTTTATACCACCTTAGTCTTTAAACAATTTAATTGAATTTCTTTTTTGCGTCCAATTCTTTTGTTAATACTTCATTTTGTCGGTATTATTCACAATTCTTTGGACGAAATTTTAATAAGCATCTCACTTTTCTAGGATTATAATTATAGAATCTCTTGTAATAGTTCTATATATTTGACATCTAATGAATGAAAGAATTATTCACCACAAATAATATTCAATATAGTATCATTATGAGCCTTGATCCTAGGGCTTACATCCCCTACACCTAGCGCCGCCGCCGCCCTCTTCTCCTTTTCGATGGCACTTGCCTCGGCCATGCCTGCCCAGTCAGCCCCGCCAGTTGCTGTCTCCTCCTCGGGTTCTCGCAGGCATCGGAGGCCGTACCGTAGCCACTGCCAGGCTTGCGGCATCCAAGGACACCCGCTGTGGGATTGTCCAACTCATGGATGGATGCTCCAGCACCTCCCTGTCCGAGCTGCAATTGGCGAGCTATCTAAGCTAATCGTTTCCCAGATTTTGATTCTTCAGTCACATAACCAGTAGTCTTAATTGGCTATAGTGAATCCTATAAAGTATCAGTCTGTAAAATTTGGTTCTTTATTGGCGAAAGTAAGATGCCACACAATTCCTTTTGGCAACCGTAGTTTTTTTTTTCTTCTTAGTTTCCTAGGGCTTACATATCCCTAAAACCTGGCGCCGACCACTACTCTAACCACGGCTACCACCATTGTTGCCGGTTCCGGGTCCTCCACCCCCAATCCGGCTTTTCTCTCCTGGTACCGCCAAGACAAGTTGTTACTATATTCCATTCTTGCTCCGTTTTTGCTTCTTCGCTCCAAGCTTGGACTTACCTCCCGCCATCCAGCTTGAGGGGGCGTATAGAATAGATGTTTATCTTATTTAGAGTTCTTTCATATATGTTATATTTCCATACTTATAGAATAGATGTTTAAATAAGTTCTTCCATATATGTTATATTTTCATACTTATCTCTTGTAATAGTTCTATATATTTGAATGAAAGAATTATTCACCACAAATAATATTCAATAATAACTTCCGCAAAATTTTGACGGAAATTTATTTTACGCAGTTATAACCTTCACAATTCTTTTAACAAAACATTTCTCTTTCATTTTATGATAGTTATCTACAAAATAAATTACCCCTTCTTTATATAATTAGATTACCACTAATTATTAGATTTTTATATGTAATTAGATTATTACTAAATCAGTAGATTCATTCAATGCTATTTACGATCTTCATTAAATAGTAGTGGATCTATTATTAATCTATATAAGAGAGCCTAATGTTTCATTCATTTCACTATATCAGATATCCCTTTAGTAGATATACAAGAAAGATGGAACACTCTTTGCCTTTGTTTAAAGTTCTCTTTCTCCTTGTGTTGTTTTCCATGGGCAATGCAGGTAGGTACCATCTCTTTCTTGTTAGATTTTCCATTCCCATAAAAATGTAAGGAGCAAAAAAAAAAAAAAAAACATTTTTTGGGAAGTATCACAAGTTTGAATCTAGTGATCTTATTCTGTATACATGCTTTTGCTTTAGATATTTAATTTTTCTATCTTCAATCAACTAATTAATTAACTACACGTTTACGAGGCCGGTCCTCGTATTTAGCTTAGAAGCTTGATCAAGTTCATGACATGATGATCGAATCTGGATGAAGTGTCGTAACTTGTGTCTTAAGTATAAACTTGTTAAAATTGGTTATAAATCTTCTATATTCATTCAGCTCTATTTTGATTATATGCACTATTAATAGATTCATCATAATAGAACCTTGTGTACCTAACTGTCAACTTACATTCTTAATCAAATCTGGGATAGCTAAATGAAGTTCACATAAACAAAGTTTTTTTAAAAAAAAACATTAGAAAGTGGTAGGTCATTTATTTATTTATTTATGTATTGTGTATATCAGATGCAGGGAGTTGTATTAAACTCAGCAACACATTCAAAGGATTCTGTATAAATGGGGAAAAATGTGCAGATGCCTGCAAAATTGAGGGTTTTACAAATGGAAGTTGCAGTCACGGCCAATGCTACTGCACCAAGCCATGTCCTTCAAAAATGATCATTTCGCATAATTAATACTTACTATTTTCCTTTCCCTTTTTTTTTTACAATATTATCGTCATGAGGCTTTGCTAATCAAAAGTAATGTATCCTTTGTTGCTCAATTATAGAATAGTATTTTGGAGTTTGTTGTTGTTCTCGAACCTCACTTGTAAAAGTATACTGAATTTGTTGTTATTGTTATTTTTGTATTTTAAATTTTTTATACTACATTCTAAGAACACCAATTAAAACGTATAATAATTTAGAGGTACCAACAGGAGTCTCCTACATCTTATGTAGGTTCGACCGACTCTCGGGAATCCTTTCCTCTTGCACATTTTGTTTTTCGACTTCGATCACTTCTGAAATTAAAAATTTTTATCGCTAAGACAAACAAGAACGTAATAAAAGTTGGCTCTCATATGCCAAGGAGAGTGAATTAATATATGACACTACGTGAAATAGAATAAATATGTCCACGCCGTCACTAAAATAGATTAGTGTTGTCCTTATTTTTAAAGGACAGAGGTTTAGCATCAATGATACCCCATGTCCCATAATTAGTCATAATTTTTTTAAATAGTGGGCAAATCCGTAACTTTTGCATAGTTTAAGGCAAAATTAATTCGTATCCTAATTTTTAATTTTTTCTTCTCATTCCCCGAAACAATCATTCTTTCGTCCGACGTCTCTCCCCGCCATCCCACAAATACCTTTACTATAAGGAAGGAGTGAAGTAAACAATTTGAATTATGTAAAATAAAATACTATTCTAATGCAGGCGCATAGCTGTCAAAAGGATATTGGAAATCTAACCATTTGTTGTTTCAGATAAAGGAATACCATAAAAATGCCAGAGACTTCTATACAAAGTTTTATTATTATTTTTGTTTATTTTAGTTCATTTCGTTTATAGCAAAGACTAAAACCCCTGAAGATGAAAACAAAACGCCAAACGAATACTTAATGTCTTCGGAAGTATCAAAATGTCAAGATCCAAATTTTCGTCCGCGAAATATCGTAACGGCATCTAGTCTTTAAGATTAAATAAGCCTAATACTTACTAAATAATTAAAAGAATTCAATCATCAAATAAAAAATACGAGATAAAAATCTTATACAAATTACAATTCTCAAAATCGTTAGTACAAACCATAAGCTCTACTGAGTTTGTTAGAAAATCTCTATATACATCTGTTCGGATGGAATTAAACAGTATAATGAAAATACCAGAAGGTGACTCCAAGGCGACGATACGTTTATCTTGAGTCTCCCCAGTTCGACCAGCCAGCTAATAATCAACAACAACCGAGGCACCTGGATCTGCACAAAATGTGCAGAAGTGTAGTATGAATACACTATAGCGGTACCAAGTAAGTAGCAAGACTAACCTCGGTGATAGTGACGAAGGGCAGCCAAGACATCTACCGGACTAAACAGCCTGAACAAGCGTGTAGATGAACTAACAGAGAAACACTATTAATAGAAAGTTAAGCAGGATAAGGAATATAAGATAATACTTGCAATGATAAACTAGTAACAAGACTAATCAATAGGAAGTAGTCGGGTAATAATTGAAGAGTAACTAATCACAGTCTAAGTCCGGGGAAACCAAATAAAGAAAAAACCAGCAACATCTCAATAAGAACAACCACTTTCACACCAAATCTGTTCAAGCATTTCCACGAGGTAGAGCCTCATAATCACAGCTCACGAGTCCCAACTCATGAATCCTAATCACTTGGCATCTTGTGCCCACATTACAATTTATAACCGCATAGACGACTCACGTGCCAATAGAATAATCCTCATACAGAAGGCAAGAAGACAAGAGTACATATAATGGTTAATGTCGTCAGGATTCACCTTTTAAAACCGATATGGATGATTCAATTACGTGTATGCTTTTGCAAGTGTCCTACCATAATTCCAGTCACAAATAAGAGTAGAGTCAATGAATGACACATAAGCAACAATCCCCACGAAATGTACGATGTAACAAAAGCAGCAATGAAGTTTGAAGCAGCGACCAGCACAACAAGATTAGCTACACAGAGCTGAGCAAATAGTGCAACACGGAGGAAAATAATTTATAGTATGCTAAGGAAAATAACAATCAAAGATAAGTGCACAGAAAAGGGGAAATGACAACAAGAGCACTCCCGAGATACCGCCTCGTAGTCTCAAATCGTAAATGAATCACAACTTTTCTTAAATTACTGCGAGAGCCTTTATATTTAGTTTTTGAAAATTATTTTCCCGAAATAACATCCGGCGTTTTAGCCTACCTTATCACACCGCATGGCTTCTAGTAGTTCCCCTACTAGCCACGCGTTTCAAGCCTACCTTATCTCATTGCATGTGTATCAATAACAGCAGTACGACAGAAACCCCGTACAACACAATAACAATCGCACGACAGAAATCTCGTGCAACATAATAACAACCGCACAACAGAAACCTCGTGCAGCATAATAACAACCGCACGATAGAAATCTCATGCAAACACATCACAACCGCACGGCAGAAACCTCGTGCAAACACATAATGATTTCTCAACAAAACACGTATGCCAAAAACATAACAACCCAAATAATTGACTTTCACAACATCTCCTCAAATAGTTTGAATATCACAACCACTTATAGCCCTCGGCTCAACAAAACTGAATATAACAGCAACAACAACAATAATACGAGAATAAGGCACGTAAATAAGCACAAGAACTTCAAACACAAACAAACGGAAGAACGAACTCACAGGGAAAGACACAACAGGAAAATAATAGTCTCAATACGAATAGTTCAACAAGGGAGAGGTAATGTGTAACAAGGATTCCACGAAAGTGCAATTTGACAGCAAGAGAGATAGCATGAATCAATGACTCCAAATAAGAATAGTCAACAATGAAAGGGGTAACAAACTTCCATTAATGCTAAGCAGTTACGGAAGAGATAATAATAATTTTAATTAATGTTTAAGTAATTACGAAAAGATAAAAATTATTTCAATTTAGGTTAAGCAATTACGAAAAGATAGCATGACGATAAAAGAGGCAATAACTTCAGTTAAAACACATAAGAGTTTAGTCGGCAATAAGGGTAGCACATGAAGCAATTAATTCCAATTAAGACACGTAAGGGCGAATTTAGTGAACGAGGAATTTAACTTGACAAAACAATTTCATATTTAATGGACATAAGAACTTAAGAGCACTAGACGGTCAAATTTTTACAAATAAGTCCGGGCACGTACTCATCACCTCGATTAGCACAAAAAACTCGAATCCTAAGGCATAGTTCCCCCACACAAAGTTAGGCAAGCTACTTACTTCAAAGAAGCTAGACTGTTACTCTAAAATGACCTTCTCACGTAAAATAACCTCCGGACGGCTCAGATCTAACCAAAATAACTTCATTCATAAATAAAACGCATAGAAGACAATTCCGGATAATAAAGTTTCAATCTTTAACAAGAACTAAAAGTCAGCCCAAAAGTCAAACCCAGGACCCGCACCTTAGAACCCGATAAAAGTCACAAAACTCGAACATCCATTCCGATACGAGTTCAGCCATACCAAACTTATCAATTTCTGACATCAATTCATCATTTTACATTTTGAAAGATTTCTTCAAAAATTTTCATTTACCTCAACTCAAGCCACTAATTTAATGATAAAAATAAAGATGAAATCATGAAGTATAATCAATTCCGGGTGAAGAACACTTACCCAAAAGATTTTCTCGAAAAAGCGCTCAAATCCGATATCTACAACTCAAAATATGATAAAAATAGCCAAACCCTCGACTTATATGATTCTGCCTAAAACTTCCGCATTTGCGGACACACACGTGCACCTGCGCTTTTGCTAGTGCGAGCTAATTCTCCGCACCTGCGACTTTCTTTGCACACATGTGATTGTGTAGAAGCGTCTCAACCTCCGCAGAAGCGGACATCACCTGAAGCCTCCATCACGTATCTGCGATCCATCTTCTGCAGATGTGTCTTCACACTTACGGTCCTCCAGTCGCAGAAGTGGTCCAACAAAGTGGCATCGATGTCGCAGAAGCGACCAAACCCTCGCAAAAGCAGTCACACACTTACACACCAAAACTCGTAGGTGCAACGCACCAGAACCAGCAGCCCAGAAATTTTCCCAAGTCCAATATCCAAACCATTAACCATTTGAAATTCACCGTTAGCACCCGGGACCTCAGCCAAATATATCAATACATCCCGTAACAATACACGGACCTACTCGAGGCCTCAAATCACATCAAATATGTCGAAACTACGAATCGTACTACGAATCGAACTTATAAATTTCCAAATCTTCTAACTTCTAAAACTCGTGCCGAAGCCACATTTGGCATGCAAGTTCCAAATGACATAAAGGAGCTAATCCAACTCTTGGAATCGAATTCCGACCCCGATATCACAAAAGTCAACTCTCGGTCAACCCTCTCAACCTTCCAAAACTTCAATTTTCTAATTTTCACCGAAATGCTTCAAATTACCCTACGGACATTCAAATCCAAATCCGGACGCACACCTATATACAAAATCATCATACGAATCTATTGAACCACAAAAATTCCATTCCGGATTAGTTTGCTCAAAGGTCAAACTCCGATCAACTCTTTTCATTTAAGCTTCAAAAATAAAAATTGTTCTTTCAATTAAATCCTGAATCATCTGAAAATAAATCTCGACCACACACGCAAGTCATAACACACATTATGAAGCTTCTCGATACCTTAAGCTTCCAAAAGGGGTGCTAATTTCCGAAACGACCGATTGAGTCATTACACTAAAACATTAAAAAGAATAGAAGAGGATTCTGGAATTGATAAAATCTAAAATTAAAGTATATCAAATAGTTAATAATGAAGATCTAAAACCTCCTTAACAAATTAATCGGTGCTAATTCTACTGATAAATCCAAAAAAACAGTAAAATAATTTCAAAGATAACGAATTGACGTTACTTAAGAGCGGTAAAAGCAACAATAACAAGTAAATACAGCGACGAGGAAAGGAAGGGGAATTGGTAGCGGAGGTAGTGAATAATAAAGATCGAATGTCAGAGAGAGAAACTCCAACTTCTATCTAGAAAAACTCCATCGCATTACCAAGCCAATAAACCTTGCTCATTAGCTGTATGTCAACCTCAGACACTGAGATGAGATGTCCACAATCCCCCCAAAGCCTCCAGACATTGATACTTACCAATCAACTCAACCTCTTGGTAATCCGCATCTTACATTCAAAGACAAATTACTAAGGGGAGAGGAAGGAATTGATATAAACATTAGTGTTACCTCCTCCATACTTGAGAGTGTACCAAACTCAGATGCAACATGCACTCAAATGACAAAATTGACTACTAAAGAAAAAAGGGGTATACTGTCTCAAGATGATCGAAATCGCATGTATATACCATGAAAATTCTCGGTAATCATAAAACAAGAAAAATGAATTCTCCATCAAATATTGAAAAAAAAGTCCAAGAACGGTGGAAAGTGAAAGAAAACTTTCTCCTAATTGATATAGGTGTAGATTATTACATAGCAAATTCCAGAAACAAGAAAGTATGATATCGGCTCTACAAAATGGACCTTGGTTCATTTTTGGTCACTTTCTCTCATGCTAGAGGTAGGAGCCAAACTTTGTGGGAACAGAAGCAAAACAAACTCTCGCTGTTGTATGGCTTCGTTTTCTTCACCTACCTACTGAATTTTATGATGGAATTATTCTCAAAAAATAGGAAACTCAATAGGCAGATTAATGAAAATAGATGCATGCATGCACGTCAGCTACACTAAGAGGGCGTTATGCTAGATTATATGTGGAACTACCATTAAATCAATCAGTTGTAAAATTTATTCTCATAAGGGATCACAAACAACTAATTGAATATGAAGAAAATAACTTCCCATGTAAATCGTGTGGAAAATTGGGTCACACTATATCGCAATGCCCAACCCCAGTAAATACAATTCCTAACACGGCCAACAAAAGGAGGATAAAATTTAACCAACAAGAAGATCAACAGTCCCACACTCTCATGATGAGGAAGGCTGGCAAACAGTGACGTTCCCAAAAACAAAAGGTCTGCAGGGAAGGAAACCAATCGAAGGAAAAGAAGCTACTTCTGAGGCAGGTATTAATGTCAAAATTTTCAATGCCACCACAGGTAAGTACATAAATATTCAAAAGCTGAAATTTGTCCATAAAGATTTATCTTCCTTGCCCACTAGCCAAGGTAATAAGGCACATATGTTTAATGTCCAAAATTACTAAATTATCAAAGCCTACTCTGGTTCAACTGGAATACTGCTTTTCAATAATGAATAATGAGCACATTGGTTTAGCTAATACCTCCCCAAAAAATAATACAAAATTAGATATTAAAACATGCATGCAAGACAACATTGGGATAAACGACACGTCCAATTATTGTGAGGCCCCTGGTGTCATAGGCAAATCATCATGCATGCCCGTTAATCTTCCTACTAATTCTATCTACTACAATTGTTAATCAAACAGACCACCTCAATAACTACCTTAACACTCCTCACAATAATAGTATCCTTAATCTCTCCTTAATCAGCGATAGCAACACAAATACTAACTTACAATTGTCAAAAGATCTTCTCCATGCAAATCAAATGGTTGAAAGCTCTAAACACATGGCTAAGATTTTGCATGCAAAATCTGTTGATAAATCCCCAGCGCTATCCCACTCTAATTGCATGCAAATAAATGCAATCATTTCCTACTCCTTAAATCCTTCCAATTTAAACGATAACAATAGTACTAACAATGCCAAGAATCCCACTAAACCACCGGAGAAGATACCACCTCATCCAAATTCACTACTAGAAATCCGGAAAAAAGCGATCAAAAAGCAACTAAACAGTTTTGATCCATATTAAGCTAGTCCCTTTACTTTAGGGACTAAAGTTGATCGTCAATTAGCGACCAACTTTGGTCTCTAAGGTAAAGGACCAAATATTCTGGGTAGAGCAAATAGAGACCAACTTTGATCGCTAAATTGGCGACCAAAGTTGATCTCTACATATAAATGACGGTTTTTTTTTTTTAATTATAATCTGAAAAATGGCGACCAACTTTAGTCGCTATATAATTAATTTTGTGATTTTTTTAATTAAGCGACCAACCTTGGTCGCTACCTTGAAGAACAATTTTTTTTTTTATGATAAGCGACCAACATTGGTCGCTATTATTGCAGAGTTTAAAAATCTGGATTAAATAGTGACCAACCTTGGTCGCTATATTGAAGAACAATTTTTTTTTTATGATAAGCGACCAACGTTGATTGCTATATTGGCAGAGTTTAAAAATCTGGGTCAAATAGCGACCAATGTTGGTCGCTATTTCCCAGAAAATTATTTTTTTCAGTGAAAAGCAACCAACTAGAGACCAACGTTGGTTGCTTTTCTTGGTTCATTTTTTTTCAGAAACTGCCTGTTTTGGCAGCTACACCACCTGCCAGCTTACCAAAATCCTAAACAGGCATTTTATGCCATAACGGACAACAATGACGACAACAACAACAACAACAACAACAAACCAAATTCGTTTATGGAATTTTATACCATAAACAACAACAACAACAACAATAAACATTGATAAACAACAACAACAACAATAAAAGTAACAAATTATAAAGTTCAGTATAACTTATACATTAAGCTAACCAAAATAAGTTAAATGTTATTACAATTCAAGGATTATTTTGTACATCAGTAGTGTCATCGTCCGATGAAGTTTCATCACGAAGATGGTATGGAGAAAGGTGTGGTTGTCTAGGACCGGAGGAATGATAACGGGGAGGACAGAAGGAACTAGCACGGGGAAGGCGAGCCTCTGGCGATGACTCACGAGACCGGAGAATCGAAAAAGCGCCAGAAGCCATGAGAGATTTGAGCTGCTCTTGTATGCCAATGTACTGAGCATCTCTAATCCTTTCTCTTTCCTTTGAGGCTTCTACCTCGGCTGTGAGCTTTGCCACAGTCTCCCGCACAGAGGAGAGGCTCTCCCATCAAGTTGCTCCGCTTGCGCAGAAGTGCCTATTCCTTGCATTCCACACTTATAGCGGTGAAATTTCTTAGTGGGAAGCCCATATACCTCCCCCATTTTGGACCGCCGGCAGCTTGTGTCCATAGTCTTTCAGCATCCTCGTCCGACGGTTGGATTGGGTCGCCCGACTCATTAGGTGGCTGGTTGCGTATGAATTCCTCCACATCAGCTGTAAAGCGACCCTATAAGAAAAATTAAATTGAATTAATATTTCAAAATTTATATAAAAGTAAATCAAAATACTTAATGAAAATTGAAAACTTACATGTACAGTCGAGGCTTGGCCCTCGATCCACCTTTTTTCATCCGAATTTTTCTTCTTCTTGACAATATGAGTCTCCTTGAATAACTCATCTTGCCTCATCGGACGCCTCAACTTCTTCTCTTGAAAACTCATCAATTTTAGTTAAGAAACAGAGCAGATATACGTTGAAAATTAAAACTAAATTAAGCAATTACGTACCATTCTCCTCTTTATTGTCCCGAGGCTGATCGCACCTCCAGTGTGCAGGGAGCCTCCCTTCTCAGAAGCATGAGCTTTTTTTCCTTTCTCGCTCTTCTTTAAGAAATCTGTGGTTAGCCATTGCCTTTGCAAATCCTCCCATAGATGGTCAAGAAAACAGGAGGGCTGTTGGTTCAACTTTCTAGCTTTGGAAAAGCAATGTGACAACCGCATGCGAGCCTTAAGATGGAAATTAGCAACTACATCCGTGCTATAGCGGTGTTCCCACACACACTTGCTCTGTATTTCAAAAGTTAAGTATTTAGATAGATATATCATAAATATAAATAATTGTACTGTTTAAAAGAACATTTATACCTTAAATTCATTGAAAATTTGCTCCTTAAGCGAGAATGGTAAATCACTCCAAGTCGCATAAAGGCCATCTAATAGCTTTCTGGTGGCTTGGGTGATTATCCTTGTAGTAATATTACTAGGGATGAACCTGTAATTTACTAAACTAAACACATTAATATCTTAGTAAAACTGTACAAAAGAATAAACGTAAAAATAACAAATAACTCTTACCCATCACCCTCAGGGACTATGATGATCCTACCATATTAATCACGATGCACCTCCTCGTCATCATCACCATCACCGTCCGAACCATGTATATTAGAGGCATGTTTGGAAGGTGTAGGGGGGTCAGAGCTAGTGTCTCACAGGCGAAGGCCTGTAATAGATGGAGTCCCAGATGAAGATGGCTGCGAGCCCTGTGATTGTGATATAGTTGTATGGGCCGCAGGGAGACGTGACACTGATTGCTGTGACCCGAATGGATGTGACCCTAGTGGTTGTAACAATGATGCCTGTGATCCATGTGGATGTGACATGGATCGATGCGGTCCATGCGATGCAGATGGCTGAGATCCACGTGGATGTGCGGCAGCTGGACTGTATGTCGGATGTATAGTCCTATGGCCCTGTGACGAAAGACCTGGTGTATGCACGAATGTGTAGGGCTGGTGATGCTGTGGCAGCGCAGAATAGCCCTGGGGTGGAGGAAAAGACGTAGGCATAGGCATCTCTGAAATGGCAGGACAAGATGGAGTATATTCTTCTACCCTTCTCTTTGGTTTCCTAGCCTTTTTTCGACCCTGAGAACTACTAGAATCATTGTTACCTCAACCCATGCCTGTCATCTGCATAATATAATACATATTTAGATTGAAACATATAAAGAAACTAGCTATAAACGAGAGTTGTTAAAGAAACCAACTGTTTAAAGCTCATCGACGTATAGTTCCTCGTCCGAGAATTCTTCTTCCTCAGTAGTTTGAGCTTCATCAGTTGATACTTCTTCCCCGTTTTCTGTAATTCTTACTTCAGAAATATCAACTTCTTCCAATAGTGTTCAGGATGTTCCAAATCATTTTCTAAAACTTCGTCCACTATTTGGTCAACAGTAGAGATATCGTTTTAATATGCAACATCTAACACATTCTCGACTTCCACCCTACCCACAGGCTTGGTTTTTATTATAACCCACCAATCAGACTTATTCCGATGCAATGGATAAGGAGCAAAATACACTTGCCTAACATTATGTGCAATTATGAAAGGATCATAGCGATTATACTCCCTCGTATGATTAACCTCAATTATGTTGTACTGATTGTGGATTTTTGTACCTCTTGTTGGGTGTGGGTCAAACCACTTGCATCTAAAGAGTATCAATTTCTTATATGGCCAACCTGTATATTCTAGTTCTATTATTTCTTTGATCACACCATAATAATCAATATCTCCATCTCGGTTGCCATCACCACCTTGAACCCACACCTCACTGTTGTTGCTATTTTTATTTTTAGAGCAACACTCGGTATGAAACTTATATCCATTCACAACGTACTTAGATATTGTTCTGACCTCAACCCCAGGTCCCCAAGATATATCTTTCAAAAATTAATTTACACCATTATTTGGATCATTTACCTACATATTGTTAAAAAAAATTCATGTGTTAGCATAACTTCCAAACATTGTTTACCTAATAGTGTTAGAATATTTTAAAGAGAAAATTACAAATTGTTTGAATCACGTATCAAATCTCGTATATACAGCATTATGCCCAAATTGACCCACGAAGTGACTGTGACACATCAAATATTTTTAGTAGTTGCATTGAGATGTAATCACAATAATTGTTATATTTTGATAACTATTAAATCAATACTTACTTGAGAAATAGTACAACTTCGGGACAATTTAGCAACATGTGAAGTGTAGCTGACTTGAACTCCATATCGCTCAAACTCCTCTTTCTAACATCTTTAGAACATCGGCCTGGTTGATTGAATATGGACATAGACGGATATAAGGGGTCATTCCTAAGGTCGACTATGTGCCTGTTGGGCCTATTCCTAGCACATGGCACATTACTCTCAAAATAATAAGAGCAAAAATGCGCAGTCTCCTTTGCAAGATAAGCTTCGCATATAGATCCTTCAATCATATTCCTCTGCTTAACAAATTGTTTGCATTTGCCAATTGTCCTACATAATTTCAGGTTAGCCAAGAACATTGAAATAAAACAGAAAATTACATCAAACCAATCACCCTTACCTCTCAAAGGGATACATCCATCTGCATTGAACAGGCCCTCCAAGTCGTGCCTCGTGTACAAGGTGGATTGGAAGGTGTTCCATCACATCAAAAAATCTACATGGAAATATCTTTTCCATCTTTGAAGAGGTGACACAAATGTTCTGATCCATCTGGAGTAGGTTTTCTTCCCTTCACGTGGGAGAACACAAGTCTTTGAAAAACAAACTGATCTCTGTGATGGGTTTCCAGATTCTTTCAGGCAAATCACAAAATGCAATAGGCACTAAGGTCTCCATGAAAACATGACAATCATGACTTTTCAAATGGCTCAACTTCCCTACCTCCATATCAACTTTTCTCCCAAAATTCGACGCATAACCCTCAGGCATCTTCAATTTCGTTACCCAATCATAAATTTGTCGTCTTTCCTCCAAAGTGAATGAGTAACTTCTTTTGGGTTTGAACACCTTACTATTGTTTTCTGTCTACAAGTATAATTCAGGCTGCCTGCAACATTCTTGTAAGTCCATTCTAGCTGTTGCATTATCCTTTGTCTTACCTTTAACATCCATCACTTTGTTAAACAAGTTATCAAAATAGTTCTTCTCAATATGCATGACATCAAGGTTGTGATGGAGAAGATTATCCTTCCAATAAGGCAAATCCCAAAATATACTCCTTTTCACCCAATTGTGAGTAACACCGTATCCTGAGAATCTATAAGGTGGAGCTTCAGTAACTTTACTGAAGTTCTGGACCCTCTCCCAAATTTCCTCTCCTGAAAGTATCGGAGGTGGAAAATCATATTCCATTTTATTCTTTCTGAATGCATTTTTCATCCTTCTAAACTTATGATCAGGAGGCAAGAACTGACGATGACAATCAAAACATGATTACTTTTGGCCATATTTCAAAGTGAACGCTTTACTATTTTCCATGCAGTAAGGACAAGCTAGCTTCCCAGCAATCATCCACCCAGACAACATTCCATACGCAGGAAAATCGTTAATTGTCCGCATTAAATTAGCATGCAAATTGAAATTCTGTTTGGTTGATATGTAATATGTTTCAACACCATCGTACCACAATTGTTTTAGCTCATAAATCAAAGGTTGCAAATATACATTAATCAAGCTTTTTGGATTACGTGGACCAGGGATAATACAGTTCAAGAATATATATGGACTAGTCATGCACAACTCTGGTGGTAGATTATAAGGTGTAAGAAAGACATGCCAACATGACTAAGGTGTCGCAGATACAAAAAAAGGTGTGAAGCCATCCGCACATAGACCTAATCGAATGTTCCTTGGTTCACTAGCAAAATCTGGATATGTCCTATCAAAGTGCTTCCAAGCTTCTCCATCTGAAGGATGACACATAACACCGGGTGGTCTTCTATTTTCAAAGTGCCATCTCATATGAGGAGCATAACTCATCGATGCATATAACCTCTTTAACCTAGGTATAAGAGGTAAATAATGCATCGCCTTGATAGCGACCATCTTCCCGCTGGAAAGTCTCTTGAAACGAGGCTTTTCACAAAATTTACAACTGCCCAAACCTGCATCATCTTTATAATATAACATGTAACCATCTTCACAACAATCAATTCTCATTGATGAAAGTCCTAACTTAGAAACTAATCTCTTTGCCTAATAGAAATCAACAGGTAATTCGACATCACGGCAACTAGTTCACGCATAAGGTCAATGAAAGAATCCCTGGCTCCTTGAGAAATATTCCAATCAGATTTCATACTTAGTAATCTAACTGCAACAGACAACTCAGAGTGCGGACTTCCGTTACATAGTAGACGACTAGCTTCCTCTAATTGTTCATAAAAATGTTTTGCCTCATCATTAGGAGTTTGTTCAACATTTTCATTGGAATCGCCCCCGAAGTGCATCCCAAAAGCATCCGCAACCATATGATGAATTCCAGAATCACTATTTGTATTCTCCACCGACCTACTACTTTCACCCACAACCATGTTATGAAATATCCCATGGCTACCAACGATCTCTCCATGATTAGTCCATACAAAGTAATTTTCTATAAACCCCCTTCTATAAAGATGATGCTTAACTTCATCCGGTTTTCCAAACTTCATACAGTCGCGCCTAACACAAGGGCACCTAATTACTCCTTCAATTAGGTATGATGGAAGTGACATTACATGTCTAATAAAGTCCTCCACCCCTTCTACAAAATCCTCCCTCAATCCCCATCGATTAGGATAATTCCTATTGTACATCCAAGTACGATGTTCCATCTATATAAATAAAACAAGAGGAAATTAATTTAGTTAATTCATATCCTAATCTTTTTCTAGTTAATTAATTTCATATCCTAAAAGTTCAATTCATAAACTAAAATTCCAATTCATATCCTAAAATTTTAATTTACAAACTAAAAGTTCAATTCATAAACTAAAAGTTTAATTCATACACTAAAATCTCAATTCATATCCAAAAGGTTCAATTCATAAACTAAAAGTCCAATTCGTATCCTAAAGGTTCATTTCATATCCAATTCATAAAATTTCAAGACAACACAAATATAATTCAATCTAACTAAACTAAATTCAATACTAATTAAACTTATTAGTTAATAAAATTAATTAACAAAACTAATTTGAACAAGACCTAAACCCTAATCCTCAATAAAATACATTGTTCAAAGAATTGAAACACTAATTGAAACAATAAACTACAATACATCAAATATTGTAACACAAACACTAAAAATAACAAGATTGAAGGTTATAATTCTAACCTTGATTTTTTATAGGTGGAGAAGGAGAGAGATAGGCGCTGCAGTGGGTGGCGACGAGCAGCAATGGCGGCGTGGTGGCGCGGGGTGGGGGAATGAGATTAGGGTTAGTGAAATAAGAGAGTTGGAAAATTTTGGCGAAATAAGGGAAAACCCCGGTTTTATTTTTATAAATTACAAAAAGCGACCAACATAGCGACCAATGTTAGTCGCTTACCTAAAAATTTTAAAATTGAAAATAGCGACCAACTTTGGTCGCTATTTTGTACTGCGATAGGTTATGTTATCGCATAACCACTATGCGAACCGCATAACCATCGCTAAATTGACTTGCACACACACAAAAAAAAACAACAAAATGCGATCGCAGACTCCACCGCAAAGTGGCAAACGCGATCGCAAAACAACCGCAGATAGAAAGGTTTTAAATAGGTGGTCTGTTTCGGTTTGCGGTGACTATGCGGTCCGCATATCAGTTATGCGATCGCAAATGTCACCGCATTTCTTCATCATCTTCAGCCTGAAGAAGGGTTTGGTTATGCGGCCCAAAATGCGGACCGCATACCAATTTTGCGGGCCGCAAATGCCTTTTCGGTTAGTTCCTTTTTTCTTTTTTCTTTTTTTTTCTGTTCGTTTTTTCTTTGACATTGGTCACAAGCCTTGACCATTTGATTGGCATCATGATAGATTGAAGGCCAATAGTAACCACATTCAAGAATCTTAGCCGCCGTTCGTTTTCCTTCATGATGACCCCCAGCCGGTGAGTTGTGGCATGCTTTTAGATATAAGGCAATATATATATATATATATATATAAAATATACTATATATATATATATATATAGATATATATAAGCAATTTATATTAGTATATAAATATATAGTTTACAAGAAATTTTCCTAGATAAAAAAAATAAAAAAAATAGTCCGGAACGAAAAAGCCCGTTTAGGCCCGCGGGCCCGACCCATTTAGCCCGGGACCATGAGGGCTTAGGATCACAGTGGGCCGGTTCCACTCATTTGGCCCGTTTGGCCAGGGACCGCCTCAGCCCTGGCCCGTTTGGTCCATTTAGGCCCGGGCCCGGACCACAATACAGCCTTAAATACACTTAGTATACTATAACGGTGATTCATCGTTACAAGTGTATCAATACCTAAAAGAATCCGTCCCTGTGTTCCGAGCACTTCATGTTATATATATATATATATATAAAACTTGATATATACTTGATATATAATACACTATACTATATGTGTATATATATATATATATATATATATAAATATAGTATAGTGTATTATATAATACACTATACTATACACTTAGTATATATATACTATACTATACTATGCACTTAGTATTAGTGCATTAGCTNTATATATATATATATAGTCGAGATATTTTAATTTATTGTTAACATATATACATGCATATGAGTAGGTTATAAGTCGATAAATCACTTTACAAGTGTATCAATACCGAAAAAACCCGTCCCTGTGTTCCGAGCGCTTCATGTTCTTATATATATATATATATATATATATATGTGGATACGCATGCACGCTTTGTAGTACTACGTAACTGCATATATAGCATGTTAGAGTATATTTTAGTCTATTCATCCCTTATATTATAAAAGTGTTAACGGCTTACATTTATATTATTTAGATAGTAAATACAAAAGTGAGTTTAATTTTGACCAAATGTTGACCTGAAAGCGACCAACTTTGGTTGCCAAATATATATTATTTAAAATTAGCGACCGACGTTGGTCGCCAACTATAAATCAGATTAATTTATATTTTCCCAGGTTGGCGACCAAGGTTGGTCGCTAATCTGGGACCAACTGTTACTCCTTATTAAGCGACTAACGTTGGTCGCTAATCTTATATGTGGGTCCTCTTAAGCGACCAACGTTGGTCCCTAATCTGGGAATTTCTTTGACCAAGCAAGTCTGACCAGTCCGGTCAACAGTTTGACGAAATTAGCGACCAAATAGCAACCAACGTTGGTCGCTAATGTATTTAAAATTATTATTTTATTATTTTCACCAGTTTGGCGATCAATGTTGGTCGCTTTTTTGGATAGACCAACGTTCGTCGCTAAATTTTGGTTGCTTTTTACTGGATTTCTAGTAGTGATTCTCCGCCACCATCGACCTTTGAACATGGCAAACCTACCACCACTTCCTTAACAACTTCAAAACCCTCCAATCATCTATGCCCAACCTCCCATGCCCCAGGATCATCACCCACTATCCTGGATAGAACTAGGGTTAATGGGGAGGGGCATCATGTTCAATGCCACAATCAATGGCGAGGAAAGTATGATCCTAATCCAAAACTCTCAATACTTAGTCCAACTAGTGGCCGAGGGACTGCTAAAAAATGAGCAAGTACATGAATCATGTGTGGGTGAACAATATTCTTCAACCCCTAGCCTCATCAATGAATCCAAACCTAGTTCAGGAAATGAGAGCATAATTGAACCTACCTCCTCACTTCAACCCCATTTCTATACTACCTCAAAACCTGAGTCTGGATCTACTTTTCTTTCCACTAGAAGCATTGAGTTCAGTCAACTCAATCTTGATGTAATGGGAGATTCCACAACCTCAGATGCAACCAATAATTCCAACATGCCAGTGCTTATGGCGGACATGAACCCCCCAATCCCCCAGTGGCACCAACTATGGGCAACAGGGCAAGGAGGAACTCAATTCCGCCTAGGAGAATGATGGAAAATGGTCATCCATCACCACAAAATGTTAACATGAATATTGCTACAAACTTTGTTATTTAGAACATTAGGGGTGGAATAACAATGATTTTGTGAGGAATTTTAGGAAGCTTATGGATCAACACAAGCCATGCATGGTTACTCTCCTTGAAACCAGAATGCATAACCACGTTGCTTTTCTGAACGACTTTGGATTTTCTGAGATGATTGAGATACCAGCAGATGACCAGGAAGGTGGTATGGTAATTCTTGGGATCATGCTAAAGTAAATATCCACAACTTTGTCCGTAGAAATCATTGAATCCATGCTACTATTGAGGTACTCCCTATTGGACTTACTTGGCTATTTTCTTCAATTTACGCTACCACTAATATTGTTATTAGGGATCTAAAATTTGAGGAAGATTACGGGAAACTCCGATCTGGAATCCATTGGTTATATGAAGGCGATGCCAATATCAAATCTTATTAAATTATGAATACAAATAGGAAAAGAAAAAAATAAGATTATTTTCTTTACGGATGATAATAACAACATGATTGATGACCCAGATGACATCATAAATCATACTTATAGTTATTTTAGGAATACTTTTACAACTTCGCATATCACCAACAAATGGAATAGCATTAAAAACGATCCTAAAAGCTTCAATAATATTGATCTCTCCTCCCTTGATAACCCTATCAATGATTCTGAGATCACTAAAGCTTGCTTCTCTTTTGAACTTTACAAAGCTCCGAGACCCGATGGCCTTCACCTATTTTTCTTTCAAAAATACTGGGTACAATAAAAATTCGGTGATTAGCTTATGTCAAGGAGCTTTTAATAGTGGTACCACTCTGGATGGTATTAATGATACTTTCCTTTACCAAATTCCCAAAGTACCTAATGCCAAAAACTTAAAAAACTTTATACCTATAGGATTATGTAACACCATTTATAAGATCATCATTAAAATTGTCACAAATTTATTAAAGCCTTTCCTAGACTCTATAATCAGCCCCTGCCAATCTAGCATCTTGAAAAATAGAAAGACTTGTGATAATGCTATCATCATCCAAGAACTTATCCTCAAAATGAATAAATATCATGGTAAAAAGCATAATATGATTCTAAAAATCGATCTAGAAAAGGCCTTTGACCACCTTGAATGGTCAATTGTCTATAGAGCCTTTAGCTTTTTTAGATTCCCACCCAATATCTGCAAGCTTATAATGAACTCTATTACAAGTAATAGAACAGTTGTTCTTATCAATGGTTCAAGAACAAATTACTTCCCCCAGTAGAGGCATCAGGCAAGGTGATCCTATGTCTCCATATCCATTTATTCTTTGTATGAAAATATTTTCTACACTTATCAACCATAAAGTAGATATTAGATGTTGGGCGGTTACTATAGGAAAAAAATTAATTATCTCATCTGTTTTTTTGCAGATGACCTTACTCTAATGGTACAAATTAACAAAAATTCAGCCAATACCATTAAGCAATGCCTGGATCTATTTTGCACCCTTTCGGGCCAAAGCATCCATAGGGCAAAATAAAAAATTATTATCACCTAAAATTATCCTTAAAATACAGCCTCTAGTCTCTCTAGCCTTTTTATTATTAATATTAGCCACTCCTTTGGTATATATCTATGCTTCTCTATTACAAGTTTCAAACCAAGGGCAACTGACTATCAATTCATTCTTGATAACATGCTATTTAGATTGGCTACTTGGAAGACAAACTACCTGAACATTGCTGGTTGAAGCATCTTGGCTACCTCATGCCTTAGCTCCCTCCCAAACCATATAATGCAATACTCATTACTCCCCTCCAAGGTACTTAAAAATATAGACAAAATCCAGCATAATTTCATTTGGCGCACACATGCTACTTCCAAAAAGCTTCACTTCATTAACTGGGACTATATCACTAAGCATAAGAAGGACGGTGGCTAGGTATCCACTCAGCTAAGAAATAAAACCTAGTCAACCTAGCTAATCTCTCCTGGAGATTTCTCACCAATACTCAATCTCCTTGGGCAAAAACTATCCTAGGGCTTCATGGATCCAGAAATAATGTCAAATCCTCTTCCTTCATTTGGAATAGCATTATCCAAGACTAGAATATTTGCAACAAAGGAATCACTCTTTCCCCCTACAATTCCTTAAGCCTCAGTGTTTGGAATAGTCAATGGATCTACAATACTCCCCCCGCCCCCCTCCCCTCTATGCCAGTGTATAAATGGGCCTCTAACTCAAAAAGATGATAATCTCACCATTAAAGATATCTGGCTTAATAATAAATGGGACATATCCCAACTATTTATGATCCTTCCACCAACCTTGACTAATAAAGTAACTGCTATTACACCTAGCCCAAACACTTTGTGACACCCCCATTTGGTCGCTAAAAACAAATGGTCTATTACTAGTAAATCTTGTTACAAATTAATCAATAGCCACTCTCCTTCAGATAAAGACTTTAATTGGATCTGGGACCTAAATTGCCCTAATAAAATTAAATTCTTAGTCTGAAAATGTTACCATGAGAGACTGCCTTCTAAAGATTATTTAAATCACATTGTCATGAACATCGATCTTGTTTGCATATGCAAATTGAATAACGAAACCATTAAACATATCTTTCTTGAGTGCACAGATGTTAGGAAATTTTGGCTCCTCTTAGGTCTTGATACTCGTACCTGGGATAATAATACCAACTGGATCACTAATATTCGCGATCTGAATAAAAACCTAAGAAACACTATTATTAGCTGGAAGGACTTTTTTTCTATTTGCTATATGGAAAATTTGAATCAATAGAAATAGCAACATGTATGACAACAAGGTTTACTTAAAAAATATCTACAAACAAGCTAAGGAAAACAAGCTCCTTATAGAGAAGGAATGCATTCCTAAAAAAAGGCCCCTGTCACTGTTACATGGCTTAAGCCATCATGTGGCTGTGTCAAACTCAACATAGATGGCTCCTATAAGAAAAACACATCCCTCTGCAGCTTCGCTGACCTCTTCAGGGATAGCTTGCTTCATTGGATACTTGGCTTTAAGGATCAAACACTGGTTTATCACCTTTGCATGCCGAGCCAATGGCTCTAAAAGAAGGCATGCGTATTGCTCATGAACAATGATATTCTTTCATAGAAGTGGAAACTGATTCAATCGACTTCATAAATTGCATAGACCAGGGAAACACAATATTTAACAGTATTATTCATAATGCAGGTCCTTAATAGTCCAGGTGAAGCTTCAAACAATCCATCACAATTTCAGGGAAGCTAATAGGCCGGCTCACAAGCTGGCTAGAAGGGCTCTACAGGAGACTAATGGCAGGGATCTTAAGATTATGTATTATTCTCCTTTTTTTTAACTACTGCTCTGACTTCAAATCATGTAGGAAATGTCCATTCAGACATAGGTAATGGTGTAATTTTTATTCTCTAATATATATATATAGATCCATGTTTATAAAAAAAAGATGGTGGAGAAAGTGGCAAGGAAAGAGGAGGATAAGAAGAAAAAAAATTAGAGAAAATGATCAAATTTGTCCATGAACTATGCTAAAGATTTAAATTTTCCCTGTTAAAAAATTATGACTTAATCGTGGGACACGTGGCATCACCGGATGCTAAGCCTCCCGCACTTGAAATAAGGGTAAATTTTGCTATTTTGGTACGGTGACGGTATATTTAACCCCAATTGTTAACGGAGTGCAATTTTTTTCTATTTTACTCGGTTCATGAGCAAATTTGACAATTTTCCTTGTATATATTTGCCGTTAAAACAGTACTGTTTGCATAAAATATCTTGACTTTTGCCTTCTCTTTAGGCGAATGCAGCAATAATTTTATAGAGGGATATGCAACATTTTATGGATCTAAATGATGCATTCATTAATGATTTACCAAATGTAATTCTTGAACAAGATCCAATTTTTGTTGTTAACATGTTAAAAGGAATCATATTACCCCCATGATGGGTATGGCAATTAACCAGTGGATTAATTCTATGCCAAATAAGAAAATGTAAATGCGTTGCTCATTTTTCTGAGGGAGGCAAGATAAGTTTAGGTTTTGTAGATTGATCATGTATAAAACAGATAAGTTTAAGCAAAACATGTAGTAAGTGAGTACTATGGGAAATTGAACTCTTAATTTCAAGGGGAGTCCCTTTATTTTCAGTTCTCGCTCTGTAAAAACATATCACCTCAAGTTAAATGAACAGGGATTTTATCCATTTCATCATATCCTTGGTAATGTTGGGCGTATGTTGATAGTCTACCAAATAAGTATTTACTCGTAAAACGGTACAATTAAATTTATACGTGATTTCTAGACAAGTTAATTAATTTGATCCAGAAATAATATAGTAATTGAAGAAATATATAATACTTAGCCTTGAAATATAGATAAAAACGACAGAGATGACAATTCCGGGATAATGTTTCTCGGCACAGTGACAATGAGATCAAAAGGCAAGAAAGTAAAATCGTATAAAGATTTGTATAGAATAGAGTATAAGTTTAGCCAAAAAATTCCCTCCCCTTACAATGATAACTAAGCTCACTATTTATAGCTATGTCTAGAGAAGGAAATCCTAGGATCATGTCCTCCTTTAATGTCAATTATGAGGGTCATTGATTAAGACGTAACGGTGAACATAAATGCCAAATTCTTTGTAACGGACTGTCGCTCTTAATGCTGCAGTATATTACCTATTAAATGCTAACACACCTTTATGAACATTATTTTTTTCGGTGGTAAGCAGAATGACTGTGTTCGATTTTTGGTCATTCCAACGTGCCCTCCCTTTAGATGACCACGTGTCATATCATATTTCGCGCTATATAGATAGTTCCCCTGCTATCCGGTGAAATAACTTTGTGTTACCGGAAAGTTGGTAGAAATATCTTTTTGGCAGGAATTACTATAACTCCCTCTGAAGGTTACTAGCAGCTGATTAGACGCACGTCTCTCCGTATTTAATGCCTCAAACACGCGTCATCCCATGATTCAGCATAACTTTTGCCGATTATTGAGGTATCATGGCCATGAATTTAGCCGCCAAAATTTTCCTTATACGCCACATTCTTTTCCTTTGCGCTTCATAATTTCTCGAACTTTTGATTTGCATCTTTGTTTTCTATTATTTCTCTAGTTCTTTTCAAACACAAAACCTTTTCCTTCTTCTTTTTCTATGGCTTCTTCCTTTAAGCGTGTTCGTTCTACAAAGAACAAGAACAAAACCGAGGACTTTGTTCCTCCAACAGTGGGTTCCATCATCCCAAGAAAGCTCAGTACCATAAAGAATCTTGAAGAGAAATTCACTACTGCTAACCCTCACACATGGACTGTCGCTGCCATGAGTTGGATATCATCGCTTCTGATCTATCAGAGTGAGTGACCCTTCCCGAGGAAGGTTATACATAATTTTACACGTATCCTTTTACTTTAGGTGCATTTTCTTTGAGTGGAGATCTTGATTCCGTGATTGCGGTGTTTTGCCTTCGCTACCAAGTGTGTTTGGCACAAATAAGCCCTTCAGTGTGGAGGATGGTCTCCTGTCTTCGACGCTTGTGCCAGAAAACTGGAGAGGAGCTAACCTTAGCTCATATGATGAATCTTTATTCTCCAAAATCTTCCGCGGGGGAATGATAAACCTCTGCAAACGTTGCCACCATGCTTTGCTGTCTAGCCTGAATGATGACAACGACCGTGGGTGGATGTAATGGTTTGTTGCAGTTGCCACAAACGACATCATTCCAACAACAGCTTCATCCTTTTCGGCCGCTTGGAACCGCACTCGTAAGTTCTTTATTTTTTTTCTTTTTACTAGACATTCCTTTGTGGTCATATCAACTCTTCACCCTTCGCATGATTCAACAACTCGATGGATTCCACCGGTGGTAGCAGGTTTGGACCGGTGGGATCAAAAGATTTATGGCGTTACGACGTCTGAAACTTGTTTGTGGACAGAACTGGCGCTTTAATACGGGTGGAAGGCCAAAAATCATGGTAATTTTAATTTACCTTACTCCCATTTTCTGTATTTGAAGAACATGATTGAACCCTTCTGACTTGTTCACGAAATTAGGTCTACCTGCGGGCTTTGTTGCTGTCCCCGAGGAGGACATTTTGGCCGATCCTGCTAATGCATTGAGGCTGCTTCAGGAAGCACTTACTCGAATAGGTATCTCCAGGCCTGTTTCAGGTGCAAACACTTCTTTACGGAGTCTCTGGCCAGAGGATAAACAAACAAGAGAAGACGTTCCTCCATGGTGGGGGAAAAGAATTAGAGGGCAAAGATTGATGCCCCCGAGTCATCTCCGGTGGTGATGATGACTGGTCCTCCTTCCGGGCCGGTCATAGACACTATGATGATCGATGATGACAAAGAAGCCGGTGATGAGGGTGCTTCTTTACATAGAAGGCGACGATCCTCATCGTCTCAACAGGATGCTCGACCTGTTGAGATAATTGCATCAACTGAAGGGGATGTCTTGGCACTGTGGAGATAATTTGATTTGGTAGAAAATTCTAACTCCTATTTTCGGGCCCTAATTATTATAATCGATGTTGCGGGGCTGAGTACCGGGTCCTCGTCGTCTTTGGTTGGCGAGCATTCATCAGCCGCACTGCATTTGATGCAGTTGCTTCTTATTCTTCAACTCCATCAGCTTCATCTCCACCTTCACCAACACCAGCAACTGCTACATCACTTCCATCTTCATCCACTCTTCCATCAGCAGTTGCTACATCACCTCCATCGGCCGCACCTGACCATGAAGAAGGCGTTCATCTTCGATTGTCCCCCGTTCATGAGAATTTGGGGTAAAATTATGCTGCCCCTTCTGAAGATCTACAAAGGAGGAGGAACGTTACTCTTCCGGTCTCTATCGGATGCAACTTGCTATCCCCGCCGGTGGAGCTTACTATTTATCTGAAGCCTTTGGCTTCAGAAAAGGACTGGGAAAAGATTCAGGCACTCTCAGATGTGCTTGTTGAACAATGTCATGCACAACATCGTAGCGGTACGTTCGTTTCTTCCTTCATTACTCTTCTACTTTAGTATGAATGTATTCTAAGTTTTACTTCTTCTTGTTTTGTAGGCCAACTTTCTTGCTTCTGAGGGCATTCAAAGGTTGATTCGTGAGAAGGAAGAACTTACTTCTAAATGGGATCAACTTTTGGCGGAACAGAACCAAACTGTTCTTCGCCTCTCAGAACTGGAAACCAGAGCTATTGAGGTTGTTGTTTTGGAGGCTCGTTTGCAGCAAAGCGAGCAGGAAGTGGTAACGGTTAGCCAGGAAATTGGGCCGCTGAGGGTTAGATTTGAAGAAGCCAAGGCCAAATGGGCTGAAGTCTAGAATATCGTTCTTGCTGCAACCGATCGTGAGGCTGCCTCCAATAAAAGTGATTAACTTGGAAGCAGCCTTGAACTCCAAAGGTGAAGAGCTTGTTGTTGTGGGAGCGAAACATGCCCAGCTAGAAGAGAAGTACAGGAAAACTATCAAGCATAATAGGCTCTTTAGTTCAACTGTCCGCAAGCTTGATGTCAGTCTTAAATCTGCTAGATCTGTCCGGAAAAATCTTTCTGCCGAGGTTACCCAACTCAAAGAAGAACTTAAGTGCTGAGCGGCTGCGCTCATTGTTGAAAAAATTTATTCCATGGATAGTATGAGGAGAAAAACCTTGGAAGAGGCCAAAGCTGGAATCATTGACGTTGATGCCGAAATTGCTAAGGCTCGAGAGCTTGAGTTGGCTGCAAAAAATGGACCCCTGGTGCAGTCTGATGCTCCAGGTTCTTCTGATTTCGATTTTGAGTTTTCAAAAACTGAAGAGGGATCGGAAGGCGATGATGCCGAAGACCAAACTGGGAAAAACGTTGAGCCATCGGTGGAACCACCTACTTTTTCGGGGGATGCGGATACTTCTCTTCCTCCTGGTTCTGGAGGCGCTACAGTTTAGCTTTTTCTTTTCTTTTTTTTTTCCCATTTTGTATTTTTATTATTTTGGCCAGTTCTTGTAAATAAAGATATATTTTTTGCTCAAGTATCGTTTGAGTCTTACTTTCGTTTGAATATCCATAGAATTTTTTAACTTTTACATTTACTCAAGCATTCTGCGGTTGTTTTATTCGCGCTTTACTACGTGTAGACTCGGATGCCTTTTCTTCAAAACATTTTGATTCCGAACATTATCCCTTTTATGTGACGGTCTTTATGAATATTTGCGCAAGTTTCCTTTTTACATGAGGGTTTCTATGAATATTTGCGCAAGTTTCCTTTTACGTGAGGGTTTCTATGAATATTGATGCAAGTTTGCATCCTTTTCATATGCGGCTTCGGACGTATTTTTCCCTGATGAAATTTTAGATTCCGGGCATTGATTCTTCCGAACCAACCCTTTAACGTGAGGGTTTTTATAAGAGAGGGCCCTCTTATGTTTACGGTGCTCTTGAAGAGGACGTCTCATGTTCATTACAGCACTAACATTTGAAGTACTTGTTTAACTTTCAAATGACAAAGTTAGCTCATCGTTTAGACAAGAAACAATATGATAAGCAAAAGGATTTCATTTTATTCCTTCTATTTCAAAAAACATATAAGCATCTTACTATGCAGAAAAGAAATTGCCATTACTTGTGGCTATCTTGTATAACTTGTTTCTACCGCAGTTCCCAGTCCCGATGATACATTTTGTTTCTAGATTTTTGTTCCCCGGTTGACGTGGCAGTCATTGTTGCCGTATTCTTATATGATTCCCCCCCC
>MCJB01020660.1:527697-540785 GCA_002018475.1 Nicotiana obtusifolia
CCCCCCCCCCCAGTGTTCGAAAGCAGATAGTGCGAATTGGAACATTGGAAGTCTTGTATCTTTGAAGGTTCCGCCAATGAATTGCTAGGTAATCCATCACTCGGCGACATACCTTACTTCCCCTTAGGAATCCATACTATCGAGCGAAAGAATACCTAACAGTCCTCTAGTGGTTTGTGCTCGCGAACCGTCAGGTAATCCTTGTTCGGTAGCAAACTTAACTTTCCCGGTGGGAATTTGCTATCGAACCAAAGATTATCTAATCGTCCGCGAGTGGAAGCTTGTTTATTTGCCTTGTTATCAAAGGTCTTATTGTTGTTGTCTTCATAGTATGCTTTCTGTCTGCCTCATTAAAAACCTTACCAGAAAAACCCAATTGGGACAAAAACTGAACGAAGGAAAAAAGAGTGCAGCACATGCTTTCCGCTTGAATAATATTCATCAACAATAATATCTCTTGAGGTGTGCCATGTTCTAGTTGCTGGGCAACTTGTCTCCATTCTGGTTCTCTAACTCGTATGAGCCTTTCCCAGTGATAGCTGAAATCCGGTAGGGACCTTCCCACGTTGGACCTAGCTTCCCTGCGTTGAGCTCCCGAGTACTTTGGGTTACTTTCCTTAGAACTAAGTCTCCTACTTTGAAATAACGGAAGTTGGCTCTTCGATTATAATATTGCTCCATTATCTGCTTTTGAGGTGCCATCCTTACATGCGCGAAGTCCCTGCATTCCTCGAGCAGCTCCAAGTTGATTAGCATTGCTTCGTGGTTTTATTCTTCATTTGTCTGAGAATATCTCAAAGTGGGTTCACCCACTTCTACCGGGATTAGGGCTTCAGCACCGTAAACAAGGGTAAAAGGATTTTCTCCTGTGCTAGATTTGACTGTTGTTTGGTAGGCCCATAAAACTCCGAGCAATTCTTTGGGCCATTTGCCTTTTGCTGCTTCCAACCTTTTCTTGAGGTTTTGAATAATTATTTTGTTCATTGACTCTGCTTGAACATTTGCACTTGGATGATAAGGAGAAGATGTGATCCTCTTTATTTTCAAGTCTTCGAGGAACATTTTAACTTTTGCACCGATAAACTATGGCCCATTATCGCATGCTATCTCTTTTGGTATTCTGAACCTGCAAATTATATTTTCCCACAGAAAATCGACCACTTCGCATTCTCCAATCTTCTGATAAGAACCTGCTTCCACCTATTTTGAAAAATAATCAGTCAAAATTAAAAGAAACCTTACCTTCCCGGGAGTCGGTGGCAGCGGTCCGACGATGTCCATCCCCCATTTCATGAACGGCCATAGCGACAGAACCGATTGTAAGGGTTCCGCTGGTTGATGCACTAGTGATGCATAACATTGGCACTTATCACATTTTCGTACGAAATCTTTGGCGTCTTGTTCCATGCAAGGCCAATAATATCCTGCCCGTACCAATTTCAGCACCAAAGACTCTGCACCTGAATGATTGCCGCTTATCCCTTCGTGGATTTATCTCATGAAATAGTCAGCTTCTGACGCTCATAAACACCGTGCCAGCTGGCCTTGGAATGATTTTCTACACAATTGGCCCTTCCTGAAACTATAACGTGCAGCTTTGGCGCGTAACGCCCCTGATGTTTTGGGATCGTCGGGCAACTTTCCGTGCTCGAGGTAGTTGATTATTTCATTTCTCCAGTCCCAGACCAGACTAGCCGAATTCACCTCATAGTGACCATCTGTATCTAGGACTCAGCTTATTAGTTGTACCACCATTCCAGACAACGATCCCTTTATTTCCGTTGATGATCCTAAGTTTGCTAATGCATCTGCTTCTGCGTTATCCTCCCTCGGGATATGAGCGATTGACGACTCCCCAAATCGTGCCAAAAGAGCCTGGACCTTTACCACGTATTGTTGCATATGTTCTTCTTTGGTATCAAAGATCCCATAAACCTGATTTACCACCAGCTGTGAGTCACATTTGATTTCGATAATCTCGGAATCAAGTCCCCGGGCCAATTCGAGCCCTGCAATCAAAGCTTCATACTCTGATTCATTGTTAGTTAAAGGGATTGTTCTGATGTCTTGCCTTAGGGTTCCCCGAAGGCGTGATTAAAACTATTCCGAGTCCAGACCCCTTTACGTTGGAAGCTCTATCCGTAAATAAGGTCCAGACCCCCAATGTCATTTCTGATACCATTACTGCCTCCTTGGCTGCCAGTGGTAGTAGCCCCGGACTAAAATCGGCCATGAAGTCAGCCAAAACTTATGACTTAGTTGCAGTCCTTGGTTATATTCAATGTCGAATTCACTCATTTCGATGGACCATTTGGCCAATCTACTCGAGAGCTCGGGTTTGTGGAGGATGTTTCGCAAAGGGAAAGTAGTCACCACAGCTATCAGGTGGCAGTGGAAGTAGGGCCTCAGCTTCCGAGTGGTGACTACGAGAGCTAAGGATAATTTTTCCAAATGTGGGTAGCGAGTTTCTACTCCTGTTAAAATTTTGCTTATATAATAAATGGAAAACTGCGTACCTTCATCCTCCCGGACTAATACCGCACTTACCGCAACTTCTGAAACCGCGAGGTAGACTAGCAATGTTTCACCTTCTTTTAGTTTCCTGAGCAATGGAGGGCTTGATAAGTACTTCTTTAGGTCCCTCAAAGCCTGTTGGCACTCTGGTGTCCATTCAAAATTATTCTTCTTTTTGAGCAATGTGAGAAGCGACAACATTTTTCCAAAGACCAGGAAATGAACCTGCTCAAAGGTGCTAACCTTCCGGTGAGTCTTTGACTTCCTTTATGTTTGACAATTGATCGGGGATATCGTCTATGGCCTTGATTTTGTCGGGGTTTACCTCAATTCCCCTTTGTGAGACAAGAAACCCTAGGAATCCCTCTATATAAATTTCCATGGTCCTTCCTATTTGTTTTTTAAAAATCTTATTTACGAGCCGTTGATAAGTGGCTCCGGTATTTTTTAACTCGAAGGGCATTATGTTGTAACAATATGTACCAAAATTTGTTATAGACGGAGTTTTTTTCCTGAATCTTAATCTGGTTGTACCCGTAATAAGCATCAAGGAAACTCATCAACTCGTGCCTAGCCATGGCGTCTAATCGATATTTGGTAGTGGGAACGAGTCTTTCGGGCACGCCTTATTAAGATCTTTATAGTCAACACACATGCAAAATTATTATTCTTCTTAGGAACTACTACTACATTGGCTAGCCAATCTAGATATCTTACCTCTCTGACCGAATCGATTTTAAGCAAGCGGGTTACCTCTTTCATGACAAGTTTACTTCTGGCCTCGGCAATAGGGCATTTCTTCTGTCGTACCGGTGGTACGTTGGGATCCAAACTCAGCTTGTGCACGGCTATTTCCGTCGGGATACCTGTCATATCCTCGTGCGACCATGCAAAAAAATCAGCGTTAAGTTTAAGGAATTCAATAAAATCGAACCTGAGCTCGGGGTGCAATCTTGTCCCCAAATGAAATTTTCTTTCTAGGAATTCTTCGAACAATACCACTTGCTCCAATTCCTCCGATGTGGACTTCGTTGCGTCCGTCTTTTCTGGAACTTGGAAATATCTCGGTACCTGATATTGTTCTAATGACTCTTCCCCCAGGCTAACTTCTTCTAACTCGGGAAAAGGGTCTGGTTCCTGTAATTTCTATGTCATACGCTCCTTCTCTATGGTACTAGAAACTGAGATTGCATTCATCTCCCTTGTTGCCAGTTGATCACCTCTTGTCTGCTTGATTCCTTCGGGCGTTGGAAATTTCAGTAATTGGTGATATGTTGAAGGTACAACTTTTATCTCGTGTAACCATGGCCTTCCCAAGATGATATTATATCCCATGTCACCATCTACAACTTCAAAGAGGGTTGTTTTCATTACCCCTTCAGTGTTCGTGAGTGGCAATATCTCTCTCCGGGTCGTATCACTTGCAAGGTTGAATCCAGCGAGGTTCTTTGTTTCCAGAATAATGCTTCTGGTGAGTTTAGTTTGTTCCAATACTCTCCATTTTATGATATTAGCCGAACTTCCTGGATCCACTAGAACATGTTTAATCTTAAAATCTAACACATTTAAAGAATTTACCAGCGCCTCGTTGTGTGGTAACAGCAATCCGTCTGCGTTCTCCTCCGTGAAAGTGATATCGTCTTCCCGGACTCTTTTACTATAAGTTATTGATACTTTCGTCTTCTTTGCGGCCGAAAAGGTGACCCCGTTAATCTCGTTCCCCCCGATGATCATATTGATCGTTTGGCGTGGGGTTTCTTCTCCTGCTTTTGAAGGTTCCGTGTTGTCTATGTGGCGACCATAATTGTTCTTAGCTCGATCACTTAAGAATTCTCGGAGGTGACCATTCTTCAATAATGTTGCCACCTCTTCTTTCAGGTGTCGGTAGTCCCCTGTTCGGTGACCGTTCGTCCCGTAGTGTTCGCACCATAA
This sequence comes from Nicotiana obtusifolia, assembly GCA_002018475.1. NCBI lineage: Eukaryota > Viridiplantae > Streptophyta > Magnoliopsida > Solanales > Solanaceae > Nicotiana > Nicotiana obtusifolia. The sequence continues at coordinate 532,144 of MCJB01020660.1, forward strand.
GTTGGGATCCCTCTAGCTGGAATTGGATCTTATAGATCTCGGGAATCGTGCCTCTTTAATGTTTCTCATGGCTAACACCAGTTCCACTATACTGACGTTGAATTTATATTCTGATAACCTGGGATAAGGAAGATCCCGAGCCCCCGACGTTTCTTTATCTTGAAGTGATCTATTGTTTCGACCATGATCGGTCCCTCTGTCAACGGTAAACTTGTTTGCTGCTCTGAATTTCTATCGCAGACTTCGATCCACTCGTAGGGCAAAAATCAGCCCCTCGAAGTCCGTCCATCCGCGTCGTAGTCATCCTTTGATTTTTCTCTACTCTTCTCCCGTCCTTTGGCCGATGAAGAAGAATCGACCTGATCATCTTCGATCCTTATCTTTGACTCGTATAGGTTGTGAACATCTGCCCTAGTTGTTGGTTGAAACTCAAGCAGGCTCTCCTTTAGTTTTCGGGAAGCGTTAGAACTTCTTGGATTCAATCCTTTGGTGAATGCTTCGGCTACCCATTCAACCGGGAGCAGTATTCTTTCTTTCTGGAATCGGGTAACAAACTCTCGTAATAATTTAGATTCTCCCTGTGATTATGAATATGTCAGCCTCCCGGGCTTGGACTTTTCTAGACCTGGCATGAGCCTTAATGAAAGAATCCGCGAGCATCTCAAAGGAATCTGTGGAATGCTCGGGAAATAATGAATACCACGTTAGAGCTCCCCCCGTGAGAGTTTCGCCAAATTTCATTAACAACACAAATTCAATTTCATGAGGAGCTAAATCGTTTTCTTTCACCACCGTTGTGTAGGTGGTAATATGCTCCTGTAGGTCTGAAGTTCCATCATTCTTTGGAATTTCAGGCATTTTAAACCGCTTTGGGATTAGTTCTGGTGCCGCACTCGGTTTGTACGGTAACTGAATATACTTCTTCGAGTTCGAGCTTTTCAACACTGATGGCGCGCCCGGGATTTGATCCATGTGGGTGTTTACTTCCCTCATGAACCGCAAAAGTTCATCGTTGAATGGATCGTTCTAGTTGTTAAGACCGTAACTGCTCCTCCCAGCCTGCCTAGGAGCCAGCTTCACCCCTAGGAGTGTTGTTGTCGACTTCCTGTGTTGTTTGGTCTATGGGAACAACAGAAGGAATTGGATCTAGTCTGTTTGCGTTATTTGAAGCACCTGATAGCACCTGCTTCAGTTCCGTTATAACTTGATCCTGCCCCGTGAGATGGCTTAGAATGATTGTATGTTGCTCTTGCAGGACCCTCACCGGATCTGCTACATGCTCCTCATTAGCATCATCGGGAGTTGCCTCCCCAACCTGTCGAGGGCACCGCCTATCATGCAACCGGCGTGGCGTCATTCCCCTCACTGCAGGTGTCATTGATTGAATCCTCGAAATGAGGCTGATCCCCTTGAATTTCAGGGTTGTGTGTGTCGTTAATTGTGTTATTTGCCATGTTTTGTGATTTTTTCTAAGACAAAGTAATCAAAAGACGTTAGCATAAAAGGCAAGGATCAATTTAATTGCACGGTTGTCTAGGCCCCATGGTGGGTGCCAAACTGTTTACCCATAAAACGGTGCTGTTGAATTTATATGTGGTTTCTGGACAAGTGAATTAATTTGGCCCAGAAATAATACAATAATTGACAAAATATATAATACTTAGCCTTGAAATATAGATGAAAACAGCAGTATGACAATCCGGGATAGTATTTTCGGGCACAGTGACGATGAGATCAAAAAGCAAGAAAATAAAATTGTATGAAGCTTTGTGTAGAATAGAGTATAAGTTTAGCCAGAAAATTCTCTCCCCTTACAATGATCACTGAGCCCACTATCTATAGCTATGTCTAGGGAAAGAAGTCCTAGGATCATGTCCTCCTTTAATATCAATTATGAGGATCATTGATGAAGACGTAACGGTGAACATAAATGCCAAATTCTTTGTAACAGACTATCATTCTTAATGCTGCAGAACATTCCCTATTAAATGATATCGGGCGCAGAGTATTTAACACACCTTTATGAACGTTATCATTTTCAGTGATAAACGGAATGACTGTGTTTGGTCTTTGGTTAGTCAAACGAGTCCTCCCTTTAAACGATCACGTGTCATATCATATTTCACCCTATACAATAAGGTGGTAGATTATTTGTAACACTTCTTAACTAAAATGATTAACATAAGTGTTGTCTTCGTTTTAACATTTTTAATTTTAGATATGCTTGTGCTTTATCTATTTAATGTAAAGATCTCTTTTACACCATAAATTATTAGAAGGGAAAATTAACCGACGAAAATGATCATAAACTTTGGAACTTAGTGTTATGAAAAGATTATATTGTAGATGTTAATATTCCATTATAGATAATCTTCCTGAAGAAGATTATCAATTTAATACTTCATTGAAGTTTATCTACAAGCAGCTGATGTAGTCAGGTTGCAAGCAACTCAATGAAATGACTTGCAACAACTTCTTATTAAACAGGTAGGTTGAAAGATAGCTTACAAGCAGCTCAAAAAAGAGTCTCGCAGCTGCTTCCTGAAAAGCCTCGAAACTGCTTCCTTTCTTCTATAAATAGAGGAAGTTTCAGTTTATTACGTACATCAATTTAAAATTAAATAATATATCAATCTCTCTCTATACTTGTCTTTTATTTATTTACTTTATAGTTTTAATCTTACAACACATAGTTAAATATAAAAGCTACAAGTACCAGATGTTTACATGAATTTTGTATTTGTTTCTCTTTTCTTGGGTTAGAAAATATTATTTCCTTCATTTCGATTTATATGACACACTTTTTTTGTTAGTCCGTTCCAAAAAAAGTAACACATTTCTATATTTGAAAATAATTTAACTTTAAAGTTTTTATTTGACCTATTTTATCCTTAATGACAAGCTTTTATAGCTACACAAATGTTATGGACCTTTATAATTTAAAGATCACATCTTTCAAAAGTCTTTTTTCTTAAACTCCATATCAGGTCAAAGTATGTCATATAAATTAAAACGTATGTAGTACTTGTATATGATAAAATTGGTTTATATTAAATGATCGAATGGCAACATGACACGTAGAACCGAAGACATGTAGAAAGTAAATTGCGTAGTGACTAGTATCGGGAACAACTTCAATTGATATCGGGTTGAATCCGAAGGGAATATGATCAATGTGAGCAGAATCAAATGCTTGCCATCGGATAGCATTCAATGAAGAATATTTTGTGGCATTAAATGGGCAGCCATTGCAGAGATTATTTGCATTCATAGCCTCCCGTTACATATTCATCAATAGTCCTCTTTATTGTCATTTAAGAGAGGCTTGATCCTAGGATCTTGTTTCCCTAGGTGTAGCGATAAATAGTAGACTTAACAGCCATTGCAAGACACAAAATTCTTGGCAAACTTATGCTACATTCCATTCTCAAGCTAAAGAAAATAACTTTGCTTGTTGCTTTATATTGCTCTTATTCTGTCCTCGGAAATATTGCTCCCGGAGCCAGGCGTGTCATTTCCTTAGATTGTTAAGTCTTATTTTTAATCTAGTTTATTTATCATTTGGATCAAATCGGTTCACTTGTCTATAAACCACGTAACAAATTCAACTGTACCGTTTTACGGACAAACAGTTTGGCGCCCACCATAGGGCTTAGACAGTTGCATAATTGAGTTGATCCTCGCGTTTATTACTAACTTGTTTGATTATTTATTTCTTTGCAAAAATCAAAAATGAAAGCTAACGATGTCAACATCACATACAACATTAAGGGACGTGAAGATCTACCTCAACACAAGGATTCGATCAACAACACTCGCAACGAGGAGGGTGAGGAAACCCCGGTCCGTGGAGAACAGTATCCATGACATTTGCAGGAGCCAACTCACGATGACGTAGGAGATGAACACGTTGCGGAAACAGTAAGGATATTGAGAGAGCAACAAAAGGTCATCATGGGCAATCTCTCAAGGCAGGACCAGGTCATGACGAAATTGAAGCAAGCATTGTCGGGCGCTTCCAACAATGCAAACGGAAGAGGCCCGGCTCCCCGGCTTTCCGGCATATCAGACAGCTCAAAGAGTTGATAACAATACCCCTAGGGGTGAGATCCACTTTGACGGTGCCAGAGGGACCGGTTGTGAATCAGGTAATGACCACGGTAATGATCCCTTCAAAATCGAACTCATGAGATTCATGAGGGAGATGAACGAGTGGGTGGATCAGAACGTGAAGGAGTTTAAAGCCCGAATGGACCAAATTTCGGGTGCCTCGCTTGTTTTGAAGGGCCCGGATTCAAAATAAAATATACTCAAATTGTCTTTCAAATCAAGCACAGCACTGGAGTTAATCCCGAAGAGGTTCAAGATACCGGACATACCAAAATACGATGGGACCTCAGACTCTCAGGAGCACATCACAACTTACACTATGGTTGTGAAAGGGAACGATTTTGCTCAACATGAGATCGAATCGGTTCTACAGAAAAAGTTTGGAGAAGCCCTCATGAAAGGGGTCCTGACATGGTATTCGCATTTACCCAAGCATTCAATTGACACTTTTGAAATTCTTGCAAATTCATTCATTAAGACTAATGTTGGGGCCAGAAAGGCGGACATATTCAGGATCGCACAGAGTGAGTCCGAATTGTTGTAGGAGTTCATGATTAGATTCCGGAAAGAGAGGATGTTGTTACCAGTCGTACCAGACAAATGGGCAGCGGAGGCATTCACAAAGGGTTTGAACCAGAGGAACTCCGACACCTCCCGAAAGTTAAAGGAAAGCCTGCTCGAATTCCAGGCAACCATATAGGCGGATATCCATAATCGCTACGAATCGAAAATAAGGATAGAAGATGATCAACTGGGGTATCCGACATCAACCAAGGGGTGGGATCGAGACAAGAATCGGGATAAGTTCAAGGATGATTTTGATGCAGACGAGCAATCTTCTAAAGGCTACTTTTTGCCTTACGTGAGAGCTGAGGGATGCGTCGGTAAAGGGTTTCGGTCCTCAGATAGGTTCGCTCCCGAAAGAAGAACTGACCGTGGCCATAATAATAGATCATTGCAAGAAAAAGAGGTATCGATGACCTGGGATGTCATGACCCAAACTGGAGGGCCATGACTGGCACCCGGGCCATACCTACCGAGCACCAACGCACATTTTATCTAACCTTTCTTATTATCTATAAGGGCCGACGAGATCAATATAAAAGGTAGACATGAATCCTAAACAACCAACAATGACAGATAATGGCATGAACATATATAAAATGGGCCGACAAGCTTTCATGAAGCTATGTATAAGGTACGAGCTGACAAGCTGCCATGAGAGACTAGAGAACAAATATAAGTCGACAAGGCAATCCAAACTATACATGAGTCGACACCTGTCTGTGAGCCTCTAAAGGAACATAAGTGCTGCAACATTACCGGAACAAGACCCCGACATACCTTTAATGTCTATAGCAAAAAAGCAAACCAAGACCACGGCAAGTACGAAGAAGAGATCTCGCCAATAACCGCTAAACTGGGAAGCCTACTATGGTGGGGGAGCTTCGCCTACCTGTCTATCAGGACCTGCAGCATGACATGCAGTGTCCACAAATAAAAAGGATGTCAGTACGAATAAAGTACTGAGTATTTAAGAATAGAAAGCATAAGTAAGAACAGTAATGTAAACATGGATAGAGAATATACAACCTGTAACATCTAGGTGCCTCTGAGGGCTACTGACATGAAATACATGAGACACACACACACACACACACACAGATATATATATATATATATATATAAAAACAAACATATGCCCCTATGGGAAACGTCATCATCATATCGTATCCGGACGTAATAGGCTCGGTAAAAACATACCCGGCCATCATAAGGCTCGGTAGAATCGTACCCGGCCACATGGAGCTCGGTAAAACCCAAATGATCAGTGGTTGCACAATAGGTGTCGTACCCGACCGACTATAGCGTGGCTCGGTAGAGTAAAATAGATACATATATATATATGATGCATGCTAGACTTATCGGAATCACATTTTGAACTTTTCGGAGTGTCTTTGGAAGCTCGTTCATTACATTATGTACAATTGGAGTCGTAAAAAAGAAGGACTCCTTAGTCTACAATAAGAGAAATGATACTATCGTTATCGTTTAAGCGTCGTAACTATTATGTATCGACCGTAACCTATTTTACGATGAAACGGACAGGACCTCCCCTATTTATATGACTTCCCACAAGTTAAAACAATCACCAAACAGCAAAAATTACATCAATAATAATCATATTGAGTTTCCCAAAACAGTCCACCAACCAACAACATTACTAACAAGCCTTTCGATATATATCTCTCAAGTTCTACCTTCAACGACTTAGCCGTAACTTGGATAATTTTAAATACATGTAGGGTAAGAGATTCCTTACCTTTAAAGAGAAAAAACAACTCCAATTTGACCTTAATTGACCACAAAATATCCCCCCAATGCTGCCACAAGAACAAGGAAGCGAAGCTAGCAATCAATTAGGGTTTTTCGGCAGTAAATTTACGAACGTAAGTTGCGACAACTTCGACTTTTGTTTCATAACTCGTTTGACTTCAAGACTTATGATACGTATATTATATGATTCAAATACCTTAAAATACGATCTCTTGGGAATATTAAGCACCTCTAGTTTTACCTGAAAATACGGGTTACAACATCCTTGATTCGTTTAACTTCTAATACTTGTTAACCACTCTTATACACCCTTGTATCGTTTAAGATCAATGGGATTAACATCTTATCATCTCAAAGATAATCTCTTCTCGGATTTACATAGACTAACTTACGTCGTGAACCAATGTACGCGAATATGGGTTGTAACACGGGATTTCACTTATCCTAGGTTGTCATATTACAATTTCAACATTATCATAGTGGAGCTGGTATCGACGATGAGGAATATGAAAGAAGCACGATTCTCGAAGTCAATCCGATCCCAGACAGAGGGATCCCAAATTATGGTGCAAATATCATGGGACTCAAGGCCACAAAACTGGGGACTGCCAGCATCTACGCGAGGAGGTGGAAATGCTGTTGAAGAATGGCCATCTTAGAGAATTCTTGAGTGACCGAGTCAAGAACAATTACGGCCGCAGCCAAGACAACGTAGAACCCTTGAAGACAGGGAGATATCCTCCTGCCCACGAACGCCAAAAGGGTAATAAAGACCATCTTATTTGAAGTAGTGGATGACGATATGGGCTATAACATAATTTTCGGTAGGTCTTGGTTACATGAGATGAAGGTTGTACTGTCAACATATCACCAACTACTGGAGTTCCCAACCCTAGAGGGAATCAAACAAATAAGGGGAGATCAACCGGCAGCAAAAGAAATGGACGCAATGTCAATTTCCAACAATAAAGGGAAAGAACCCAGAAAATAGCATTTACAGGAACTGACACCTGCTATCGTGCCAAGTGAAGATGATAAGGGTGAGAAATAGTCAGAATCTCACCAGGTACCAAGGTACTTTCAGGTACTGAATGAGACGGACGCGACCAAATCCACAGCAGAAGAACTCGAGCAAGTGGCTTTGTTCAAGGAAATCTTGGAGAGGAAGTTATACTGGGAGCAAGACTGAATCCCAAACTCAGGCAAGACTTATTGATTTCCTTAAAGCTAACATTGATTATTATTCATGGTCTCACTCGGATATGACAAGTATCCCACTAGAGGTAGTCGTGCACAAACTAATCCTGCACCCGAGCGTACCTCTGATAATGCAACAGAAACGACCGATAGTTGAGGTCAGAAACAAGTTTGTTAAGGAAGAGGTAACTCAACAAATTTACATCGGTTCAATCTGGGTGGTAAAGTATCCCAAATTTTTAGCTAATCTAGTTGTGTTTCTGAAAAAGAATAACAAGTTTCGAATGTGCGTAGATTATAAAGACTTGAATAAGGCGCGCCCTAAAGACTTATTCCCATTGTCAAACATTGATCTATGATTGATGCAATTGTCAGACACGAGTTAATGAGTTTCCTCGACGCCTATTCCAAGTACAATCAAATCAACATCAACCCACATGGTCAGGAAAAAACATCGTTCATAACGAACTTTGACACATATTGTCATAATGTGGTGCCCTTCGAGCTTAAAAATGCCGGAGCCACTTATCAAAGGTTCGTGAAAGAGATATTTGAAAAGAAAATAGGTAAAACAATGGAAATGTATATAGATGACATGTTGGTCAAGTCTTTGAATGTAGGAGATCATTTAAAGCACCTCCAAGAAACCTTCGATATCTTGAGAAATCACAACATCAACCTAAACCCAAAATTGTGTGTTCGGGGTTGGCTCGGATAAGTTTTTGCGTTTCTTGGTTTTATAAAGAGGGATTGGATTAAATCCCGATAATATCAAAGCTTGAAGACATTTCGGACCAGCTAACAAGCGTAAAAGAAGTACAAAGGCTAACCGGAAGATTGGCCGCATTAAGCAAATTCATCTCTCGATCCTCGAAAAAATATCATCATATCTTCTCACTTCTGAAGAAGAAGAACAATTTTGAATGGACTACGAAATCTCAGTAAGACCTGGAAGACCTGAAACATTATCTATCAAGCCCCCCCCCCCCCACCACCCA
>MCJB01020660.1:540805-566192 GCA_002018475.1 Nicotiana obtusifolia
GCTACTATCAAAATCGGGGGAAGGGGACCAATTAATAATATACCTAGCGGTATCGGAGGTAGCAGTAAGTGACGTTCTAGTTCGGAAAGATGAAGGTACGCAATTTTCTGTATATTATGTTTGCAAATTTTTGTCAGGAGCAGAAACTCATTATCCTCACCTCAAAAAAGTGGCTTTAGCTCTCGTAGTCGCCTCCCGAAAGCTTAGGCCTTATTTTCAGTATCACCGATAGCCGTTGTGACAACTTTCCCCTTGCGGAATGTTCTTCACAAGCCTGAATTGTCAGGTCGGTTGGCCAAATAGGTAGTCAAAATTAGTGAGTTCGATATTCAATACAAGCCTAGGACTGCAATCAAATCAAAGCTTTGGCCGACTTTGTGGCCGATTTCAATCCTAGGTTATTGCCCCTAGCTGCTAAAGAAGCAGTGTTGGTGTCGGAAACGATATCAGGAGCTTGAACCTTGTTCGTGGACGGAGCTTCCAATGTGAATGGGTTCGGTCTCGGGGTGGTCTTAGTCACACCCTTTAAGGAAACCTTGAGGCAGTCCATAAAAATTGTTTTGTTAACTAACAATGAAGCCGAGTATGAGGCTTTGGTTGAAGGACTCGAACTAGCCCGGGACTGGGCTCCGAGGTCATAGAGATCAAATGTGATTTCCAGCTGGTGGTAAAGTAAGTGTACGGGATTTTCAAGACAAAGGAGAAAAGCATGCAGCAGTATGTGAATAAAGTCCAGGCATTGTTTGCATGATTCAGGAAATGGTCAATCACTTATATTCCAAGAGAAGAGAATGTGAAAGTAGATGCATTCGCTAATCTAGGGTCGTCTACGGAGATGAAAGGATTCGACTCCAATATTGTCATTCAACTTCTACATTCAGTACTAGATGTGGACGGCTATTGTGAAGTAAATAAACCAACTTAGTCTGGGACTAGAGGAATGAGTTCATCGAGTATCTTCGACATGGCAAGTTGCCTGAAGACCTAAAGGCATCCCGGGCACTATGCACAAAAGCTGCTCGCTACAGCCTCTTGGGTGGGCAATTATATAGGAGATCATTCCAAGGCCCGTTGGCCCGATGTTTAGGAGCCTCAGAGGCGGACAACGTGATGAGAGAGGTCCATGAAGAAATTTGTGGAACCATTCCGGTGCAGATTTACTGGTGCTAAATTTGGTTAAGGCAGGATATTATTGGCCCTATATGGAGCAAGACACAAAGGCGTTCGTTCAAAAATGCGAACATGCATAATTGGTGCACCAACCGGCGGAGCTCTTGCATTCGGTATTATCCCCATGGCTATTCATAAAATGGGGGTGGACATAATTGGGCTGCTGCTATTGGATCCTAGAAAGGTAAGATTTCTTTTAATTTACGATTACATCACTAAATGGGTTGAAGCAGGTCCTTACTAAAAGATCGATGAGCGTGAAGTGATCGACTTACTATGGGAATACATAATTTGCCTGTTCAAAAAACCGAAGTAGATTTCCTGCGATAATGGACCATAGTACATAAGCTCAGAAGTCACAAAATTTCTTGAAGACCTAAAAATCAAAAGGATTACATCCTCACCATACCATCTAAGCGCTAATGGGCAGGCGGAATCGACGAATAAGATGATTATTCAAAACCTCAAAAAGAGGTTAGAAGCGGCTAAAGGCAAGTGGAATGAAGAGTTACCGGGCGTGCTACGAGCGTACCGGACGATGACAAAATCAAGCATGGGAGAGACACCACACCTTTCTCTCTCGTATACGGCGCAAAAGCTCTGATCCCGGTGGAAGTAGGAGAACTAACCTTACGGTTCTCCCAAACAGATGAAGAAGAAAATAAAGAGGCATTGCTGGTAAAGCTGGAACTGCTCGATGAATGCAGGGACTTGACACACGTGAGAATGGTGGCTCAGAAGCAAAGGATGGAAAGATATCATAACCGGAAGGCAGCAAGGATACGACAGCAAGGATGTCACAAAAATCGGGATTACGAGACCCAGAGACAATGATGTCTCATTGGGGCTGGGGACTGCATGGGTAGTCCCGAAGAAACAAGTTGTACAAGTCAGCCACATGTATTGGAAATTTCTTTTCTTTAGTAATCGAATGCTTATGTACTTTTAAAGATGGATGGAATAAATTAAATCTTTTTGTTTTTATCTTGTTTCTTGTCCAAAAGATGATTTAATTTTATCATTTAAAAGTTAACAGAAAACTTCAAATGACCACTGTGGCTACGACTGGCTCAGTTGTGGCCTTTTTTATTTTTTTATTTTTATCTGCAACCGAGGAAGAACGTCGCCTTTTTGGTCGCTTGTTCTCTGGATTGGGACTCCGTGAGGAAGTGCCCCCTCGGGAAGCAGACCCGAGGGCACCACGTCGAGCGAGGGCACTTTGTAAAAATCTCATGGCCTCCACGAGATTGGCCAAAACCTTGACCTCGGGGCAGGTGAAAGAGCCCTGAAGGAGCCCTGAAAAAAACAAAAAGATACGGTTAGCAAGTTTACTTATGTACAAACAGAGACAGAAAGTAGAAGGACTCAGTTTACCGTGGTTCTTGGCCATCCACCCATATTTAGGGGCCATCTCCTTCCACCCACGGGTTTCTGGCATTGTAATATCCAGAATTTTGTGAAGCCATTCGTCCAGGTCTTCGACCCTTGGTGGTGTCCACCAAATAGCTGAAATAATGAAGACAAAAGGGTCAACAATGACGAAAAGCGGCATTTTTTCGAAGGAAAGAGATTAAGAAATTACAAACTTACGTGAACGACTTCATGATTAAGGAAAGGATGGAGTTATGGCCGGGATGATATCCCTAGTAGCAATTATGACAAACCACTCCATCCACCCACAGTCATTATCATCATCCACGCTGGTAAGTAGAGCGTGGTGACCATGTTTACTGAAATTTATTACTCCCCCACGAAAGATTTTGGGGGAGTAGAGATTAATCATGTCTGCCAGGATTAGAGCTTCCCTAGTCTCCACACACAACTGGCGTAGACAAGCCACCCTTCGCCACACTGAAGAGCCTACTTGTGTCAAGAAAACCTAGTACCAATGGCATAACTTCAAGTTCACGGGGTCAAGTTCCCCGCTCAAAGAAAATGGGCCCAAAGTGAAGGGGTACGCATAAACATACGTAAAACCTCCTTTGGTGAAGGTTACCCGCTCTATCAGGTCAGGAGCAATGATGTTAAGATCTGGACAGTTACAATCCTTCTTTACAGTAGGAATAATGGAAGGACGAATAGAGGAAGGATACCTACTAATAGCCCAAGTCTATGGATGCATAGAGGGAAACAACTCTTAGAAGTCACTAATGATGCTCAAGTGTTTGGGTATGATGGTGCTTACCATGGGAGGATTAGTATCGACATCAACCTCTATATCTTTACTTCTCTTTGGGCCTCCGCCAAAGAGAAAACTAGGGTTCTCAAAAGACTCAGAAAAAGAAGCCATAATAGTAAGAAGATGATGGAGTTTTTTTGAAGAAAATCGGAAAGAGATGAAAGCAGAAGAAGGCTAAGTGCAAAGAAGGTAAGAAACTTATGAAAATTTTGGACGTGAAAGAGGTAAGATGATGAATATAAGTATAAATATAGACGGCAAAAATTATGGTCATAATTACCTCGAGACCGGCAAAAGCTTGCTAAATCATGGGGCAACACGTGTTTGGGGTATTAAATACAAGAAGACATGCATCCTTTCAAGCATCAGAACTATTCAGAAGATTTTCCGCCAAGAAAGGGATCTTCACCAACTTCCCGATGACACAAAGATAGGCCACCGGAAAGCAGGGTGACTATTTGTATGTGGTAAAATTGATTTATATTAAATGATCGACTGGCAACATGACACGTGAAACCAAAGACAGATAGAAAGTAAATTGTGTAATAAACAGTATCGGGAACGACAACTGCAATTGACATCTGGCTATAACTCAATTTACAAGAATTTTCTACAATCAAAGGGTATCAGTGCTAGGCAATAATGGAACCACGTAATAATCAAAGGAATGCAAAACATGTTACAAAATAACAGGACACGTAAAGCACGTGACAATCAAGGTGTGCAAGTAAAACAGTTAAGGCAAGTAGCAAATAAGCACAGAGTCATGAAAGGGACGAACAATTCAATATTTCCACAAAAAATAGCCTATGGCTCAACCACAATGTGTACAAAATTCCAAAAATAATAAAATGAATGGGAATTCTGAGCAAGAAAAGGTATCTCAACAATTAACAACGTGGGCTCAATGTGATAACGGCTACTACAACTTCAACACCAATAACTCAACAAGATGATATTTCACAAAATAACAACTTCAATTAAGAGTGATGCAACAATAAAGAGGTAACAACACAATAAGGAAGGGAATAACTTCAACTAAAGCATATAAGAGCAGAATAACAAGTAAGAGATAGGACAAGTGCTAATAATGTCAAATAAAGCATGTAAGAGTAGATTAATAATGAGAGATGTGACATATTATGACAATTCAATTAAAGGCATGGAAAGAGTCTAGATAATCTAAACCTATCAAATACCACATATAGCCCGTGTACCCACTTGTCACCTTGTGTACACGGCTTTCACATCACAAATAGCACAATCAACTCAAATCCTAAGGGGTAGTTCCCCATACAAAGTTAGGCAAGATACTTACCTTAAAAGCCCTCAATTAATACTCAAAAAAATAGCCTTTCCTTTACAATTCACCTTCGCTCGGCACACATCTAACCAAAATCGACCTAATAACATCAAATAATATAAGTGAAATCAATTCCAATAAAAAAAGCTATGATATTTACACAATCATCAAAAGTCAACAAAAGTCAATCAGGATCCGTCCGGTCAAAACCCCGGTCCAATGGTAGATGCTGACTACTCATGTTCCTACGAGTTCAAATCCACTCCCAAAACTCAAATTCTTTTTTTTTTTCAAAAATTTGACAAAGTTTAAAAAAATTTCACTTTGATTCAAATGATTTTGATGTTAAAATCTGAGATATATCGATGGAATATGATTAGAAATAGATTAGAATCACTTACCCAAAGTTTGTAGATGAAAATCCCTCTTCAAAATCGCCTCCTACCAAGTCTAGGGTTCCAAAATATGAAAATGAGGCCGAAATCCCGTCCCTCAGCTCTTATGTCCAGTCGTGCAAATGCGACATGGGGTTCGCAAATGCGAACCTCAGAAATGCGAAGAAACAATCGCAAAAGCGAGAGCTCTCCATTCCTGTTGCCGTCACAAATGCGATGAATAGTTTGCAATTGCGAACATGCGATCGAAAATGCAAACAAGTTACCTAGGCCACCCCATCACAAATGCGATCACTGGGATCGCAAATGCAAACCTAGCAGAATACATCTATTATCGCAATTGCGATCCATATCTTGCAATTGCGAGAGTTGAGACATCTGTGCAGAAACCAACAAAACTCAAACTCTATCAAACACTTCGCAATGTGTCCGAAACTCACCCAAGCCCTCGGGGCTCCAAAACAAACATCAATACAAGTCTAAAAACATAACATGAACTCACTCATGCGATCAAATTAGCAAATAACATCCGAAATCACGAATCGGACCTCAAAACACATGAATTCAACATGAAACTCAAGATCTTCTAAAAACACAATCGCGCGTCTGATTCCTATCAAATCAACTTGGAATGACGCCAAACTCAAGTTCCAAATGAAAAAACGGACTTATTCCAAGCCCTGAAACAGAAATTCAAACACGATAGCTATGAAGTCAACCTTCGGTCAAACTTATCAAAATTCTAAGCCTTTAAATAGCCCACTTTCGGCGAAACAACACAAATCAACCTACGGACCAACGAAATCGATTACGGGCATACGCTCAAGTCCAAAATCATGATACGAACCTATCGGAGCCATCATAATACCGCTTCAGGATCGTTTTCACAAAAGTCAAACCTCGGTCAACATTTTCAACTTTAGCTTCTAAAGTGAGAACCACTCATCCAAATTTACTCTGAATTGTCCGAAAATCAAATTCGAGCATGCACGCAAGTCATAATACACAATATGAAGCTACACAAGACCTCGAACTGCTGAAAGGAATCTTAAAGCTCAAAATGATCGGTTGGATCCTTACATTATCCCCCACTTAAACATAATTTGTCCTCGAATGTGCCAAGAGTCATTCCAAAGCCATCAAATCACCATATACCCTCACCATACACATAATCATGGGTGATCTCGTTTCACCCCTACCCATATAAGCCTGACAACACCACCTAACAAAGGATTCTTACTTCAACCTTAGTCTATAAACCTCAAAACCCAACATCCCCAACATCCGAAACTCATTATATGACTCAATCCTTACATCTATGCATCATATAACTCTGAACAAGTTGTATCATTCCATAACCATATCTCAAGACATAATCACATGATATACCACATAACTCAAATAGTCATAGCAATAACTTCTGACAGCAATAACTACTCGACAACCAACCCGACACAGGTAACAAACCCCATATCAACTAAAATCTTGTTCTGAACCTTCGTACACTTTCAATGATGAAAGAAACATATATAAAATCATAACCACCCATCAGATTAACAACTCGTGGAGCTCTACTAGTGACACAATTCTTGCAAACACACCTTAATCAAATCCGATGGCACTTATTTCAGGCCCAATAACCTCACCTCATCCAGTATAAGCTAGTACCGACCTGTCACACAAATCCTACTTAGAGCCACATACCATGCAATTCGTGCACCAATGAACAATAACTCAAATATACCCAATGTTGGAAAGAGAATGGAAATGAAGAAACCATCCCGCCAGCTGAACAGATACGACCACAAAGCACAATGCTACCAATCAACCACACAAGGGGAAACATAACACAAAAAATAAGCACAAAGGATCATATCCTAGCATAATGTTGCTGCGATACATGACCCAATCCGACACAGGTCCACCTGGGATACGTCGAGCCACGATACTCACAATCAACAACCATAGGCATGTCAACATCAAACACACGAAGCGTGTGACCATAACTATGGAGATATGGATATCACAATATACCAGAAATAGGAAGACCATAACCAAGGCACAATTTACCATTCAACACCCCAAGAGAAATCTTGCTTAAATTTTGCCACAAAGCCTAAACATAACTGTATCGGTGTGCAGATAACTAACAGATCACAACCTATCGCAGCATAGGAGAGTAACACATAAGACATACTAGAACACGAATATGATCCACCATAACCGATAACATACCCCTCCACAATAACTGTTCTGAGTAGATAAATCTGATCAAGTTTAGAACACACATCCTTATTAGACCTACTTGTAGCCTCGGAATCAATTCGGATCCTTCCGAAGTAGGTAGATAGCCTCCAATAGTACATACCATCAGTTGTCAACCTCTTAACATACATGCACCGTTCACAACCATGAAACAAGCTGCCTCGAGAACCTCTTAATCTTCAAATCCCTAGAATATTAACATCTCCATATCCGATTACAACTACACTACTCAAATAACTTATACGGTCAGCCCAGTAGAAGTACTTCTATAATTCTTTCGTGCCACAAAGCAAAATCTGAACAACAAAAGTCGATCAATTAAGCATATCGGACCTCTTAAGATTCTTGAGAGGGTGGATGAGGTGCCCTATAAGCTTGCATTGCCATCTAGTTTATCAGCAGTTCATCCGGTGTTCCATGTGTTCATGCTCCGGAAGTATCGCGGTGATCCGTCCCATATGTTAGATTTTCACTCAGTCCAACTGGACAAGGATTTGGCTTATGAAGAGGAGTCGGTGGCCATTCTAGCCCCGCAGGTCCGGAAGTTGAGGTCTAAGAGTTGTCCTTCAGTTAGAGTGTAGTGGAAAGGCCAGCCGATCGAGGCAGATACGTGGGAGTCCGAGTCTGATATGCGGAGTATATACCCACTACTTTTCACCAGTCCAGGCGTTGACATCCAATTTTGTCTCTCCTTTCTTCCAAACTATTCTTCAAGCTTCTAATATCACTGATAATGTCAGAGTTATTACTGTAAACTAGACCTTATTATTATATCAAACTTTTTTTGTCTTTTGTGAAAAGCAAATCATTTCTTTAATTCAACCAAATAGTAATATTTTCCTAATCCTACAAATATTTGCTCTAATGGCATTATAAATTTTACTTAACAATCAGTCTACTATTTTTTCTACAAGTACTAATAATTTCATTAAGGCATATTTACATCTTATTATCTAACGTAGCTAATAGGATATTTTGGAGAAAAAAATTTAGAAGCGCAACGAATTAAATTTGAAGATGGGAAAATTCCATTTTATTTAGGCCTTCTCACAAGTCCAAGTATTCGATTTAGCAACCCAAAGATTATTGCCTGATCATCCCCATCTGAACCGAGCCCAAGAATAAAGGCCCAATTCGGCCGAAAACCATCTCCAAAATCCAGCCCTCTAAACTTTAACTGAACTATAGAACACTCTACAACCCCGTCAAAATTACGTCGTTTTGATAAATATGGCCAGACATAATCTCAGCCGTTGTAACTCTTAATCTGACTAGTTTAAATCCATTACTTCATTCTCAAAGACCTAAAGCAATTAAGTTTCGAATTTCAATTCTTTCTTCCAAAACAGCCGCCTTTTCTTCGCTAAATTCCAATGGTGCTCAGCCATGCAGACTAACCATTACCATTTTTGAACAAGAAGCTCTGCACCTCATTTAATTTTCTGCAACATCAACGTTCAAATTTCAAACGTTCAGTAGCCTTGACTCAATTTCAAAATTCCGGCCAAACCATGAACCCGAGAAATCAGCCTATAAATACTCGCCTTTGGAGAGATTTTGGAGAGAGCTTCAGCCGCCCCATTTATCCCTTTTTAAGTCTAAGCTCCAGCCGCCCCCTTCTACTTTAGCAACATTATATTTAGTTGTCTACACCCTTTTGAAATTCACAGTTAGCTTGTTAAGCTTGGCAGATATTTTCTCTGCTCTAGTCGTGTAGCTTTGTTTGTAAAAGGAGTTTGGATTGGAGAGTCGAGTGCACGCCCTTAGTTCACTGCCCCGCAAGAGGTCAGTGATTTATCATTTTTCTTTCGATTCTGAAGTTTTAAAATTTTTCATGATTATGTACAGGTCGTGAAAATGTTATTAAGTTTCCTTCTAGTTTTTTGTGTGTATTATCATTATCATGAAAGAACAGAAATTCCGCATAGCTTTTGTCCGTCTTTGGTGTCGCTCGATTTCAAGTGCTTGTTGTCTATTCCCTCGCTTTTGTTAGAAACCTCATCTTTAATATTTAGGGTAGATTTATGATTTGGTTTCTATCTGGAAATTAGAAAGCATGTATTCGATTTTCCTTTTCTTATTTGTTTGAAGAAGATCTATGACTTAGTTATCATTCGTAGAGTAGGAATTTGTCATCCCCACCCCCCCCTTCTTCTTCTGATTTCGTGCATTTCTTTGCAATATGCTTTATAGTGTTATTAGTTTTCGTTCGCTTACTTACGCTTTAAATATCACGAGGTTAGGTGATTATCATGTTTCTCTGTTTAAACCTAAGCATTGTAAAAATGCAAACTCTTGATATGTAGTTTAAAATGGGAATAGTACTTTAGAATTTGCTTGCTAATCTCGCATAGAGATCATGTACATAGGAGTTGGTATAATATTATGGCTGGGTACTATTTGAATAAGAATAAAAATGCTTGGCTAACTGCTCAAATGAACAAATTTTGTTAAGATCTCTGATGAACATACTACAGTCATTTTTTACGCCTCTCGATTTAGGTATCATGTCATAGGATCTATTACCCTATTTATTGAAGTTAAAAGGTCTGCAATCTCGTTTCTCTATTTAATATGTTAGATTTGAAAGAATCGAGTTAGAATTCAAGATCATATGCTTAGATAGAAACATGACTCACTACTTAAAATTACTCATTGTTACTCTCTTTGAATGTCATAAAAAATGGATGAGTATTCTGTTTACTTGCTTTAGGAGATATTAGCCCCTCTAAATTATATTCAAATTATAGAAATCATATCTATAGAATTAAATATTATGTATGAGACTTCCATCATTTAGTAGTCATCCCTATAGGATTCTAATAAAGAAAGAGTGTGTGTCTCTGAACATGTTAGACTAGAATATTTTGATAGTTCCCTTTTGGGATGTAGAGTAAAACTTGATGTAGGTACAATCTTTGCAGTCAATATGACTAGTTAAGTGCTAAAGAAAGTTGCATGAATTTTATTAAGTATGTGTTCAGCCTTTGGTCTAGATTCTATAAGTATAAATCAAGTTCTTTTGGAAATTTGCTGTTTACTTTTACTATTTAAATATTGTATGAAGTAGTAGTAGTTGCTCTGACTAACGAAGATCGTGCTAATATAGAAGCCATGACTTTAAGACCTTTTTTTAGAAGTAGGAATTACGCTTAACTCTTTCTTTGAGGCATGTTCGACAAATATCAGTTCTTAAATTTAAAGAAATATTCTTTCCCCGTTTGTTATTATTGGCTGTATGAGTCCCATTTTATGAAGTCTTGAGTCTGTTTTGAATGTGTGTAGATTCATGTGTTTTTTCAATATTAATAACAAAAATAAGGACTTGACGAATCTATACATGTCAGAATATGTTCATGAAGGCTTAAGTATAAATTATATGTGCATTCAAGTCTTCTCTCTACTGCACAAATATTTTTATTACCATCTTGAATTCATTTATACATTATACGTTGGGAACTTCTCCTCTACTCATTTTCTTCTTCTTTCTTGTTTGTTTTGCATGAAAGACGGGAGCCGAATAGTCTTGCATTGAGACTCGACGACACCGCATATGGAGTCATCACCGCATCTTAGGCTAATGGACAAGAAGAAAACAAGCAAAACTTGCTTGGGGACGTCTATAATGGCTTTCATTATTCTTTGCTCAATTTATCTAAACTTTGTTAGCTTATGTGATTTGATTTTATTTGAGTTTGCTTTTATGATTGATGATTAATTTTATCACGTAGAATTACTAACTCTAATTTTTAGAAGTATTTTGCTTGATTCAGGCATTAAAGGCTATAAGCACCTAATGTGTCGGGGATGCCGTCTTTGAAATCTAAAGCGAAAAACTGTTCTTTTATCACGTCATGACAAAAATGTAAAATTGGAACACCGGTTTTTTTCCAAAACAAAACTCTTTAAATTAGAATTTGGCAATCATCTTTTAAGATTATTAGAATTTTAGAGATTCCATCTTAGTTTGTTTTGGAAAACAGAAAGTAGTCCTCAAAGTCCCATTTAGCGCCAAGATTACAGTGATCGTTTCATTACCTCTTTTTTAAAAACTTTGTCCATTTACTTACAGTTTTTTTCTTAAAGTTAAATCTTAGAATTATAAGTTGTTTTTCCTCGAAAACACGTCAAGGGTATATTTATCAACTTAAGTTTGGACCGTTAAACTTTTTCCAATGGCCCGTTATACTTTGTTTTTACCCGGTTGAAATAGGGTATAACACCAGATAATTTTCTATGTCCATTCAAGGAAGAACGTTTGTTTTAGAGGTGGAGAATATGATGACTCGGTTGGTTATTTTTAGATCTAACCTCTATTTTCGTATTCCGAGACCTCGATTAACTCCGTTTAGCATTTTTTGATTTGCCTTTTATGAAAAATAGAAGAAAATAGGAATTTTTGAAAGTCAAAAGTTACTAAATTTGACTGTAAGTTGACTTCTTAGCTAACGGGTTCGAATTTTCATGCTGGAACTTGGAATAGTTTTGTATTGCTATTTGAAACTTGTCTGCAAAATTTGATTCAATTCGGAATTGATTTGACTTGATTCGGATGCTTAAATGTGATTCTAGTATTCTTTAATTTCACTTTGAAATTTCATTTGTTATGAGGATCGATTCGTAGATTAGATGTTATTTTGGTGATTTGATTGCGCGAACAAGTTCATATAATGTTATTACACCTGTGTGCATGTTTGGTTTGGAGCCCGAGAGGCCCGAGTGAGTTTCGGACATGTTTTGGATGAGTTTTGCAATAGAAAAGTCTGCTGGTCAATACCAGTTCTGGTGCTCTGTTGCAGATCTCGCAATTGCGAGGTCTAGCTCGCAATTGCGAGCATGAGTTGGGTTGGGTGAAACTCACATTTGCGAGTACTTGTTCGCATCTGCGAATTGTGGACTTTCGCTTTTGAGAAGGAAGTGGTCACAATTGCGATCACTAACCATTTTAAGTATGCTTCGCAATTTGTGAAGTTTTTTGTCGCAATTGCCAAGGTGGTAAGTTCCCATTTACGATCCAAATATCGCATTTGCGACTTCTACTCTTCTTTGACAAGGTTCGCATTTGCGACCCTTGTCTTGTCTCGCATTTGCAATGTTCACAATTATGAATAAAACTTCGCAATTGCGAAATCAACGGCTGGGTAAAAGAGGGGGAAAACGGGACTTAGCTCATTTCTCACAATTTCTTAACCCTAAACACTCTAGAGGCAATTTTTTCAAGAGATTTTGCTTTCCAAATTCATTGGCGAGTGACTTTAATCCATTTTTTTTAAATTACCCGTTACATTTTATGACATTTCAACATCAAATTTAGGATTTTCATGGTAGAAATTAGGGATTTGGGTAGAATTAGGGATTTTTATAAAATTGAGATTTAGACCACGAATGGAGGTCGGATTTCAAAACAAATCACATAACCGGGCTCGGGAGAAGCGGGCCCGGGGTTGACTTTTGTTGTTTTTTTTCCAAAAATGATCAAAATTGAACCTCTTTCATTTGTGGGTAGTTTCTAAAACTTATTTTGAATCATTTGGTCAATAATCTGCTAGATTTGGTTGGTCTGGGGGCTTGTTCAAAGGCAAGACTGTAGTTTATTGATTGCTTGAGTTGCAGAGTGAGGTAAATGTTGGGTCTAACCCTGACTTGAGGGAATTAGGAATCGTTGAACTACATGTTATGAGAATTGTATGAAACGGCGTATATGTGAAGTGACGAGTGTATATGCTTCGTTATGTTACTTGCTTCCATGTTTCCGTTACTTCATAGTTATTTTGTTACATGCCTTAATTACTACATGCTTATTTGACTTTCATGCCATAATTGTTACTTGTCATTTAGTTATCCTTATATTAAATTGTCCATCCCTTCCATAAATCTATGTTTATTTGCTACGTGTCTCTATTTGCTTTATTCGCATTATTTAAATTGTTACATGTCTTACTTGTCTTATAGTTATGTAGAATTTGTTGCCATCTATGACTCATTTGTATGAGTTGTTAATTGGTAGATATTGATGCGCTGGTGAAGTTGAAACATTCGAATTGTTAGAGATTCTTGGATTATTATGTGATTCTTCATTGCCTCGTATATTTACCCTCGTCATGTACAAATGTTTTTAAATTTTGGTTGTTGAATTGCTATTGTTGATTGAAATTGTTTGGGGAGCGGGTTGCACGCCGCAACGAAAATTGAAAGGTAATGAATTGAAATGGTGAAGAAATAAGGACCGATTATGATATTGACAGATGATGATATGGTGGGATCGGGTTGTGCACGCTGCAACGGATTGTATAAGTTGTATTTGTTTGTGACTGTTGGATTTGCCTCGGTATTTGAGATGAGTTTATAAGACTTGTTATTCTGGAGTCTCCGATGGTTGGATTTTGAGTTCGTTGTTATGGGTTAACTGCTATGTTTCAATTTCTGTCTCATCTATTATTGTTATTATTTTGTACAGGTTATTGTAAGTAATCCGCCTTAGCGTCGTCACTATTTTATCGAGGTTAGGCTCGGCACTTACAGAGTATGTGGGGTCTGTTGTACTCATACTACACTTTGTATTTCTTGTGAAGATACCGGAGTTGGTCCCAGCGATGCTGAGTGAGTTTTGCTCGGATCTAGCTTCCAGCGGTAACTTAAGATATAACTGCTCGGCGTTCACAGCCCTGAAGTCCTCCTTCCAAATCATTTCAGCTATTTAGTTTGTTTCAGACAGTTATGTTTTTTTCAAACCATTATCTGTAATCATCTAGACGCTCATGTATTTGTGACACCAATTTCGAGGTCGTATTTGGATTTGGTCATTTATTAGTTTATTACATTATTTCAGACTATTCAGTTTTATTGTTGTCGTTTAATTTGGAATTGTACAAAAATTAGTTAATAGATATAGCTAACGTTGGCTTGCCTAGCAAGTGAAATGTTAGGCGCCATCACAGTCCTACGAGCGGGAATCCGGGTCGTGACAAGTTGGTACCAGAGCACTAAGTTGCTTAGGTCTCACAAGTCATGGGCAAGCTTAGTAAATCTGGAGGATCAATACGGAGACATATACATTTATCTTCCAGAGGCTATGGAGTTTAGGAAAAATTTCACTTCTTTCTTTCCCTATCGTGCGACTTTTTTCTACCAGTGATGTTTGGATCATTCTATTTTTGTTCTCTCATAAATGGCAGGAACACGCACAGCTTCTACAGTCGGGCAGGAACCGGAGCCCCCTTTGGCAGCTAGTACAAAGGGCATAGGCCGAAGCCGAGGTCAAGCTAGAGACCGAGGCAGAGCCAGAGCTCGAGCAACACCACCAACAGTGGAGCCTCAGATTGATCAAGAGAAGGAGGTCCCAGCTTAGAACGTACCCGTCAGACCAGCTCAGGTCCCGGTGGGATTCATAGCTACTCTAGTGCTTCAGGACGCTCTAGTCCGCTTGGTGGGACTTATGGAGAGTGCGGCCTAGACTGGTGCATTTCTGATGGCACCAGCCGTCTCTCAGGTTGGGGGAGGACCGCAGACTCCCGCCACTCACACTCCGGAGTACGTGACTCTCCTATATCAGACTCCAGTGGCCCAGCCAGTTGGGGTAGTTCAGTCGGTTGTTGCGGCACAGGCTGGGGATAGGCCCACTATGTTTTCTAAGGCCTTGATGAGGCTGGACAAGTTTACTAAGATCTTCCCATTCATTTTAGTGGTGCACCTTCTGAGGACCCACAGGATTACTTAGACTGTTGTCACGAGGTGTTGCCCAACATGGGTATTGTTGAGACCAATGGGGTTGATTTTGTATTGTTCCAGATGACCGTCTCTGCCAAAAGGTGGTAGCAAGATTTTGGGCGGAGCAGACCAGTCGGTTCACCTTTACTTACCTGGGATCAGTTTTCAGAAGTTTATTCCTTTCACTTTGAGAGAGGAATACCGTAGGCAGTTTGAGCGCCTTCACTAGGGTGGCATGACCGTCACCCAGTGTGAGACCAGATTTGTGGACCTGGCCGTCATGCAGCTATATTGATTCCTATAGACAGAGAGAGGGTGAGGAGGTTTATTTATGTTCTTACCTTTGGCATCAGGCTTCAGATGACCAAGAAGACGGGGGATGATATATCCTTCCAGAGAGCCGTAGAGATTGCTAGACGGATTTAGATGGTTCCTGGTCAGGATAGAGAGTTGACATATGAGAAGAGACCCTGTCATTTTGGTGGCTTCAGTGATGCTTCATCTGGAAGTAGGGGTTCTTTTGGCAGAGACCATCCTCCAAGGCCGATTCAGTCAGCTCTCCAGGTAGCCCACAGTGCTCCGAGCTGTCGTGGTTCTTATGGGTCTCGTCCTGAGAAGCAGGAATTCAGTGCACATTCAGCTCCTATCAATATACAACAACTTCAGAGTTACTACAGCTGCTATCCGGGCCGTCAGGGCCAGTCTCAGCTTCAGCAGCCTCAGCAGCCGAGAGAGTGCTTTTTGAGTGTGGGGCATAGGTCACATCAGGAGGTATTACCCTAGATTGTCAAGAAGCACACCTCAGTAAGGTTCTCGTGCCATCAAGCCGGTACTGGTTGCTCCACCGCCCGCACAGCCAGCTAGAGGGGGTCAGATCGTTGATGTGGAGGTCAGGGAGGTAGAGGTCAGGCCATTAGAGGTGGAGGCCAGCAAGCTAGGGGTTACCCTAGGGGCAGAGGTCAGAGTGGTAGGGCTCAATCCTGTTTTTTATGCATTCCAGCTAAATCTGAGGCAGAGTCATCTGATGCTGTCATCATAGGTATTGTTCTGGTTTGCCATAGAGATGCTTCAGTTATATTCGATCCAGGCTCTACTTATTCCTATTGTCGTCCTATTTTGCTTCATATTTGATTGTGGCTCGTGATTCTTTGAGTGCTCCTGTATATGTGTCCATACTTGTGGGAGATTCTATTATTGTAGATCGTGTTTATCACTCGTATGTGGTTTCTATCGGGAGCCTTGAGACTAGTGTAGATATCTTACTTTTTGATATGGTGGATTTTGACATAATTTTAGGCATGGATTGGTTGTCAGCTTATCATGCTATATTGGACTGTCACGCCAAGACGGTGAACTTAGCCATGCCAGAGTTGCCCCGATTAGAGCTGAGGGGGATTCTAGGTCATTCTACTAGCAAAGTGATTTCTTATGTGAAGGCTTGTCATATGGTAGAGAAGGCATGTCTAGCATATTAGTCCTATGTTCGTGACTCTAGTACGGAGGTCCCTTCCATGGATTCAGTACCTATTGTGCGTGAGTTTCCAGAGGTGTTTCCTGCAGATCTACCGGGGATGCCACCCGATAGATATATTAATTTTTGTATTGAGTTGGCTCGGGGCACTCAGCCCATTTCTATTCCACCATACCATCTAGCGCCACCTCAGTTGAAGGAATTGAAGGAGCAATTGCAGGATTTGCTTGATAAAGGGTTCATTAGACCTAGTGTCTCACCTTGGGGTGTGCCCGTGTTGTTCATGAATAAGAAGAATGGTTCGATAAGGATGTGTATAAATTATCGACAATTGAACAAAGTCACTATCAAGAACAAGTATCCCTTGCCGAGGATTGATGACTTATTTGATCAGCTTCAGGGTGCCAAAGTGTTCTCGAAGATTGATTTGCGATCTGGCTACCATCAGTTGAAGATTAGGGCATCGGATGTCCCTAGGACAGCTTTTCGAACTTGGTATGGGCATTATGAGTTTCTAGTGATGTCATTTGGCTTGACAAACGTCGCAGCAGCATTTATGGATTTGATGAATCTGGTATTAAAACCCTATTTTGATTCTTCTGTCATCGTGTTCATTGATGATAGTTTGATCTAGTCCCGTAGTCGAGAGGAGCATGAGCAGCATCTTTGAGTTGTACTCCAAACTTTGAGAGTTAGCCAATTGTATGCCGAGTTATCGAAGTGTGAGTTTGGCTGGACTCGGTTGCCTTTTTAGGTCATGTTGTATCGACCAAGGGCATTAAAGTGGATCTTAAGAAGATTGAGGCAGTTCAGAACTAGCCTAGACCTATTTCAGCTACAGAGATTCAGAGCTTCTTGGGTTAGGCGGGGTATTACCGCCGGTTCGTGGAGGGGTTTTCATCCATTGCATCCCCATTGACTAGATTGACCCAGAAGGGTGCCCTATTCAGGTGGTCGTATGAGTGCAAGTTGAGCTTTCAGAAGCTCAAGACTGCTTTGACTACAGCTCCGGCGTTGGCGTTACCTATAGGTTTAGGATCCTATATAGTGTATTGTGATGTATCGCATATAGGGCTAGGTGCAGTATTGATGCAGGATGGCATGGTGATTGCATACGCGTCACGGCAGTTAAAGGTTCACGAGAAGAATTACCCTATTCATGACTTGGAGTTGGCAGTCATTGTTCATGTATTGAAGATTTGGAGGCATTACCTCTATGGATTGTCCTATGAGGTATTAACAGACCATCGGAGTCTACAATATTTATTCAAGCAAAAAGATCTCAACTTGAGGAAGTTAAGATGGTTGGAGCTGTTGAAAGACTATGATATCACCATGCATATATTCCTGTTGGTGAGAGACCACTAGCATCAGATGTTCAGGCCTTGGCCAACCAGTTCGTGAGATTAGATGTTTCAGAGCCCAGTCGTGTTCTAGCTTGCACGGTCTCTCGTCTTCTTTGTATGAGCGCATCAGAGAGCGTCAGTATGATGACCCCCATTTGCTTGTCCTTAAGGACATGGTGTGGCACGGTGGTGCCAAGCAGGTTACTATTGGAGATAATGGGGTGTTGGGGATGCAGGATCATATTTGTTTGCCTAATGTGGATGGGCTTCGTGAGTTGATTCTTAAGGAGGCCCACAGTTCGCGGTATTCCATCCATCTAGGTGCCACCAAGATGTATCAGGATTTGAGGCAGCATTATTGGTGGAGAAGGATGGAGAAAGATATAGTTGCATATGTAGCTCGGTGTTTGAATTTCCAGCAGGTAAAGTGCGAGCATCAGAGGCCTAGTGGTTTGCTTCAGACGCTTGAGATTCCTAAGTGGAAGTGGGAGAGCGTATTACCATAGATTTTGTTGTTGGGCTCCCACGGACTCAGAAGAAATTTGACGTTATATGGGTGATTGTGGATAGGTTGACCAAGTCGGCACATTTCATTCCAGTAGAAGTTACCTATTCTTCATAGCGGTTAGCTGAGATCTATATCCGCGAGATTGTTCGTCTGCACAATGTGCCGGTGTCCATCATTTCTAATCGGGGTATGCAATTTACATCGCACTTTTGGAGCGACGTACAACATGATTTAGGCACACGAGTTGAGATGAGTACAACATTTCACCCCCGGACGGACGGACAATCCGAGCGCACCATTCAGATATTGGAGGATATGCCCCACGTCTGCGTTATGGATTTCGAGGTTTCTTAGGATAAATTCTTGCCGCTTGTGGAGTTTGCCTACAATAACAATAGCTACCAATTGAGTATTCAGATGGCTCCCTATGAGGCACTATAGGGAGGCGGTGTCGTTCGCCAGTTGGTTGGTTTGAACCGGGAGAGGCTCCGTTGTTGCATACCATTTTGGTTCAGGATGCCTTGGAAAAGGTCAAGATGATTCAGGATCGACTTCGCACAGCTCAGTCTAGGAAAAAAGTTATGCCGATCGTAGAGTTCGTGATGTTGCATTCATGGTTAGAGAGAGGGATTTTCTCCGTGTTTCACCCATGAAGGGTGTGATGAGGTTCGGAAGGAAGGGCAAGTTGAGACGTAGGTATATTGGACCTTTTGAGATTCTTGAGAGAGTGGTGAAGTGGCCTACAGCTTGCATTGCCACCTAGTTTATCGGTAGTCCATCCAGTGTTCCATGTGTCCATGCTCTGGAAGTATCATGGTGATCTTCTGTCTCATGTGTTAGATGTCAGCTCAATCCAATTGGACAAGGATTTGGCTTATGAGGAGGAACCAGTGGCTATTCT
Organism: Nicotiana obtusifolia; assembly: GCA_002018475.1. NCBI lineage: Eukaryota > Viridiplantae > Streptophyta > Magnoliopsida > Solanales > Solanaceae > Nicotiana > Nicotiana obtusifolia. Next base: position 560,051 of record MCJB01020660.1, read on the forward strand.
AGCCCGGCAGGTCCGGAAGTTGAGGTCTAAGAGTTATTCTTCAGTTAGAGTGTAGTGGAGAGGTCAGTCGATCGAGGCAGATATATGGGAGTTCGAGTCCAATATGCGGAGTAGATACCCACTCCTTTTCACCAGTCCAGGTACTTTTCTATGTCCGTTCAAGGACGAATGCTTGTTTTAGAGCTGGAGAATATGATGACCCGATAGGTCATTTTGAGATCTAACCTCTATTTTCGTGTTCTGAGACCTCGATTAGCCCCGTTTAGCATTTCTCGATTTGCATGCGCTGTCCGTGTCTTACTCCGAAAAGCTTATGTGAAAAATGAAAGAAAATGTGAATTTATGAAAGTTGAAAAATACTAAGTTTGACTGTAAGTTAACTTCTTGCTAACGAGTTCGAATTTTGATGTTGGAATTTGGAATAGTTCCGTATTGCTATTTGAAACTTTTCTATAAAATTTGGTTTAATTCGGAATTGATTCGACATGATCCGAATACTTAAATGTGATTCTAGTGTTCTTTAATTTCACTTGAAATTTCATTCGTTATGAGGATCGATTCGTAGATTTAGATATTATTTTGGTGATTTTATTGTGCGAGCAAGTTTGTATGAAGTTATTATACCTGTGTGCATGTTTGGTTTGGAGCCCGAGGAGCTCGGGTGAGTTTCGGACATGTTTCAGATGAGTTTTGCAATGGAAATGTCTCCTGGTCATACCAGTTCTGGTGCTCTGTTGCAGATCTCACAATTGCGAGGTCTAGCTCGCAATTGCGATCCTCGCATTTGCGAAGAAACCTTCACATTTGCGAGCATGGGCTGGGTTGGGTGAAACTCGCATTTGCGAGTAATTGTTCGCACTTGTGAACTACGGCCTTTCGCTTTTGCGAAGGAAGTGGTAGCAATTGCGATCATTCACCATTTTGAGTATGCTTTGCAATTGCGAAGTTTTTGGTCGCAATTGCGAAGGTGGTAAGTTCACAGTTGTGATCCAAATGTAGCATTTGTGACTTCTGCTCTTCTTTGACAGGGTTCGTATTTGCGATCGTTATCTCGCATTTGCAATGTTCGCAATTGCAAACAAAATTTCGCATTTGCGACATCTGCAGCTGGGTAAAAGAGGGGGAAAATGGGACTTAACTCATTTCTCACAATTTCTCAACCCTAAACACTCTAGAGGTGATTTTTCAAGGGATTTTTCTTTCCAAATTCATCGATAAGTGACTTTAATCCATTTCTTTTCAATTACCCATTGCATTTCATGAGATTTCAACATCGAATTTAGTATTTTCATGGTAGAAATTAGGGATTTGCGTAAAATCAGGAATTTTTGTAAAATTAAAATTTAGACCTCGAATTGAGGTCGGATTTCGAAACAAATCATATAATCGAGCTTGGTGGTGAATGGGTAATCGGGTTTTGGTCCGAATCTCGAGTTTTGACCAAGCGAGCCCAGGGTTAACTTTTATTAATTTTTTTCAAAAATAATCAAAATTGAACCTCTTTCATTTGTGGGTAGTTTCTAAAGCTCATTTTGAATCATTTGGTCAATAATTTGCTAGATTTGGTTAGTCTGGAGGCTTGTTCAAAAGGCAAGGTTGTGGTTAATTGATTGCTTGAGTTGGGGAGTGAGGTAAGTGTTGGATCTAACCTTGATTTGAGGGAATTTGGAATCGTTGAACTACATGTTATGAGAATTGTGTAAAACGACGTATATGCAAGGTGACTAGTGTATATGCTTCGTTATGTTACTTGCTTCCATGTTTCCGTTACTTCATAATTATTTTGTTACATGTCTTAATTACTACATGCTTATTTTACTTCCATGCCATAATTATTACTTGTCATTTAGTTATTCTTGTATTAAATTGTCCATCCCTTTCATAAATCTATGTTTATTTGCTACTTGTCTCTATTTGCTTTACTCGCATTATTTAAATTGTTATACGTCTTACTTGTCTTATAGTTTTGTAGAATTTGTTGCCATATATGGCGTAGATTCATTTGTATGAGTTGTTAATTGGTAGATATCGATGCGTTGGTGAAGTTGAAACATTCAAATTGTTAGAGATTCTTGGATTATTATGTGATTCTTCATTGCCTCGTATATTTACCCTCGTGGTGTAGAAATGTTTTTAAATTTTGATTGTTGAATTGCTATTGTTGATTGAAATTGTTTGGGGAGCGAGTTGTACGTCGCAACGAAAATTGAAAGGTAATGAATTGAAATGGTGAAAGAAGGACGGATTATGATGTTAACAGATGATGATATGGTAGGATCGGGTTGTGCGCGCCGCAACGGATTGTATAAGTTTTATTTGTTTGTGACTGTTGGATTTGCCTCGGTATTTGAGATAAGTTTATAAGACTTGTTATTCTAGATTCTCTGGTAGTTGGATTTTGAGTTCGTTGTTACGGGTTAACTGCTTTGTTTCCATTTTTGTCTTTTCAATTATTGTTTTTATTGCAGCCTTGTCACTTCTTCGTCAAGGTTAGGCTCAGCACTTACAAAGTACATACATATACATATACATATATATATATATATATGTTAGTTGGTGGTGGTGACGGCTAGCCAAGGTGCTTGTGAGTGCCGACTATAGGTGGTGGTTTTAGGTAGTAGTTAGTGGTGATTGGTAGCGGTAGCGATTATGGTTGATGATGGTGGTGGTGGGTGGAGATAGTTAATAATATTGGGTGGTGGTGGTGGTTGTAATTGTGATTAAGGAAGGTGATGGTGGGTGGTGATAGTTTATAATAGTGGGCGGTGCCGGCTACGGTTATTGATAGTGATAGGATGGTTGGTAGTGGTAATTGAGGTGAGTAAGTGTGTGGTTATTCTGGTTGGGGATGATGGTGGAACCGTGGTTGGGGTGGTGGGTGGTGGTAATTGTGGCAGCTATGGTTGAGGATGGTGGTGGTGGTAGTTGATAGTACTTGGCGATGGCGGCCGTTAGTAATGAATGTGGATTATAGCATCTTTATGAAATTAAGTCTTTGTTAAAGATCTTAATCATACATGCCTATTCAGACTATTAAGTGATTATAATGTAAAAAATAAAAACACACTTAATGACTAAGATCTGAATGATTAAGATTCAGACTTTAAAAACAAACACACTTAATATCCAAAATCTGAATGATTAAGATTCAGACATTCATTAAGTGCAAATAAAATGATTAAGGTTCAGACCTCCATTAAGTGCAAATAAATGAGGCCTGATTTAGTTATTGCTTTTACTTTAGGTGTTTAATTTTTCTATCTTCAATCAACTAATTAATCAATTAACTATACATCGTAGTTATAAAGCTTGTTAAAATCGGTTATGAATCTTTTATATTTATTCCGCTTTATTTGACTATGTGTGCTATTCGGAAGATTCTTCATAATACGACCTTATTTACCTAATTATCAACTTACTGCCACTAACATTTTTAATCAAATTGGGGTCTGCTACATAAAGTTCACATAAAAAAGTTTTTAAAAAGGTGGATTTTTTCCGTGTTATTTATATTTTTATTATTCATTTATTTATTTCAGATGCAATGAGGTGTCTTACATACTGCAGGACATGCAAGGGATTTTGTGTGAATCAGAAAAATGTGCAAAAACCTGCAAAACTGAGGGTTTCAAAAGTGGAATTTGTGACGGCGGAATATGCTCCTGCATCAAGAAATGTCCTCCAAAAATGAACATTTCGCATAATTAATACTTGTTATTTTCATTTCTTTTATTTTCTACAATATAATCTTCATGAGGTTTAGCTAATCATATAGATCTAAGCTTCAAAATTAATGTATCCATTAATGATCAATTGTAGAATAGTATTTCGGAGTTTTTGATATTACATTCTATAAATAGTAACGATTCAAAATTTTAAGGTCGTGGGTGCTTATTTTCTTTAACATAAATTTGTTACCAATTATATAGTATAAGTGCACAACTATTCTAACGCAACAGTATAAAAAGTTAATATTATCACTACCAAAACAAACTTCTAATTACAAGTCGCAATGAACTTTGTACAAGCTGTGTTACCAAAGTACCCATGAGACTTTTTGGTTCGTAGATGCTTACTAACTCGTTATATTGTTTTCTTATATAACTGTACATAGTTCATGCCGGGGTCAATGGGTGCTTCATCACCCTGCACGACTTGTTAGAAAAATTGGTTATTGAAAATAGAATTTATTAAAGCTTGAGGCGTGTTGAGAACACTGTCTTTAAGGATATTTCGCCTACACAATAAAGAATAAATTAGGCGTATCCCCCAGGATTCAACAAGCTCTTCCAGTTATTAAACTGAAAAAAGCACTAGCAAAAAATTCAATAAAGAAACCCAACATATAGGAGGAAGAAGAAGATTCAAAAAGTTGTGTCAGAAAATTGTGTCTTTAGATCTCAAAAGATAACTTTTATATAGGTGTTGCTCCAACGGCTAGTTAACGGTTAGTTTGTAACGGCTAATTTGACTATTTCAAGATGAGATAAAGTTGATAAAAATAAGGGACACTTCCTTTTGAGATGCCCACAAATTCCAACACAACTTACGCAAATCTGCCCTTGTTTATAAACACCAAAAATTAAAACGTATAATTTAGTGGTATTAACATGAGTCTCCTGCACCTTATGTGGGTTCGATCGACTCTCACGAATCATTTCCTCTTGCACATTTTGTTTTTTGACTTTCATCTCTTTTGAAATAAAAAATTTGTGTCACTAAAACAAACGAGAACGTTATAAAAGTTGGCTATCATATGCCACGGAGAGTGGACTAATACATGTTACTAAGCCAAATAGAACAGATTTGTCCAAGTCGTTACCAAAATAGATTAGATTGTCCATATTTTTAGACATGGGAAGCTTAGCATGTGATGACCCGATAGGTCATTTATAGTTTTATCTTTTATTTTTGTGTTTCGAGACCTCGAATAACTCTGTTTAGTCTTTCTAGATTTGCGTGCACAGTCCGTATCTTTTTTCGGAATGCTTTTATGAGAAAATTGATGAAAATGTGAAATCGTGCCTTAAAACTCCTTTGAGTTGACTAAGGGCAACATTTTGTATAAACGGACCCGGATCAGTGCTTTGACGATCTCCGGCGGGTCCATACCATAATTTTGGAGTTGGGCGTATGCCCAGGATCGAATTCGGAAGTCCCTAACTTGATATAACATAATTTGTTGAAAACTAGAATTTAAAGGTTTGAAGAATTCATAAGTTTGACCTTATATTGACTTTGTTGCTACCGGGTTCAAATTTCAGTTTTGGAACTTAGTATAAGTTTATTTCAGTAATTATGACTTGTCTGTAAAATTTGGTGCAAAACGAAGTTGATTTGACGTGATTCGGTCGTCCGTTTGAAAAATTGATAGTTCTTAAGTTTCTTTGAAAATTTCATTTGTTTTGGTGTATTCGTGGTTGTCACACCTCTTTTGGTACACTTCCCGGGAAGGAAATGTATAAAAATGAGTTTTTCCAATTAAAGTGACATTTAATCGAAATGGGATTATTTATTTAATTTTCAGAGTCGCCACTTGGAATAGTTCAATTGGTGTTCCAAGTCACCGATTTATTTTTATCCCAGATCGAGGAAAATTTCGACTTTCTTTTTTGAAGTCTGCGAACCAGAAATTCTAAGTAAGGAATTCTGTTAACCCGAGGGAAGGTGTTAGGCGCCCTCGGATTCCGTGGTTCTAGCACGGTCGCTTAATTGTTATAATCGGCTTTATTATCTGATTTTAATACCTGTTATTAGCCTATGGTGCATTTTTACTTTATTCCGCTTTTCCGCTTTTCCGCTTTTAAATTATTAAAGAATTGCGATGCTAATCAAAATATGTCACGAATTACGTCACATAAATGCACCCGTAATTTGTAACATCTTTCAATTGAACATCGAGATTTTAGATTTGGGTCACATAAATGCGCACCCGAATTTAGGAAAATTAATTATTAGAGCAACGCGCCTAAAGCAACTACGTGTTTTTAATTTGTCGAGGGCCATGAAATTTGCTAAATGGCACGCCTCAATTTTCTAAATGTTCAATTAATGAGGGCCATATGTTCATATATTTATTTGGATATGGCACACCTCAAATTAATTCACAAGTTTTATTATTAAAATCGAGTCACCTAAAGGC
>MCJB01020670.1:4251-61812 GCA_002018475.1 Nicotiana obtusifolia
ACGTTTGTTATGAGATATTGTACACGTGGAGAGACCGTTGCTGGTGCCACGTCTGAGATGAGATATTGAGATTGCCGTGACATGTATAGGTGGAGAGACCGTAGCTGGTGCCACGTTTGTCACAGGATGGATTGTATTTCATATTATTGTGTTGGTTTGTTTGATTTCATTGATTTGATAATGCAATATTTAAATATCTTCCTTCTCGGTTTATTTTGGTTGATGCACATTTGTTATCTGTTTTAGTTGCATACATATATATATATATATATATATATATATATATGTACATGTTTTGTCAAACAGGATTATCTGGGGTCCGGTCTAGCCTCGTCACTACCTCGCCGAGGTTAGGCCAGGCACTTACCAGCACATGGGGTCGGTTGTGCTGATACTACACTCTGCACTTTTTGTGCAGATACCAGCGCCACAGGTGTCGAACAGTAAAGGACTTCCAGCTTTTGCGTGATCTTCCTGGCGACCCAAGGTAGTACTGCTGCCGTTCGCAGATCTTGGTGTCCTCTGTCTGTTTCTTTGACTGTTATTCCATGTAGTTCGGAATCAGTACTTTTGTTATTTCTTTCAAGACCATTGTATGTAGTACTCTTAGACAGTCTGTGAAAACTGTGATACCAGTTCTTGGGAGGATTGTATAAACATGGGGCTATTTAAGTATCTTCCACATTTTGTTATTAAATTTTGTTGTAAAAATTATGAATGATGTGTTAAATGCATTAATGAGGTTAATTATTGGCTGGCCTAGCTTTCATTACTAGGCGCCATCACGATTCCCAAAGGTGGGAGATTTGGGTTCGTGACAGGGATATTCAGTTATAGTGAAACAATGTCTATACTTCAGCACAACAAATAGAATTGACATATTCTTAACTAAACCTCATAGCTTCAGTTAAGTGCATGGTAATCATAAGAATATATACAAAGATGATACAAGAATTAGCTTAGGATATGTTTATATAGTGTGATCATATAGTCATGAGGTTTATCAGAGAATCAAAAACCTACAAAGAATTAACAATAGTCACAGAGAAGACCAGAAAGAAAAGATGGGTTCAATGTCATGAACTGATATTCCAAAACCAAGATGACTGTCTTATTTTTATCACTAAGCAAGTTCATATTCACTTAAGTCTAGATTATCAGATGAATCATAATAAAATGCAAATAATAACCAACGCATATTAGTAAAACAATCATGGTAGTTCTAATAAAACATCAAAGAGGTCTAAAACTAACTATCAGGATAGTTTGTAGAGCTCTTAGGCTATTTTTTAAAAGGCTTAACAGTAGGTGTAAGTCACCAGATACTCATTAGGGTCAATACATTGTTCTAATCAACAATTTAAGGAACTCGTGATTCCAAGATCAACTTATCAACCATATGTCATTATTAACACACGAAAACAGTCAACCATACCATATTATCACTAACATCACTTAGTGAAAGATAACAGAACAAGTCATGCTTAATAATTCAAACAAAACAAAGAAGGGTAGGGTTGAGGATTACTCACCTCATTTTGGGCAGAAAACAAAACAAAGATCTCAGTTTAGCCGTTTAGAAGTTCAAGACTCAGACTCCAATCAGTAACTCAGAACCAAGAAAAGAGAGGAAGCAGAAATTGAACAAAGACTTAGCCTTAATCGAAAAAATTCTAAACACTACTATTTTTGCTATTAATTCTTTTAGATTGTGAGGTATTGTTGGTCTGTTAGGTGAGAACAATTAAGGCTACTACTTATAGTGATATTCAATGCCTTAGGCTCAACATAATTCAAATTCAGTAGTGGAGAGTAACAAAAGGGTAGTGATGTGAGCATAATCAAGGAAAAATCATAGAAAACAGAGGGAAATCCGTAGTGATTTTACCTGAGAAGGGGAAAGCCGACTGTTGAAGGAAAATTCCATCCCGTAAAAGCCTCAATGTCAGAGGTCGCTTTGCTTAACCTTTGTACCAAGAATAAGTATGATAGCATTGTAAAGTGGCCATGCGTGCCACCTATTTAACAGAACATAAAGGATTTCTTGGGATTTGACCTTGCATTGTTTGGTCTAGGTTTTTGAATTTGAGAATTTTGAAATTCCATTGCTGAAATGGAAAGAAAACAACAGGCTTCATAGCCTACGGACAAAGAGAGTGATTCTGTAGGTTCGATTTGAAAGAACAAGGATGAAATCGGGTGAGTGATGTTTTGAGCCTAGGGTTCAGATTCTGGCATTTCAAATTTGATGATTGAAAGAGGAAACAACAGCGAAATTCATGGATAGGGAGGCAAGAAAGATGGTTCACTAGGAAATCTCATGATTGTGCAAGGTCCGGTGATTGATGTGCTTAGGAGGTTGAGAGAAGAGAGAACAAAAGGGGAAGGGGGTGGTTGTATGAGTGGGAAATGATTTTAGGTTTAGGGGGTTTGGGAGGTCGTCTCTAGGTTAAACTTAGGGGAAGGGATCTGGGCCGTTGATCTTTTAGATCAACGATCCTGATATTTTGACGTTTAAATGTTTATATGGATTAAATTCGGTGGTCGTTGGATTCTTGTGATCCAACGGCTATGATTAAACCTGCTGAATGCTTTTAAGTTAAAGGGAAAGTGGAGTCAAAAATTGTATTCCATTTATTTCAGTAACGGATGGCCTAGAATAATTATGTTTTTTTTTGTGTGTGCTGGAGACGGGTGACGTGGAGTGATATAATCAGTTGAAACGAAATGGAAAGGAATGCCAAGTTGGATTAGAGGGGTTGTTTGGACTGGGTCATTTTGCATTGGCTTGTGTATTGGGCTAGAATTAATTTAAAAGATGGCTAATTTGTGTTTAATTAATGAATTATAATTATAGCCTTTTAGTTTTTAACCCTTTTGAAATTAATTTTAAAAAACTCAATTATTTTCAATAAAATGTAGTAAAACTATAGTTATCAAATATACTACTAATAATTGCAAATAACTATTTGTAAAATATTTTATTTTTCTAAATTGTAACACTAATTTCGAATTATTAAGATAATAGTCTAATTAATTAGAAATTGAGTAATTCATTAACTTAATTATAAAGCATATGTGATGTATATAAAAGTTATTTTAATAATCTTAAAATATCAAGTACGGTATATTTTATAACTATAATTATGATATTAAATTTTTAATTTCAAAACTACTAATACTTAATTTTTGTTTTTAAAAAAAATAGATATTACTGATTGAAAATATTTTCAAAACATTCATTGAAAATTCTTAAGTATAAATAAATTAATTTTAGAAGGGGTTAAAATTAACCGTGAACATTCTTCAGTACAAGGCTTCGTCTTCCACATCTACGCGGCTCCAAGATTTCCTCACAAGGTGCAGAAGTATAGCATGAGTACAACCAACCACATGTACTCAGTAAGTATCTTAATTAACCTCGGTGAAGTAGTGCCAAGATTTTTAGTTAAAAGAAACTTACTTATATTTGTACCTATGAAGATAATAAGTAGAAAGAGCAAATACGAGGAAAGATACACACATAATCACGTAATGAATAAAAGAAGAATACAAATGACAAAGGGCCCCAGAATATCATCACTTTTCAGTCTTACAACATGATAAAATTGACAGAAAACAAAGTCATGAATAACCATAATACATATTCTTTATATATATATATATATATATATATCAATCATTGTTGTAGCGTGCAACTAGATCCACAATACAACAATATCATACGAAACCACAACAACAACCAAACACGGAAAAAGTTCACAATATAACACTAAGAAAATGAATATGCAGTATCCGACTAGGTAATACAACTCAACAGAGTAGAATGAGTAGTCAAATATCAAATACTAGTCTACCATATAAAATAACAAGGCTTCCACAAGGTATACGACACTACCAATAAACAAGTCACCCAATACGGTTAAGCAAAGGAGACTAATGCATGAAACAAGCAAAGAATTATCAAGTATTTAAATCATGTAGCAAATAGAAGCGCGTAGCAAGTAAAGGCATTTAATCAGTGAAAGCATATGGTAAATAGAGCATATGGTAAGTAGAAACATATAGCAGGTTAAAGCATTTAATGAGTAAAAACATGTAGTAAGTTAGCATTTACAAGTAAATCAAGTGACATTTAGAGGCATGTGACAGGTGTGGGCTAATAATAAGCAAAGGCATGAATTCGAAAAGGACATGTAATAGACATAAATCAAGTGAAAGCGCAGGTATAACAGTAAAAGACAAGATAAAGACATAGATATAATAGTACGGGCCAAAGGGAACACACAGAGATAACTAAATAAGGAACCCAAATCGAAGGTATCATACGAAATAGCAGACAGTTATGGAAACCAAAGTAAAGGGCATGTAAGTGTGTAATGAATTAGTAATCATAATAGAAATCCAACTTCCTTTCTTTTTTGCATGGTAATAATAAACAAAAACATTCTCATTTCAAACCACATAGAAATACTCATCGTGCCGTCATCACACTAACCACACGGGAATACTCATCGTGCCAACATCATATTAACCGCACGAAAATACTCATCGTGCCAAACATAGCCCTACGTCTCCAATAACCATCTCTTAATATGAGTAAATAAATTCATGTAACATAACAATAACAATTATAAATATAGATTCCCGATACTACGATCAAGTTAAATATACAAATGAATCTATAAAACGGCACATTCAATTCTCTTTAAGATGTCCTATGTTCTATCATGATTTCTATTGCAGATAATTGAGTTTACTAGTCATAACTTAAACATAGGTTAAGAAATCATCAAGTTTAACAAAAGCAGCGAAGCACATAATTCCCCCTCCCGAGCATAAAAAACACTGGCACATGCATATACGCTCGTCACCTCGTATATGCATCACCACTGCATGCAGCAAACAATATCAATTAGTAGAAAAACTTCTCCCAGCAAAACTAGGAAAGACACTTACCCCAACAAGCATAATCGATACACTAGAAGCACCATCCCTCTCAAATTGACTTCTAAACGGCTCTAAACTAACTAAAAGCAACTCAAAATCATCAAATAATGCTATTGGAAGCAAACCCAAACGGTAAATGTCGAATCTTTAATCAAATACTCAAAGTCAACCAAAAGGTCAACTCGAGCCCACACCCTGAAATCCTACAAAACTCATAAATTCCAACAATGCATTTGAATACGAGTCCAACCATACTAATTTCTCTCAAATCCGACTCCGATTCGATGTTCAAATCTCAAATATTCACTTTAGAAAGGTTTTTAGACAAAAATCTCCAATTTCTCTTTTAGATTCATCAATCAGATGTCAAAATCGAAGATAGAATCATGTAATATAATAAATCTGAGTAGGAAATGCTTACCCCAATTCATATGGTATATGAAAATCCTCTCCAAAATCGCCCAAATCCGAGCTCAACAACTCAAAATGTGACAAAATGAGCTCAAGGTCCAAAATAGAGTACTTATATGCACTGCCCAGTGGTACCCTACACAATAGCGTTTGTCCCCTCGTGATCGTGATGCATAAGATCCCACTGCCATAATTTATAATACGTGTTCGCATCATAATCCTCGTGAATGCGATGAACACATCAGCCAGACTTCGCGAACGCGGTCAAACTTGCGCGAATGCAAAGAAAACTCCTCATGACTACCCAGCCTAGATCAACGCAACACGAACGCATAGACCTGAGTGACATGATGAAGACAAATCCTAAAATTATGCGAACGTGAAGAAGAATTGAAGCACCAGAAATCAGCAAAACCAGCAGAACTAACATTGCCCAAAATGGTCTGAAACCCGTCTGAAACTCACCCGAGCCCCTGAGGTCCCCGTCCGAATATACCAACAAGTCCCAAAACATAATGCGGACCTACTCGAGGTCTCAAATCTCACATAAAAAAAATCAAACCACGAATCGCACCTCAAATCAAACTTATTGAACCTTTTACCTCTAAAACCCGTGCCGAACCATATCAAGTCAACTCGGAATGACCTCAAATTTTGCACACTAGTTCTAAATGACATAACGAACTTATTACAATTCTTGAAACCAAAATCCGAACCCAATATCATCAAAATCAACTCCATGTCAAACTTATGAACATTCAAAACCTTCAAATTGCCAACTTTCGCCAAATAGTATCGAAACATTTTAGAAACATCAAAATACAAATTCGGGCATATGCCCAGGTCCAAAATTACCATCCAAACCTACCAAAACCATAAAAAATTTGATTCGAGGTGAAATATGCAAATGTCAAACTTGGTCAACTCTTTCAACTTCAAACTTCTCAAGCGAGAATCATCCTTCTAAATCAATCCCGAACCACTCGAAAACTAACGCCGACGATACACGCAAGTTATAATATACCATACGTAGCTACTCATGACCTCAAACCGCTGAACTGAATGCATATGCTCAAAATAACCGGTTGGGTCGTTATACTCTCCCCACTTAAACATACGTTCGTCCTAGAACACACCAAGAGTCATTCCAAAGCCATCAATTTACTGCATAACCTCTCCATACCCATACCTGTGGGTGATCTCACATCACCCCAATCCATGTAAGCCAGATAACACAACTTCACTGAAGATCTACTTCATCCATAGCCCATAACCTTAGAATCCAATCCTCAACATCCGAAACTCATCGTAAGATTGGAATCTCACATTAATACAATGTATAAGCCTGGACAAGCTGAATCAAGCCATAACCATAGCCCAAGGTATAATCACATGATATTTCTTATAACTCATATACCTGTACCAATAACTTCTGACCACCATAGCTGCCTTATAACAATCCCCCGCACCTGTAATATACTTCATATAAAATAAAATATCGTTTCGGACCTTCGTGACACTGCTAATGATAAAAGAAACATAACCACCCATAAAATCATCAGTCAAGAAGTTCTCTCGTCTGACGAGGACTATTGCCAAATTCTGAGCGGAAATATGGTATCATTCTTCCAAACATTCCTTATCCTAATAAGATAGTGCAAATCTCAGGTCTAGAAACCTCGCATCACCCAATACAAGCAACTCAATCAACAAACCACACCTAGAAACCACATAGAACCTCACATACCACGGTTTGTGCACTAAACAAGCAATAACTCATATATATGCATTGCATTGTGTGGTATTAGCACCACAGGTGCTCATTCTAATGCAATTGCATCAATCACCTCACACCTATGCAAACAACAAAACACACAGAGCAAACAAGAGGACCATACACTGCATCATCTTCATAATCCATATCAAGACATACAAAACAGCCAGAGATCCCACAGATAGAAACAGACCAAGCAGCAAGAAACAACTAAACATCAAGAAGGAATCTGATCTTAGCACTCTGAAAGAAACAAGGCAGCACACAGGGATACTAGCATTGACACACCAGAAAGCCAGCAGTACCAGCACCAACAAAACAGACAGCAAGAAGCAGTCCAGCACAACAAAGACAATCAGCAGCAAAAACAGAATCAAAACAGACAGCAATCAGCACTTCAGCAGCAGCAATCAGCTCAACAACAACAGAAAACTCTCACAGCAGAAAGAATCCCAGCACTCATTGAAGCAACCATCAATACATCAGTAAAGCAGTAGCCCCAGCACCAACAATAAACAGCAGATCAACGCACAGCAGATAACCAGCAACAACTGCAGGAACACAAAAAGCAGAAAGCAGCAGATCAGCACCAGCAAGGACTATGAACACACAACAAATAGCCAGCACACATTGGATCACAACTCAGAGCACCATGGAATAAACAGGAAAGCAACAACAAATAGTGGAGTAGAAGACAGAAAAATCAACAAAAACAGAAGCCAAATGTCACAGCAGAACAATCAACAACTAGCACAACTCTTTGACCTTGAAGCATTTCACTCTGATTTTGTACAAATGCATATCCATCAACTCATAATGGATATCCAGTATATTGAATTAGGTCATACACAATGTATAGTTTATGTACATCAAGGAAGGAACCTAGAATTACCTCATCATGTTTTTGTACAGATGACTATATATCAACTCTATAAGATAGATATTCATCACATTAACCTAGGTTCGACTCATTCTGTATTTTTTGCATATCAAGGGAGGAACCTTATTAGTAAGCAAAGGTTCCTGTACTTTTTTGGGGAGGTAAGGTTCATGTCCCCCTCCTTTTCTGTAAATTTTGACTACTAAAGCTAATAAAAGATATATTTTAATCAAAAAAAAACTCATATATATGCTAAAATGGAAAGAAAGCAATGTGCGAGGACTATCTAATAAGTACAATTGATATAACAACAAAAACATAATTTCATGAACTCATCCCACAAAGGGAAAATAAAACACAAAAAAAACACAAGGAAGGGTATCCATATAACTCTGTTTGCGGCGCAACCCGATCCAAAATATATCAATCCACATAAAGATACCCATCGAGCCATAGCGCTCTTGCTCACTAAACAAATGTGCATCAACATCAAACACAATAGCAAATTCTTCAAAATCCGCTAACACATAATCAAGTCATCGGGACTGATTTACTCTAACTCAACCAAGTCATGCAAACTGCCAAACCCAAAAGTAACTCAATCTAAAATGCTCACTCTGAAGGAGCTTTCTACGAATCTGAAGTCGTTTCTTGCATCTCTCTAATACTGCCATGTAGAATCATTATTGATATGAGTATCGCAAATCCAGACACCATTCACTACCAATCTTGAACTATAACCATACAAAAATTCAAAAATCCTCAAATGCCACATATAAATCTTGAACTCATCAGAACATTTTCGATAGTCATGCACCTTGCTCTAATCTCCAATACACAACCATTACGCACCGAATAACCCACACCTCGTCAGCACCCGAATAACCAGAGGAAGCAACCAAGAGATTTTCTTTCCTTGCACACTGCATCGACAACAAGCATCAAACCTGAATCTTTCCCAAGACCTCTATATACTCGTAAGTCATATTACATCATGCATCTACCGGTTCCTTGCTCTAAATCATCCTCGTTGAAACCTTTCTCAAATCATAGCCAATTCGCAAATGCATCCTTGTCCAGGAAGTAATACTACGCATGACCCTGCAATCTGATCGCCGATAGTAACTCACTCACTTAGCTCGAAGCCATAGATCACAGTGTCGGTAATCCACAGTGCCATTTCTTCATAGTCGCCCTGTCCCGCGCTGTTATTCGGCTGAATATGTCATAAACTTATGTAACACTAGTCGTAAAATACTCCGAAGACGCTGTCGAGCGCATACTCATCCTTGTGACAGTTAAGCCAATTTCTTCAAATGTTCCAAAATGATAATATATGCATTTCACTAAATAGAAACCTCATACGAAACACATGACCTCAAATATTTAAGCAGGAAATAGCCCACCGGCTGGACTCTAATCTACACTCGTCGACAAGATATAATAATCTGCTCTGTCCCACAAATGAATAACTGAAAGATCTATCGGTGCATCTGCTCCCAAGACTAGAAAACACATCGCGACAGTAATCAAGCATCTATAACACTTTGCCGCTCATCCACAAAATCACAAGATGTTGGTGCTCAGCATCGCATAAGAATGAATAGGAAAAATCAAAGTTGCAGGTTTCAAGCTAAAATGAGGTCACACAATAAAAAAAGAAAGAATGGAAGTTTTCCCTAAATGCCCTATAGCCTCTCAAAAATAGGTATGGATGTCATCATACTGATCCACAAGACTCTACTAGACATTTGCTCATGACTCGTACAACATACGAACCTAGTGCTCTGATACCAACTTGTCACGACCCAAAATCTGCCTAGTCGTGATGGCACTAACCCTAATACTAGGTAAGGCAAACATAGAACAAGGTAACTCAAATGATAAATGATTAATAACAAGAAATTAAATGACTTGATTCCATACAACCTCGAAAAGAATGATAATGCAAGTCAAGAGCCATTATGATTTGGATTTACAAACAAGGGGTAACTTGAATCTCGAACGCTGGAACGTCTTCAGTGCAAGGCTTCGTCTTCTATATCTATGAGGCCCAAAATCCGCACACAAGGTGTAGAAGTGTAGCATGAGTACAATCGAACACATGTACTCAGTAAGTATCTTAACTAACCTCGGTGAAGTAGTGACGAGATTTTTATTTAAAAGATACCTACTTATATATGTACATGTGCAGATAATAACTAGAAAGAGAAAATATGAGAAAAGATACACACATAATCACGTAATGAATGAAACAAGAATACAAATGACAGAGGGCCACAAAATATCATCACTTCTCAGTCTCACAACATGATAAAATTGACAGAAAACAAAGTCATAAATTACCATAATACATCTTCTTCTCCGTTGCAGCACGCAACCTGATTAATCTTTGTTGCGTGCACCCGATCTCATATCTAATATCAATCATGTTGCTGCGTGCAACCCGATCCCCATATATATATTAATGTAATAACACGACTGATTGTTTTAAGTATTGTAGCTCGTTCCCACATTTATTACGTATTCTATGTTCATTTGTTATTATGTGACTTTTTGGGATGGCTGGTTTGGTTCCAGGGATGTTGTGGAATGAATTGGGACGCTTAGTTCCAAGATTGGAACCTTAAGTTGAAAGAGTTAACCAGATATTGACTTATGTGTGAATGATCTCGGAAGAGAGTTTTGATGGTTCCGTTAGCTCCACTTGGTGATTTTGGACATAGGAGTTTGTGCAGAAATTGATTTGGAGGTCCGTAGATGATTTTGACTTGAATTGGCGAAAGTTGGAAAAATTGAAGTTTGGAGAGTTGAGAAGTTTGACCGATAGTTGGCTTTGTTGTTACCATGTTCGAATTTTGTAAGAGGTCCGTTGTGTAATTTATGACTTGTGTGCAAAATTTGAGGTCAATCGGAGTTGGTTTGATAGGTTTTGGCATCGATTGTAAAAGTTGGAAATCCATTAGTTTCAATAGGCTTGAATTGGGGTGCGATTTGTGTTTTTGATGTTATTTGATATGATTTGAGGGTTTGACTAAGACCGCATGATGTTATAGGATGGGTTGGTATGTTTGGATGGGGTCCCGGGGAACTCAGGAGTGATTCGGATTGAAATCGGATCAAGAATTGGACTTATAAAATTTTTGTGGGCGGTTGTTTTGGTGTAACCGCACCTGCGAGGTTTTGGCTGCAGGTGGCGGAGCCGCAAAAGTGGCCATGTAGGTGCAGGTGCGAGTTTTGGGGAGGAGGCCCGGGAGCACAGGTCTGAGGAAGATTTTCGCACATACGAGGTCACAGATGCAGGAAGTGGAGCCAAAGCGGATATTGCGAGGTGCAGGAGCTTTCCGCAAAAGCGAAGTCGAGGGTGCAGGTGCGACTCCATAGGAGCGGAGTCTAATCCGCAGAAGCAAAGTTAGGGGACCTTCAGGGTACCGCAGAAGCGGATGTTGGACCGTACCTGCGGGACCGTAGAAGCAGTTAAGTGAACCACAGGTGCGAGATGCCTGGACAGAGGATAAAATCGAGGGTTTTGAGGATTCTCTCATTTTTGGACTTTACAAGCTGGGCTAGTGGTGATTTGTGAGAGGGGTTTCACTAGATTTAAAGAGGTAAGCAACTTTTGATCATTTATATTCATTAATATTGAATACCCATTAATTTCTACACCTACATTATGTATTTTTAAGGTGGAATGTGGGGGATTTTGAACTAGGGATTAGAGAGTAAGATTATGGGATTTGAGTGTCGATTTGTGATCGGAATTGGATGATTTTAGTTTGGTTGGACTCGTTATTGAATGGGTGTTCGGAATCACTAAATTTTTCCGCGTTCTGAGACGTGGGCCCTGGGTGGACCTTTTGGGTTGTCTTTTTGAATTTGATTAAAGAACTTAGCTTTATCGTATGGAATTTATTTTTATAGCTTGTATTGATTGTATTAAGTTGTTTGAGGCTAGATTCGAGTCGTTCAAAGACCGATTCGCGAGGCAAAGGCTTGTTGGGTAAGGATTTACGCGGTTTGAGGTAACTAACACTTCTGAACTTGGTACTGAGGGTATGAATCCCTGATTTCGTGTTATGTGGTTGGTGTTGAGGTAACGCACGTGCTAGGTGACGGGTGTGTCGGTGTGCAACGTAATAATTGTGACTCGGTTGATATCGTGGTATTGTGTAGTTATCAAACCTTATTGCTATTCATTTAATCCTTACGTGTTATAGTAATTGAGCTGCAATCCATGTTATAATCATGTTTAGGAAATATGTTTATTCCGTTGGGATCTGCTGAGGTCATTTTTGCTGTTGAATTATTTTCTTTTCAACAATTTATACTCAGTGACATTTATCATTTGCATATCATATCTTAGTCTCTAGTGTCATTTATTTTTACATCATATTATCATTGTTTGGGCTGATTGGCAAGAGATTTGTGAGCCCGAGAGACTGGAGATATTAACGACTAAGTTGGGGCCTGAGGGCTGGATTGTGAGTGATATTGATGGGATCGGGCTGCACTCCGCAGCAGGTTTTGTTGATTTATAATGGGAACGGGTTGCACGTTGCAGTAGGTATTATTGATTCATGATGGGATCGGGCTGCACGCTGCATCAGGTTATATTAGCGCTTGGGCAGGATCTGCCCCTTCGGAGTCTAACATACCAGCAATGAGCGCAGGTACTGTACAGTGTGAGTGAATGTGTGTGATGAGTGAGAGGTGAGACAGTCAAATTGAGTACTCTGAGAGCGTGAGTATATGGGAGTATCATCGTGATGCATTGCATTTGACATGTATATTTGTTTATGTAGACATAGAGATGTAATATTCCTCATGCTAGCTATAGTTGGCATATTTTACCGATATTGAGCTTAATTGTTGAGTTTGAAAGCATGTCTACATTTCCGTACTGTGTATAAACTGACTACGAGGTTTCTTTGAGTATTACTGTCATTTCCCTATTATACTTATACTGTTATTATCTGGATTTGGACTGTACCTCTCTGAGCTCGTCACTACTTCCAGCCCAAGGTTAGTACTGTTACTTATTGAGTATATTGGGTCGGTTGTACTCATACTACACTCTACACTTCGTGGGCAGATCCATGTACATTTGGACCAGGTGTTTACTAGACTTGGAGCATTACCTGTTTGGAGACTTTTGAGGTAGCTGCTTTGGCGTCCGCAGACCTCGACTCTCCTTCTTTTCAGTTTATTTAGCATTGTTCTATCTTTCAAGACAGTTGTATTAGAAGTTTTGTCTGCGTTGTCATTTAGTAGCTCATGTACTTAGTGACACCCAGATTTTTGAGAAATTTTGTATTTTAGTTGTAGTTATTCTTATCGGTTATTTATGAGATTTTCACTGTTAAACTTATTTATTCATGTTTCTAATTCAAAATGTGTAGTTATTTGTGATTCTCGGCTTGCCTAGTACTGTGATAGGCACCATCACAACATGTTGAGATTTGGGTCATGACAATTAATCACTGCTGTAGCGTGCAACCCGATCCACAATATGAACAATACCAATATATATATATATATATATATATATATATATATATATATATATATATATATATATAAATTCATTGTCACGGCGTACAACCCAATCCACAATATCAACAATAGCATATGAAACCACAAAAACAGCCAAATACCAGAAAAATTCACAACATAACACTATGATAATGAACACGCAGTATCCGACTAGGTAATACAACTCAACAGAGTAGAATAAGCAGTCCAATATCAAAAAATAGTCAAGCATATAAAATTACAAGGCTTCCACAAGGTATGTCACACAACCAATCCACAACTCACCCAATCCGATTAAGAAAAGAGAAGTAATACATGAACCAAGCAAAGATGTTTATCAAGTAAGAAGAGGGATCAAATGAAGGCATTCAATATATGAAATCATGTAGCAAGTAGAAGCACGTAGAAAGTAAAGTCATTTAATCAGTGAAGGGATATGGTAAGTAGATACATATAGCAGGTTAAAGTGTGTAGAGAGTGAAAACATGTAGCAAGTTGAGGCATTTAACAAGTAAATCATGTGACAATTAGAGGCATGTGATAGGTATGGACTAATAACAAGCAAAGACATGAATTTGAAGAGGACATGTAATAGAAGTAAATCAAGTGAAATCGCAAGTGTATTAGTAACAGACAATATAAAGACATAGCAAGAAGAGTACGGGCCAAAGGAAAAACATAGAGATAACTATATAAGGAACACAAATGGAAGGTATCATACGTAAGAGCAGACACTAATGGAAACCAAAGTAAAGGGCATGTAATTGCTTAATGAATGAGTAATCATAACAGAAATCCAACTTCCTTTCTTTTCTGCATGGTAATAATCAACAAAAATAATCTCATTTCAAACTGCACAGAAATACTCATCGTGTCCTCATCATACCAACCGCACAGGAATAC
This sequence comes from Nicotiana obtusifolia, assembly GCA_002018475.1. Taxonomy (NCBI): domain Eukaryota; kingdom Viridiplantae; phylum Streptophyta; class Magnoliopsida; order Solanales; family Solanaceae; genus Nicotiana; species Nicotiana obtusifolia. Next base: position 18,702 of record MCJB01020670.1, read on the forward strand.
TCATCGTGCCAACATCATATCAACTGCATGGAAATACTCATCGTGCCAAACATAGCCCTAAGGCTCCAATCATCATCTCTTAGTACGAGTAAATAAACTCATGTAACATAACAATAACAGGTATAGATATAGATTCCCGATACCACGATCAAGTTAAGTATACAAACGATTCTAACGGCACATTGAATCCTTTTTAAGATGTCCTTTGTTATATCATGATCTCTATTGTATATAATTGAGTTTACAAGTCATAGAGTTAAATGGAACATAGGTTAAGAAATCATCAAGTTCAACAAAGGCACTGAGAAGCACATAATTCCCCTTTTCGAGCATGGAAAATCCTGGCACATGCATATACGTTGTTCACCTCGTATATGCATCATCCCAGCATTAGCAAAATAATGTCAATTAGTAAAAAAAATTTCTCAACAAAGCTAGGCAAGAAACTTACCTCAAACAAGTCAAATCGATGCACTAGAATCGCCATTCCACTCAAATCAACATCTGAACGGCTCAAAATTAGCCAAAAGCAACTAAAAATCATCAAATAATGCCATAGGAAGAAAACCCAAACAATAAAGGTTGAATCTTTAATTAAATACTCAAATTCAACCAAAAAATCAACTCGGGCCCGCACCTTGAAATCTGACAAAACTCACAAATTTCGATAACACATCGAATACGAGTCCAACCATACTAATTTCACTCAAATCCGACTCTGATTCAACGTTCAAATCTCAAATATTCACTTTAAAAAAGTTTAGATAAAAACCTCCAATTTCTCTTTTAAATTCGTTAATCAAATCCGAAAATCGAAGATAAAATCATGTAATATAATCAAATCCAAGTAGAAAATACTTACCCCAATCCATGTGGTAAAATTCAACGCCAAATCTCCCAAATTCGAGCTTCCCAACTCAAAATGTGATCAAATGAGTACAAGAACCGAAATATAGTACTTATATGCACTATCCAGAGGTACCCTATGTGATCGCGATTGTCTCTTCGCGATCGCAATGCATAAAATTCCACTGCCATAATTTACACTACGCATTCACATCAAAATCCTCATGAATGCGATAAACACATAAGCCAGACCTTCGCGAACGCGGTCAAACTTGCGCGAACGTGAAGAAGAAATGAAGCACCAGAAATCAGTAGAAACCAGTAGAACTAACATGGCCCAAAATGGTCTGAAACCCGTCTGAAACTCACCTGAGCCCCTCGGGTCCCCGTCCGGACATACCAAAAATTCCCAAAACATAATAAGGACCTACTCGAGATCTCAAATCTCGCATAACAACATCAAAACCATGAATCGCACCTCAAATCTAACTTATTGAACCTTTGAACTTTCAATCTCCAAAACTCGTGCCGAACCATATCAAATAAACTCGGTACCAACCAGGTGAATGAAATACCGATAACATCAATGACAGTGGAAATACACATGTAGCAATAATGAACAAGGCAGTACATATAAACAACGGTAACAGACTAGGTAAAAGGCATTGAAGTAATGACAGCAATTAGGAAAGAAGAACATACATTTCACTAATTAACATGGTAGAAGGCCTGGATATAGATATAACAAAAAGAGGGAAAGCATGATCTTTATGAGATAACAAATAGAAGGCATGAATAACTAACATGGTAGAAGGCTTATGCGAAAGTGCAACAACTGAGGAACGGCATAGATGTAGGTATGACAAACAAGAAATAAAAACATGATATTTGCAAGTTAAGCAGATGGAAGGTATGGACAATACAGCTACAATTGAGGTTGAGGACAAAGACAGAATAACAACGACAAGTCACATAGAAAACCTAGGTGCAACAGTAATAGCTCAAGATAAAAGGCTTGAATATATATACAAGGAAAAGATATCACAACATAATGCATGTCTCTCGTCATCGCTTGCACGGAAACACCTTTCGTTCCATGAACGCATGATAATGTAAATGAAATGTCATGGCATCACCCTTCATGCTTTTACTCTCATCCACATGATAATATAAATGAAAACATGACAATGTAAATGAAATGGCACGGCATCACGCTTCGTGTGTTTACTCTCATGCTCATATAATAATGTAAATGAGATTATGAAAATGTAAATGAAATGGCACGGCGTCACCCTTCGTGCTTTTACTCTCATCCTCACATGATAATGTAAATGAAATGGCACGGCATCATCATTCGTGCTTTACACTCTTTCTCACATGATAATGTATATGCAATGGCACGGCATCACCCTTCGTGCTTTACACTCTTCTGTGCAATGGCACGGCATCACCCTTCGTGCTTTACACTCTTCCTCACCAAGCACATGTATATCAATGACAAGCAAGGTAGGAAGCATGAATAACATCAAGGAGAGTGATTAAATGAATATTCCAAATGAACATCAATCACAACTTTCAAGCCAATAAAAATTCAATAAACCTCAAGAACCTTACTGTGCAAATATTTCAACAAGTCTAAAAAATGATCTTCAACACAAGTATAGGATCCAATATCTCAAGAACAACGGTCGTAGCGATGTATTAGTGATAAGCATAGTGATGACCGAATTTAACACATCAATAGTTTCACAAAAATCCGTCAAATTTTAATCAGGTTATAATAAGCCAAATCTTGGTTTCTAGGATTTAATTTCATATTCTTAGTAATCTAGAAGTCAAGTAAGACATGAAAGAAGAAGATCACGTTATTCTATAAGGCACAATTAATCGTACAATTTAACCCCAAGCATGATTAACCCTGGCACATGCATATACGCTCGCCACCTCATATATGCATCACCCCTGCATGTAGCAAACAATGGCAATTAGTAGGAAAAAATTTTCCAGCAAAGTTAGACAAGACACTTACCTCAAGCAAGCAAAATTGATACACTAGAAGCGTCATCTCGCTCAAATCATCCTCCAAACGGCTAGAAACTAGCCAAAAGCAACTCAAAATCATCAAATAATGCCATAGGAAGCAAACCCAATTAATGAAGGTTGAATATTTACATATTTACTCAAAGTCAACCACAAAATCAAATTTGGGCCTGCACCTCGAAACCCGACAAACTCAAAAAATCTGACAACCCATTCAATTACGAGTCCAACTATACTAATTTCACACAAACTCGACTCTAAATCGATGTTTAAAACCCAAAAATTTACTTTAGGAATGTTTAGACCAAAACCCCCCCAAATTCTCTTTAAAAATCATAATCTAAATGCCAAAATCGAAGATAGATTCATGAAATATAATCAAAACCAAGAAGAAAATACTTACCCTAATCCTTGTGCTGAAAATCGCCTCCAAAATCCCCCAAATCCGAGTCTAGGGTTCAAAATATGAAAGAATGAGCTAAAATCCCAAAATTCCAACTGTTAACCCAGTTGCAAATATCGCATTTGTGACCAAAAGTTCGCAATTGCGACCACATGTTCTCAATTGCGACCAGATAAGCAAATGCGGTAGTTCGCAATTGCAAAGTACCAGCACCAGCAAACCCAAACTTCACTGAAATGCTCTGAAACCACCCAGAAACTCATCCGGAACCTTTCAAACACAAACCATATATGCATTTCAATCATAAAACAAACAACCTGCTCTCGCCCTCAAAACACTGAAAAGAGGTCGTCTTGACCCAATATTGAATATGGTCAAGCTCCAAATTTTTTAACTTAACTAGTTTCTCAATCAATGATCCAAAATACACCCGAGCCCCTCGAAACCCCGTCAAATCATACCAACAAGTCCTAAAATATAACACAAACCTAGTTGAGGTGTCAACCTCACATAGCAACATTAAAACCATGAATCGCACCTCAAATCAATCTTCATGAACTTTTGAACTTTTAACTTCTAAAACTCGTGCCGAACCATATCAAATGAACTCGGAATGACCTCAAATTTTTGCACACAAGTTCCAAATGACATAACGCACCTATTCCAACTCCCGAAACCACAATCTGAACCCGATAACATCAAAGTCAACTCCTGGTCAAACTTGTGAATATTTTAAACTTTCAAATTTCTAACTTTTGCCAAATAGTGCTAAAACCTTCTAGAAACATCCAAATAAAATTATGAGCATACCCCCAAGTCCAAAATCACCATACGGGGCTACCAGAACCATCAAAACTCCTATCTGAGGCCAAATATACAAAAGTTAAACTTGGTCAATTCTTCCAACTTAAAGCTTCTAACATGAGATTCATTTCTCCAAATCCAATCTGAGGCACCTAAAAACCAAAACTGATGATTTGTACAAGTCATAATACATCATATGAAGCTACTTAAGACTTCAAACAGCTGAACAGATGCAAATGCTCAAAATGAATGGTTGGGTCGTTACATCCTCCCCCACTTAAACATACGTTTGTCCAGAAACGTGCCAAGAGTCGTTCCAAGGCCATCAATCACGGTGTAACCTTACCATGCACATAACCGGGGGTGATCCAACATCACCCCAATATATATAAGCCTTCCAACACAACATAACTAGAGATCCTTACTTCAACCATAGTCGGTAAACCTTAGAGCCCAATTTCCAACACCCGAAATTCATTACAAGACACCGAATCTCGTATCTACATACTGTATAAATCTGAACAGGTTGTGCCAAGCCATAACCATGACCCAAGATGTAATCACATGATATACCACATCACTCAGATACTCACAACAATAACTACTGGCCACCATAGCTGCCCAAAAGCAAATTCGGTACCGGTAGTAAACCTCATGTCAAATAAAACGTCATGCAAAACATTCGTACACTGCTGATGATGAAAGAAACACGCTGAATCTCTTAACCACTCATCTGATCAATAATCCAAGAAACTCACTCGTCAGACCAAGGCCATTGCCCAAATCATTAGCAGAATTATGGTATCATTCTTCCAAACATTCCTTATCCCAATACGATAGTGCAAATCTCAGGTCTAGAAACCTCATCTCAGCCAATATTAGTAGGCCAACCGACAAGTCTCACCAAAAACCATATGGAGCCCCCACACAATGCGGTCCCGTACACCAACAAGTAATAATTCAGACATGACAAATAATAGTAAGAAAGTTAAATAAGAAGGCTACTAAACAAGTTAAGCAGGTAGGGTAATTTTAACATTTTCCTATGAACTATTTCAAAAAAGTGAAAGCAAAATACATGAAATAAGCATAAGGAGTTACATCTCATCACATCATCATTGCGGCACGTAACCTAATCCAATCATATCAATCCACACAAAGGTACCCATCGAGCCATAATGCTCGGGCCTACAGATCACATGTGTGTCAACATCAAGCACGATAGAGTGCACAAAATATAATTGTGAGAAGATGATTAGCAAAACAATACTGAGAAACACAAGCACAAATATGGTTCCATGAGTAAATCAACATCATGAGGACCATCTCACCCATAACACCATAAGGCTACAACGAAATTACAATATACGTAGGAAAAATCAGGTAACCCTCACCACCCGTCGTAGCATAAGAGAGAAACACATAACATAGACCAAGGAGCGAATAACCTCACCACCCGTCATAGCATAAGAGAGAAACACATAACATAGACCAAGGAGCGAATAACATCCATTCCACCCGATGATATACATGTGGTAACAGCTACGCAAGAGCAAGAAAATCCGATCTGATACAGAATACACTTTCTCATTAGGCTCAAAAATAATCCCCAAACCAAATTCTAATCATCCCCAAACAGGTAATTAACCTTCCAGAAGTCCATAGCAACCTTTCCATAACACCTAATATCAATCATCCAATCCTTAACATTTCTTCACAACTCGCAATCAAGGAATAGTCTGCCAACGAGAACATCCAGTCTTTGAACCTCACGAATACCAGAATCTTCATATCTAATCTCAACACCGCTACTCAAATGGCTGATACGTAACTCATACTCCATCATCTTATAGAAAATACCCACAAGTCAAAACACAATGCATATGCCAACATGCGCACTCTCCTCCGGCGATATCAAAGAGTACCCACATCCTCTTAAACATCTGAAATCGTTCGTGTCATCAAGAACTCATATCCTTCCCTTCAAAACTAAACCGCAACCTTGTACTTGCAACTTTCAACCCCTCATGGTGCACCGCCTCTAACATGCTAACTCGTGATACTACAAAAATCTCATAGTCAATTATAAACCATAAGCAAATTGAACACCTCATTAACCGAGAACCTTTCATTTAACTCAATCCAGGAGAAAATCACCACACGCTATATAGCTTCTATACCTATAGAAAACATCAACTCCGGCCATGGCCATAACCATGGTGAAGTCTTCAGAACTCATTAACACAAAATCGAGTCATCAGAACTGATCGCCTCTAACTCAATCGAGTCACCCTGACTGCCGACTCGAAAGTAACTCAATCCAATATGCTCCCTCTGAAGGAACCTTCTAGGAATCCGAAGCCATTTCTTGCATTTGTCCAATATTTCCATGTAGAATCATTCTTGACAAAGAAATACCGCAAATTAGATTACCATTCGCTACCAATCTCAAGCCCTACCCATACACAAATTTAGAAGTCCTTATATGTTACATATGATCTGGAACTCGTCAGAACCTTCTCGATAAACACTCACCTTACTCTGATTTCAATACACAGCTAATACACACTGAGCAACTCGTGCTTCACTAGCACATGACTACTTAAAGAAACAATCAAGCAATCCCTCGGCCCGGAAACTGATACAACGCATGAGCCTACAATCCGATCATCAATAGCAGACTCTCCCACTTAGCCCGAAGCCATAGAACACATCATCGGTAATCCAAAGTACCAGTTCTTCATAGCTGCCCCAACCCCGCACAGCTATTTAGTTGAATACTTCAAAAACTCATGCAATACTTGTCATAGAACACTCCGAAGACTCTACCAAGCGCTTAGCCATCCTTGAAATAGTCAAGAAAACTTCCCCAAATGCTCTGAAATGATAATACATGTGTTCTACCAAATGGAAGCCTCATACGAAACACACAATCCAAACTCATCACACAGGAGATAACCCAGCGGCTGTACTAAAATCGACACCTTACCATGAACCCACCTTAATCAAAACAACTAGGCCACCAGCTAGTTTTCCCAAGTCCGTGCTTACCAACCAGATATAAGAACCAACCTCGTACCACAGATGAACAATTGAAAGATCTATCACTACATCTGCTCCCAAGACCAGACAGCACATCATGATGATAATTAAGCATCCATAGTCCTTCATAATCCATCCGCAAAATCACAAACCGTCGGCACATAACGAATACCGACTTCGCAACATTGCATATGAACGAATAGGAAGAATCAAAATTGTAGGTTTCAAGCTGAAACAAGGCCGCACGATAAGGAAAATAAGAAGGAAAGTTTTCCTAAAGGCCTTGTAGCCTCTCGAAGATAGGTATAGACGTCATCATACCGATCCGCAAGACTCTACTAGACACTTGCTCATGACTCGTAGAACCTATGAACCTAGTGCTCTAATACCATCTTGTCACGACCCAAAATCCACTAGTCGTGATGGCACCTAAACCAACCCGTTAGGTTAGCCAATTAACAGTTAACACAATTCTAACAAAATAAAGATGACCAACAAATGATATATTTGGATTCCATACAATATCCCAAGGACTGATACTACAAGTCATGAGCTATTAAGATTGGATTATTGCAGAAACTGATATGAAATGAAACTTCTATTTCAAATGTACATAGATAGAATTCAACTCTAAAACTGCCCAGGGAGAACTGGTAGCCACACCCGGAAGGCACGAACATCTTCAGAGTCAGCTCTTGTCATCCACAGCAGCTCCGCTCCAAGATCTGCACGCAAGGTGCAGAAGTGTAGAATGAGTACAAGTGACCTCATGTACTAAATAAGAATCTTGACTAACCTCGGTGAAGTAGTGACGAGGCTTTTTTTTAGTTAAAGATACTCACTGATATAACCTATGAAGAAGACTAGTAATAGAATAATACTAGAACATAATCGAAAAGAGTACAAGAAATAAATATGCGAAGCAGTAAATGATTACTAGAAGAAATCACGATTTACATTCCTTAATATCACGACCAATCCTTTCCTTAGAGCGATAACCAACAAACCACGTAGTAAATCCATAACTTTCATAGTGTTAGAAATGCACTCAAGGTATAAATCAAATGGCATGGCAACTCTCTTCGTGCATTTATCTCATCCTCACCAAATATTCGTATAACAGTACCAACCAGGTGAATGAAATACCAATAATAGTAATGACAAAGTGGAAATACACATGTCGCAATAATGAACAAGGCATTACATAAAGTCAACGGCAACAGACTAGGTAGAAGGCTGAAGTAATGACAACAATTAGGAAAGAAGAACATAAATTTCACTAACTAACATGGTAGAAGGCCTAGATGTAAATATAACAAAAAAGGAGAAAGCATGATCTTTATGAGCTAACAAATAGAAGGCATGAATAACTAACATGGTAGAAAGCTTATATGAAAGTGCAACAAGTGAGGAACAGCATAGATGTAGGTATGACAAACAAGAAAGATATATATGATATTTGCAAGTTAAGCAGATAGAAGGCATAGATAATACAGCTATAATTGACGTAGAGGACAAAGACAGAATAACAACGACAAGTCACATAGAAAACATAGGTGCAACAGTAATAGCTCAAGATAAAAGGCTTGAATATATATACAAGGAAAAGATATCACAACATAATGCATGTCTCTCGTCATCGCTTGCACGGAAACACCCTTTGTGCCATGAACGTATGATAGTATAAATGAAAACATGATAATGGCACAGCATCACCCTTTGTGCTTTTACTCTCATCCTCACATGATAATATAAATGAAAACATGACAATGTAAATGAAATGGCACAACATCACCCTTCGTGTTTTTACTCTCATCCTCACATGATAATGTAAATGAAATGGTGTGGCATCACGCTTCATGCTTCTACTCTCATCCTCACATGATAATGTAAATGACAATTATTACAATGTAAATGAAATGGCACGGCATCACCCTTCGTGCTTGACACTCTTCCTCACATGATAAAGTATATACAATGGCACGGCATCACCCTTCATGCTTTACACTCTTCCACATCAATCACATGTATATCCGACTCCGAATCGATGTTCAAAACTCAAAAATTTACTTTAAGAAAGTTTAGATAAAAAAAACCCAATACGTTTTAAAAATCATAATCCAAATGCCAAAATCGAAGATAGATTCACGAAATATAATCAAAACCAAGTAGAGAACACTTACCCAATCCTTGTGGTGAAAATCACCTCCAAAATCACTCAAATCCGAGTCTAGGGTTCAAAATATGAAAGAATGAGCTAAAATCCCGAAATTCCAACTCTTAACCCAGCTGCAAATGTCACATTTGCGACCAAAAGTTCGCAATTGCTGACTGTTCGCAATTGTGACCAAGAATCGCAATTGCGACCAAATATTCGCAAATGCGCTAGCTCGCAATTGCGAAGTACCAGCACCTGCAAACCCAAACTTCACCGAAATGATCTCAAACCAGTTCGAAACTCATCCGGAACCTCCCGGACACAAATCATATATGCAATTCAATCATAAAACACGCTACGGACCTGCTCTCGCCCTCAAAACACCGAAAAGAGGTTGTCTTGACCCGATATTGACCATGGTCAAACTCCAAATTTCTTAACTTAATAAGTCTCTCAACTAATGATCCAAAATACATTCGAGCCCCTCGGGACCCCGTCAAATCATACCAACAAGACCCAAAATATAACACGGACCTACTCGAGGCGTCAAATCTCACATAGCAACATTAAAACCACGAATCGCACCTCAAATTAAATTTTATGAACTTTTGAACTTTCAACTTTCAAAACTCGTGTCGAACCATATCAAATGAACTCGGGATGACCTCAAATTTTGCACACAAGTTTCAAATGACATAATGAACCTATTCTAACTCCCAGAACCACAATCCGAACTTGATAACATCAAAGTCAACTCCCAGTTAAACTTATAAATATTTCAAACTTCCAAACTTCCCAATTTCCAACTTTCGCCGAATAGTGCCGAAACCTTCTAGAAACATCTAAATGAAACACGAGCATACCCCCAGGTCCAAAATCACCATCCAGACCTACCGGAACCATCAAAACTCTGATTCGAGGCTAAATACACAAAAGCCAAACTTGATCAATTTTTTCAACTTAAAGCTTTTTACATGAGATTCATTCCTCCAAATCCATTCTGAGGCACCTGAAAACCAAAATTGACGATTCGCACAAGTCATAATACATCATATGAAGCTACTTTAGACTTCAAACATCTGAATGAAATGCAAATGCTCAAAACGACCAGTTAGGTCGTTACACATAATATATCATACGAAGTGACTCATGACTTCAAACCGCCAAACTGAATGCAAATGCTCAAAGCGACCGATGGGATCGTTACAAATGAACTCGGTGAAATTGAATTTTTCGTGAAGATGTAAGTACCAACGGCAAGATCGCATGCACCTTAACTATAGTTTCGCGATAACAACCTCAATCTAATGTAAACTCTAAATAATGTGCACAATAAATTTTCAAAAATTATTCAAGCTGGCTCTTAAAGAGTAGATGGAACCGCATAACATAAGATGGAAATAATGTTCCATTTTATTTAAATTTTTACTTTTTTGATAAGTGAGTAAATTTCATGCTTGAACAAGATTCTTACGCAAATATATCGTGTACAACGTACAGCTTTCAAAATCGAACCGTAATCAATAATCCAAATGTAAAATTAGCTTATTGGTTTATTTATATCATATTATAAGATTAACTATTGGTGAACAAATTAAAAATTTATATTTGCTTATCGGTATAAGGACAGAATACTCAACTTTCTTATCGAATAAATCGTTAACCCATTAAAAATTATTATATTAATATTTTATACCCCTATGTATATAGTATCTATGTATATAAAGTATCTATAGAAACCCTGAAGGCTTCATAGGTGTTCATGGTGCGTTGCTGAATAATCTTTCCCCTTCCCCCACTCTTTTTATATCTATCTATAGATATTTACTCTTTTTATATTAGCGAAATGTTGTTTGTTTATATTAAATAAAATTATAATTTAGGTTAGTTTCCTAATATTTCGGACACTGCAATCAATTAAAAATTTGATCATTAATTTTACCTTATTGAACTAGGTAGAAAGTCCTAATATTAAATATGAATGTTTTTCTTCCTATACAATATTTGAAACTTATTTATTAAAATTGTCCATATTTTGTGTATTACCCATCCTAAACAAGTTTTTCTTACCATTTATATACAATCCATTATTAATGCCTTAAATTAAGGAATTTATTTAATTACACTATTTTCCTTTTTTTTTTTCTTTCCTCCCCTCAATTTCCCTATTCTTTGCGGGGTTGGGATCCCTTCCAGTACCTATCCGTCCAGTATTTCTCAATGAAATGTTAGGATATCGCCACGTGTCAGACTAAACTTTTAAACAATAAGATTGCTTGACATTTCAAGACCCATTTTTGTAGTACTTTGAGATCAAAGAAAAATTCCTTTCTGGAGTTCGATTGCTGTTAACAATTCGATGCCGATGCCGGAAGCATAAGTGCGTAACCCAATAATCTAACTTACTCCAGAATTCCACATTTTTTCAATAATTGTTTATTTCGAATGAGTGAAAGCCACTAAGCATTAGATCATAGCATCACATACACTGTTTACCCTTAAATACGGTAATAATTAAATTAGTACGTGGTATTAAGGATACTTGACTTGGCCTGATACAATTAAAGAATGAATGATAAATAAAGGCTAAATTAAATAAGTGAAAGAGTAAGCAAACCACCAAAGTTGAACAATTCAGTTGTGACGGAATGAACAAGAATGAAATAAGTATTTTATGAAGAAGACAGTAAAAATATGTTAACTTTGTATATTTATCGTATGTTCTGTTGTGTCCTGTATACAGTAGGTTTGAATTCTTTATATAGGAGGAGAAAAGAATCCTATACAAGGTAAAAAAACCTAATTACAGGGTAAAAGATCCCTAAAATTATTGGGTTCAACGTCTTTGCGGATTTAGGCCGTGATTCCCGTCGAGATATTTACATGCCACGAGATTTCCGGCCCTTCCGTTATATGAATCTGATATTTTTACCATAAGATGCTTTACCCGGACCGGTCTCGGTAACCTTATCTCGAATGCCTTGGGTTCGAGCTTTATTCCGATGACACCTGACCTCGGACTTCCCTTCTCGAAGTGCCGGTCTCGATCTACAGGAGGGCGACCCCAATCGACACCGATCTTCGAAACCCAAGACTGGTGCTTCCTGTGCGCTCGATCGTACCCGACCCCATACAGATAGTCCCCTCGTTTTTTGGAGAGTAATAACAAGAAACGATATGAGCCGCCGCTTTTCAAGATTAGATTAAGTGAGAACACACTTATAGAGAATGACACGAAGTTCAAAGCATCAAATCAGATAACATAAAAACGTCTTGCTGATGGATGACGGCAGCATAATGACGCACGTGGCCATTACCAAAAAAGGGATTTTCGTGTTCCAGCTGGCGACAAATCTTGCAATTTTTGCAAATACCAATTAATGCTTTCCCATCTCGTGTTTCGAACCGCCGCCTCTGAAGAGTATAAATAGCCCCTTCATTCTTCAATTTCCAAGTTTTGCGCCGTTTGAATATTTTCTTGCCCTTGCTCTCTGCACCTCTGCTTTTCAAGTGAACTTCTTTTATACACTCTCCATTGCTCGCTTCCCATCTCTTCAACTCTAATGGCGAAAACATCTAAATCCGTCCCTCAAAAACAGCAACCTTCTTCCTCTCAACCCGCTGAAGAGGTTGAGCCTGTCGTCGTTGAGGAAACTTTGACAGAACCTCCTCTAAAAGCTTCTGTACGGTCGGATGCTCGACCGGCTCTGACTTCAAGATAGAGAAGGCCTCCTCAGTACCGGGCCGGGGCGAACCGCTCGCTAGGTACATTAGCTCAATCACGAACAAAATCCTTGACAGGGTGAAGATGAAGTGTAACTGGATCGGCAAAGACGTGGCAGTCCCCTCTCCGGATGAGGCGATTACCACCCATGTGGAGGGTTATTTGAGCTTATATACCTACCCCTTCACGTTGGGACCTTTGGACCCCATTATTGTCACCTTTTGCAAAAGGTATAATATTACATTGGTTCAGGTTCATCCCTCCGTTTGGCGGATAGTTCACCTTTTCCGCTTTTTTGTGAGTAAGGTCGACGGGCACCCCTTCACCGTTGATCATTTGCTTCGACTGTACAGTCCCCGAGTCTTCCAAGGGGGACTAATAAAACTTGCTCGCCGGGCCAGCAAAGCCCCATTTTCGAGCATTGATGAGGACAAGGACCGGGGTTGGTTGAGCCGATTCGTTCGAATAAGAACCTCGGACCTTATCCCTGCAGAAGACATGTCGTTCCTTGAAAAGTGGAACATGAACCGAAAGCATCATTTTCTTACCTAAATCCATTTGTTGTTCTTCTTTTGATATCTCACTGATATATTTTGTAAGGTGTAGCCGTTTCTCAAATGCCGGTCGCGATTCAACACTTGGAGGAGTGGGTCCGAAAAGTGGTAGCTCAGAGGACCTACTCGGAGTGAGCTTGGCGTGAAATATCGAAAGGCCTTTGGGAGGCCAAAAATCATGGTGAGCTCAATAATATCCTTATTCCTTGTCATATGTGATTGGCGCTGCTGATATCTTACTTCCTCCTTTCTTTGTAGGCCTATCGAAGGACGCTGAATTGAGGCCGTCGTCCACCGATAGAGAGGTTCCCTATCCTTCCCCTGTTTCGGAGAAGGAGGGAGAGAAGAAAAGAAAAGAAGTCCCCAGTCCCTCAGAGCCCGAGAAAAGGAGGGTTAAGAAGAAAAGCATAGTTCGTAGGCCTAGACGGCTGACCGATGATTCCGAGGAAGATAGGAACCTCGGTACTTTAAATAATGAACCATCTCGAACAGTCCCCGAGCCGAGGATCGATGAAGCTTGCATCCCTCGAGCAGAGGACCTCGAAACAGGAACGAGGACCGGGGCATGCGACGATGCAGGGGAGGCAGTACAAGGAACCTCGGACCTCCCAGATACAATGGACTCTCCCTCTTTTTCGGAGGCAACCCTCAATGAAGCCCGGGCTGCCAGGATGCACACGCCGAGCAGAGGCCCAGTACCGGCCGGAGCCTTCGAAGACTTTTTTGATGGAGTGCCATCGGCTGATACCTTCGGGCTCGAAGTGCCGAGAAAGATCCCTTCCACGGAGACGAGCGGGGTATCTATCGGTCTCAAGTTAGTCGATAGATTTCCCGCTCCAAGTTCCAATCCTGATTGGTAGAGGGTAGTAAAATTCACCATTCCGGAAGATGCTAGGGCTTTGGCTGCGCCCATAGGCGTGGCTAGCTACCTTCATTGTTTGGTGACCGAAGAGGATCGGGCTGCAATGGATGCGGTGGATACGGCCTGTTTATTCAACGAAGCTCAACAGGCGGCAAATAAGGTAAAATTCCTCATAGGCTCTATTTGGCATCTGTTACCTTATTCTTAGACTTGTACTGACTGTTTCATTTTTTCCTCACACCTTGCAGTCTTCGGTGCTTCATCACGAGGCGTTCCTTCGGCAAAAGGAAGAAAAGGCACGGCGCCAGCGGCTCGAGGGGGAGATGTCGACTCTTCGAGCCGAGCTGGACTTCATGCATAAAGAGAATGACAAAACACTCGACCAGCTAGGGCAGCAAATTGACCGAGTAAATCAACTTCGGTCCGTAGTGAGCGAGGCCAAGGCAGAAACCGATGAATGGAGAGCCAAGGCCGATATATTGACTTCGGAGAAGGAAAACCTCCGGGCTCGTGTAGTACCCTTGGAAGAGAAAATTTCGGAGGAACAAGAGAAAATCGGGGTTTTGACCAAGAGCACCGATTCACTTCAGTCCCAAGTCGAGGCTCTCACTCTGGATCGGGATGTCCTAGTAAACGAGCTGCAATCAGCAAAATCTGAGATTGCCACGTCCAAAGCCGATGCTGATGATCCGATAGCTCAATACAGAGCTGATGCTGAGGCTGCCCAAGAGAAATCAAAGATTTTGGTCGAGTACGCTAAGTGTCAAACCCGCCTTTCCGTTCTCGAGGAGCTGCAAGGTCGAGGCTTCAATCTATCTGTCGAGATCGATGAAGCAGCAAAGATCGAATCTGATGTAAGGAAGCGGGCCTTCCCTGAAGAGGAAGAAGAAGATGATTCCGATTGATGTTTCCTGTAATATGATATGGCCTTTTGTAATCCGATTGATGTTTCCTGTAATATGATATGGCCTTTTGTAACATACTTTAATTTGTATATATGAAAGAGTTCCTCTTTTTTGTCTGACTTTGTTATGAAATTTTCAATATTGCAAATTTTCCTGCCTCCCGGGCTTAGCTAGGATTTATTCCACCATAAATTTTTTCCCTCTATGGATGATCGAGTAAGGTGTACACCTCGAAGGGAGGAGTCGAGATTTGCCTAGATGAATCTTATTTCTTTCCAAACTCCATTAATTTGACAGGAGCTTGGTCCGTTAAGTAGTTGAACCCGTTTAACAGATTTCCACCCGATTCGGCCTTGGCCTTTTATGAATTCGGAGTTGCCTTAATAGGTTCTATTTCTCCCCGAATTTTATTAATTCGACACGGCCTTGGCCTATTAAAAAATCGGGATCATGCCTTAGCAGATTTTGTTTCCTTTCGAATTTTACTGACTTGATTCGGCCTTAGCCCTTTTAAAGAATCGAGGTTTTACCTTGGTAAGTTTCAATCATCCTCGAATTTAACTTGATTCGGCCTTAGCCTTTTATAAATTGGGATTTGCCTAAGTAGGTCTTATTTCCCTTCGAGTTTTGCTAACTTGAAATGGCCTTGGCCTTTCAAAAATTTTGGGGTTTGCCTTAATAGGTCTTATCCCCCTCTGAATTCCGCGCAAATATTTGAACAATGTCAGTTTTCGATAATGTAATGAAAATCAAAGAGGCCCTTAGGCTCAGAAGCAAAATATCGGTGCCAAAGAATCTTTATTAGCATTCATACGCTTGTACAACCTTGCTCAAGGGGTAGATCAATCTATTTGGGCACGGTTCTTTAGACCGTTTGACCCTTACATTGATTCCTAATGATCTACGAAGAGTCCCCCCGAATTGAAGTAGCTAAGCAAAGATTCGAAGTAGACAAGCAATCTCCACATATTCAAGGTCGATCGAAGTTGTGCACCAAATATCATTATCTTCGATGAGCGACCGATCTAATTTAGCACAATTTCCTGGTTGCCTCATTAAAAACCTTGCCGTAAAACCCAATTTGGGACAAAACCGGTCGAAGGAAAAAAGAGTGCAATGCGTGCTTTCAATCCTAGTGTCCCGTGTTTCCTAGCTCGAGGTCACTCTATTTGCTACCTGCAGACGTTAGTATCATAAAACAAACAAAATGAAAAAAGAAATTTATTATCTTAACAATAGTATCGCTTCAAGTGGCTCACGTTCCAATTATTTGGCAGCTGCTTACCATCCATAGTTCCGAGCTTGTAAGCTCCCTTTCCGGTAATCTTAAAATATAGTATAGGGCCCTTCCCAGTTCGGTCCTATTTTTCCTTCGTTTGGATCTCGAGCGTTGGGTGTAATTCTTCTAAGTACCAAGTCCCAATGTTGAAGTATCGGAGATGGGCTCTCCGATTGTAATACCTTTCAATTTTTTGTTTTTGCGCCGCCATCCGAATAAGGGCCGCTTCCCTCCTTTCATCCAATAGTTCCAGGCTGATGTTCATAGCTTCCCGGCTCGATTCTTCGGTTGTGTATCGGAACCGGATGCTCGGTTCACCTACCTCGACTTGTATTAATGCTTCAGCACTATAAACTAGGGAGAATGGAGTGGCCCCGGTGCTGGTTTTCTCGGTTGTGCGATATGCCCATAGGACCTCGGGCAGCATTTCCCTCCATTTTCCCTTTGCGTCGGCTAACCTTTTCTTCAAGTTTTGAATTATAGTCTTGTTGGTTGACTCGGCTTGACAGTTGCCGCTGGGTGATATGGAGTTGATAATATTCTCTTGATCTTGTTGTCTTCGAAGAACTTTGTTACTTTGCTGCCAACTAATTGTTTGCCATTATCGCATACGACTTCTAATGGCATCCCAAACCGGCAAATAATATGGTCCCATATGAAGTCGATCACTTCCTTTTACCTGACCTTCTCGTAAGCCTGTGCTTTCACCCACTTGGAAAAGTAGTCAGTCATAAAAAGAATAAATTGAGCTTCACCTGGTGCACGAGGGAGAGGGCCGACGATGTCCATCCCCCACTTCATGAACGGCCATGGCGATAGGACCGAATGCAATGTCTCTTCGGGCTGGTGAATCATCGGTGCGTGCCTTTGGCACTTGCTGCACTTGCGTACGAACTCCTTTGTATCTTTCTCCATGTCGATCCAATAGTAACCGGCCCGAATTATTTTTCGAACCAAGGATTCGGAGTCGAAGTGATTGCCGCATGTGCATTCGTGTATCTTCCTTAAGATGTATTCGGTGTCACCGGGCCCAAGACATATGGCGAGGGGACCTCCGGATGTTCTTCTGTATAGGGTTCAGTCGCCGGACAAACAAAATCGGGCTGCCTTTGTGCGTAACGCTCTCGATTCTTGGGATCCGATGGGAGCTTACCTGAACTGAGATAATCTATGTATTTGTTCCTCCAATCCCAGGTCAAGCTTGTTGAGTTAATTTCGGCATGGCCTTCTTCCACCACCGACCTCAATAGTTGCACGACCTTTTCAGAATCGATCTCCTCATCTTCGACCGATGATCCTAAGTTGGCGAGGGCATCGGCCTCACTATTTTGCTCTTGCGGTATGTGCTGTAGGGTCCATTCTTTAAACCTATGTAGTGTGACCTGAAGCTTGTCCATATACCTTTGTATTCGCCCCTCTCTGACTTCGAACGTTCTGTTTACTTGATTGACTACGAGGAGGAAATCACATTTGGCCTCGATTATCTCTGCCCCCAGGCTTTTGGCCAACTCTAAACCTGCAATCATAGCTTCATACTCTGCTTCGTTGTTAGTTAATTTTACAGCCTTAATAGACTGTCGAATTGTATTCCCAGTTGGGGGCCTTAGTACGATACCAAGCCCCGATCCTTTCGAATTGGAGGCGCCATCTGTGAACAAAGTCCACACTCCCGAAGGAGTCCCCGATTCGGTCATTAGTTCTCTCTCGACCTCGGGTATAAGCGACGGCGTAAAGTCGGCGACAAAATCCGCCAGCACTTGAGATTTGATCAAGGTTCGAGGCCGATATTCAATATCGTACCCGCTTATTTCGATGGCCCACTTGGCCAGTCGACCTGACAGCTCAAGTTTATGTATAATATTCCTAAGGGGATAAGTTGTTACTACACATATGGGATGGCATTGGAAGTAGGGTTTTAGCTTCCTAGAGGCACTCAATAAAGCTAGTGCCAACTTTTCCAAATGTGGGTATCTAGTTTCGGCCTCACCTAGGGTTCTACTGACGTAGTAAATGGGGAATTGCGTACCTTGTTCTTCTCGAACCAGGACCCCGCTCACCGCTACTTCTGAAACAGCAAGGTAAAGGTATAATTGCTCACCCGTTTTTGGCGTATGCAACAAAGGTGGACTAGAAAGATACCTTTTAAGCTCTTCTAACGCACGCTGACATTCTGGACCCCACAAGAATTCGTTCTTCTTTTTCAGCAAGTTGAAGAATTGGTGGCTCCTGTCATATGACCTCGAGATGAATCGGCCTAGGGCTGCTATCCGACCTGTCAGCTTTTGCACAGCTTTCACACTATCTACAATTGTTATATATTCGATGGCTTTGATTTTCTCGGGGTTGATTTCTATCCCTCGGTTCGAGACCATGAAACCAAGAAATTTTTCCGAGCCCACTCTGAATGCACATTTCTTTGGGTTCAACTTCATGTTGTACCGTTTTAGCACATTAAAAGTTTCCTGCAAATGACTCAAATGGTCCTCTGCTCGCAGGGACTTAACTAACATGTCATCAATGTAAACTTCCATTGTTATTCCTAGTTGTTTCTCGAACATCTTATTTACTAAGCGTTGATAGGTAGCCCCTGTATTTTTTAGCCCGAATGGCATCACGTTGTAGCAATAAGTACCATACTTAGTGATGAAGGATGTCTTTTCTTGATCATCCTTATCCATTTGTATCTGGTTGTAACCAGAGTAGGCATCGAGAAAGCTAAGGGTATCGTGTCCAGCGGTAGCATCGATCATGCGATCGATGTTGGGCAAGGAAAAGGAATCTTTAGGGCACGCTTTGTTTAGATCTTTATAATCTATGCACATTCTTAGCTTATTTCCCTTTTTAGGAACTACAACTACATTTGCTAGCCACTCCAGGTATTTAATTTCCCGTATGGACCCTATATTTAAAAGTTTAGTTACCTCGTCCTTGATGAATGCTTACTTGATCTTGGACTGAGGCCTCCTCTTTTGTTTGACCGGCCGGAATTTTGATCAATGCTCAGTTTGTGAGTTGTAATTTCTGGTGGTATCCCTGTTATGTCAAGATGGGACCAAGTGAAAGTGTCTTCGTCAGCTGAAAGAAATTTAATTAGTTTAGCCATGAGCTCGGAGCTTAGACCCGAACCTAGGTATAACTTCCGATCCGGCGAGTCTCCTCGGAGTGAAATCTGCTCGAGCTTGTCGACCGTTGATTTGGTTGCATCGAACTCGTCGGGTCCGAAGAATGACCGGGGAACCCCATAATCATCATCTTCGAGATGATCCTGCTCACCTTCGTTTGTTGAAGGTGGTGTCTGTGATTGCTATTGGGTCTTTTGGGAAGGAGCGGTCAGCTTTGGCACTTCCTCTTCTATTGTGAACATTTCCCTCGCAGCATGTTGTTCTCCGTAAAATAGTTACGATCCCATCAGCCGATGGGAATTTCGACATCTGGTGCAGTGTTGAAGGTACTGCTCCGATATCATGAATCCATGGCCTCCCGAGAAAGGCATTGTACCTCATGTCTCCTTCGATTACGCAAAACTTTGTTTTCCGAACAGTACCGGCGGTGTTTACCAATAACGTTATTTCCCCTTTGGTTGTTTCACAAGCCATGTTGAAACCATTGAGAATTCGAACTTCAAGGATAATCTGGTTTGTCAATCCGAGCTGCTCGATAACCCACGATCGAACTATATCGGCTGAACTACCAGGATCGACGAGTACACGCTTTAACCGAGTTTTGTGTATGAGCATCGATATTACTAGGGCGTCGTTATGGGGTTGTATAACTCCTTCTGCATCTTTATCGCTGAAGCTCAAGGTTCCTTCCACCGCATAATCCCGAGTGCGCTTTTCTCGGGTGATAGATTTCTTGGTACGCTTTAATACTGGGCCTTGGGGTGTATCCACCCCTCCGATTATCATGTTGATTGTGTGTTGAGGCTCCTCCAGGTTTGCTGGCATGTTCCTGTTCCCGTAATAGTTTTTGGCTCGGTCGCTCAAAAACTGTGCCCGTTCTCGAGCAACCGTGCCACCTCTTCCCTCAATTGTCGACAGTCTTCTGTCTTATGTCCATGTGTGCCATGGTACTTACATATCAAGTTGGGATCTCTCTTAGCTGGATCCAATTGCAGCGGTCGAGGCCACTTGGTATCTTTAATGCGACCGATGGCCGATACGAGAGTCACTGAATCGACGTTGAAGTTATATTCGGACAATCGGGGCGCTTCTCGGTGACCAACGGCTCTCTCGAAGTTATTTCTTGACAACGGTCCTCGGTTCCTTCGATTAGGATCGTTCCTCCTTTCCTGTTTCGGAGAACCCTGCCTTCCTGGAATGGCCCTTCGATCGCCAGGGTACGG
Source organism: Nicotiana obtusifolia (assembly GCA_002018475.1). Taxonomy (NCBI): domain Eukaryota; kingdom Viridiplantae; phylum Streptophyta; class Magnoliopsida; order Solanales; family Solanaceae; genus Nicotiana; species Nicotiana obtusifolia. The sequence goes on from MCJB01020670.1 coordinate 39,664, forward strand.
TCGATGCCTATCTCTGTTCGATCTTGGCTCTCGGTAATTATCTCTTTGAGTCCTGTCATGAGTTCTGATGGGGTAAGTGGATCCCGAGGGGGCTCCAAGCTGATCATCTTTGACCCTGATCTTCGATTGATACCGATTGTGTATATCCGCCCAAGTGGCAGCCGGGTATTCGATCAAGCTTTGCTTAAGCTGTTGTGAAGCCGTTGAACTTCGGGCGTTGAGCCCTTGAGTGAAATCTTGTACGGTCCAATCATCAGTGACCGGTGGTAGGTCCATTCGTTCCATTTGAAAGTGAGATACAAATTCCCTCAGCATCTCGTTGTCCCTTTGCCTGACTTTGAATAAGTCCGATTTCCGTGTCTCGACTTTAATGGCACCCGCATGAGCTTTAACGAAGGTGTCCGCAAGCATGGCAAAAGAATCAATGGGATTCGGGGGCAAGTTGTGGTACCAAGTCAATGCTCCCTTTGACAAGGTCTCCCCGAATTTCTTTAGGAGAACGGACTCAATCTCGTCATCTTCGAGATCACCCTTTATGGCGCATGTGTACGCCGTTACGTGCTCATTTGGGTCAGATGTCCCGTTGTACTTGGGGATTTCTGGCATGCGGAACTTTTTTGGTATAGGTTTTGGGGCAGCGCTTGACGGGAAAGGCTTTTGCATGAATTTCTTCAAATCTAAGACTTTCAACACCGGGAGTGCTCCTGGAATCTGATCCACCCTCGAGTTGTATGTTTCTACTTTCTTGTCATTGGCTTCAATCTTCTTCTCGCCCGACTCGACTCGCTTGGTCAGCTCCTCAAGCATTTTCATGATCCCAGAATTTGTCCTCGATCCGCTTTCGTCCGGTTGCGCCGCGGTCGGTTCGTTTTCGGGGATAATTCCTCGGGAAGAACCGGCTTCAACCCTGTCCGAAACCTGACTGCAACTTTGCAATTGAGCGATGACCGCTTGTTGGGCTTGTAACATGTCAAATATCATTTTGAGACTGATCCCGTCCCCTTCATTGTTTTGAGTTCTTGAACGGTGTTCTCTCTGGATACTGTTCGACGGGCCAGAAGTCTGATCCACATCGGTCGCCATTTGAGAATTGGCGTTGATTGGATTTTCATTACCGGGCATCACATTGTTGTTTTCGCCCTGGTGGTCGAACTCGCTATTGATGAACTGAGGTATGGATTGTGAGTGCGACATGACTGCGTTATAACCTGAAAACAAAAGATTCTGCAAAGAACAAGCGTAAAATAGTTTGAGTGACAGAAAATTGTATCAAACGTTGACTATTATCCTTAGCCCCACGGTGGGCGCCAAACTGTTTACCCTTAAATACGGGTAACAAATAAATTTGTACGTGGTATTAAGGATACGTAACTTGGCCTGATACAATTAAAGAATGAATGATAAATAAAGGCTAAATTAAATAAGTGAAAGAGTAAGCAAACCACCAAAGTTGAACAATTCAGCTGTGACGGAATGATCAAGAATGAAACAAGTATTTTATGAAGAAGACAGTAAAAATATGCTAACTTTGTATATTGATCGTATGTTCTGTTGTGTCCTGTATACAATAGGGTTGAATTCTTTATATAGGAGGAGAAAAGAATCCTATACAAGGTAAAAAAACCTAATTACAGGGTAAAAGATCCCTAAAATTATTGGGTTCAACGTCTTTGCGGATTTGGGCCGTAATTCCCGCCGAGATATTTACATGCCACGAGATTTCCGGCCCTATAACAGTGAATCTTACCTTTGATGTCTCCTTCAACCATTTAGGGAAGTTTGCCCCAAAAAAAGTACAAGAAGATCGAGACAAATCTTCACAAACAGAGAAAAGAGAGGTGGGATTGAGAGCCATCGCCTAAGCTAATAATCTTCATGATTAATTCTAGTATATTAGTGATGTGTTATCTTTTGAATTCATGATTTGGAATTCATTCTCTATTTTTCTTTTCTTAATAAATCAACTGAGAAAAGAACAATATATGATACATTAATATATAAATTAAAATTAATTTTCGTACAAATTTAATGCAAATTTGAATATCTGCAACAACATATATAGTAAAAATAAATTTCATACAACTAATTATATATTATACAACTTATTTATAACTTATCTACAACTTTCACACATTATTTCTACCCAGTTAAATACAAATACAATATCATATAACTTAAATACAATTTTCACAAATTTTATATGATATATCTTTTGTATATTTTGTATCTGATTTATACATAGTAAAAACAAAATTCAGACAACTAATTATATATGGTACAACTTATTTACAACTTATCTACAACTTTCATACGTTATTTCTATCCCGTTAAATACAACTGCAATATCATACAATTTAAATATAATTTTCATGCAAATTTTATACAATATGTCTTTTGTATATTTTGTATCTGATTCGTATATATTTTGTATGTGGTGTGTGTTTCTTCCTCTATAAATTCCAATCAAAACTTTTTCTCTTAATATAATTTTAATACATATCAATAACTTTATGTAAAAAGATTGTATTGATAACTTAAATACAAATTTTATACAACCGTTCATACATTGTACAACTATTTTTCAACTTTCATATAACATTCAAATAAAAAATATATATGATTACAACAAAATACAATTTACATACAATTATATTACAACTTTAGTACAATTTCGTAAATATATTGTATGTCATGTCTTCTTCTTCTTCTTCTTCTTCGAGTTTCAATCTGAAATTCAGCCAAAATCAAGTCTTAATCTTCACCAAACACCCTCAAAATTGAGTTATAATATTCCCAATTGTTTGCAGCAACACCCAATCCAAATAGATAATAATTTTTAAAAACCAAAATTCGAATTCAAAGCTTCAAAACTTTTTATTGGCTGTCAATGGTGGAGAGTCAAACATCTTCAAAATTTATTGATTGACAATTTCAATTTGAACACCAATTGTGCAACATGAAAGGAAATTGCTAAGTTAAAACTCTATAATAAAACGATTGAAATCCATTGATGAATTCCATTAAAAATATATACAACATGAAAGGATAAAAAATAGAGGACATCAAAGAAAGAAAAATTGGGGAAAGAACGGAGAATGAGAGATTGAGAGACAGAGAGTGACGGAGAGAGAGAGAGAGAGAGAGAGAGAGAGAGAGAGAGAGAGAGAGAGAGAGCAGGAGGGAGAGACGAAGAGAGAGAGAGAGCACCGGAGGGAGAGAGAATAAGGATGGGAAATAATTGATTCCTTATTCAATTCCTAATATAAAAGGATACTCATTTAATTGCTAAAGTGTATATAATTGGTAAATTGTATATGCCAATATAATTAAATTAAAACTTGAGTAGGAATGATAATAAAGTTTCAAATAGTGTATAGAAAGGTAAAACTCTCTATTAAATATTCTCCTTTTCATTATTTGGCCCGTTTGAGTGGTCGTCTTTTAAAAATATCTAATATACAAGAATTTGAAGTAAATTAATATTAGAACTCTTTAAAGGAAGTTCCAATATAGATGAAAACACATATATCAGACAAGGTGATGATCTTAAAATTATGCAAAGCTAACTGCCATATGTATACTTTTCTAGGTAATAGAGGAGATGATAGTTGGTAACAAATATCTTGGGGTTTCATAACAATTTGCAAGTATTATACATTTCTAATATAAAGTTGTTAGAGTTAGGTTATATTACTAGGTATACTAAATAGGACTTTAAAATTATTACCTTACATAAATCCTTTCCTTATTTGAATTATGTAATATAACTAAATTAAAAGGTTGAAATCACTTAATATTTTGTCTATTAAGTCCTTCTCTATTTGAACTATTATCATCTAGGCAACTGTTATTTTTTTTTATTTGTTTACGTCAGGAATTGTTAAAAGTATTTTTATAATTTGAAAATAATTTTATTTTATTTAAAAATAGATTTGATATTGAAAAACATATAATATTTAAAATTATTTTTTAATATTTAAGATTTTAATATCAACTAAAAGTATAATTATTAAATTACTTGTCTAATATTTAGACTTCTTTTGAATCTTTTTGAGTTTCACAGTTTATTTTAAACAGGTAAGGAATGATGAAGCAAGTTTTCATTTTTCAAGTCTTTGTATTAAATAAAAATCGAACTAACCTGATTTATGTATATCTCTAACACTAATACAGATCTTTAATAAAGGCAATCAGAATGCAATTTCTCTAGGTTTTATCAAAGCACTTCAATTTTAAAACCATTTAGTTAAGATATTTATTCAATTAAACTACTAATTTCAAAAATAAAAATTAGAAGATATATCACAAGTTCTTTGAGGTGCGTTTGAAGCTTTGAATAAATCATAATTGAGATTGAAAGCGTATCATGTTTCTATATATGATTCTTTTGTATGAATATTATCTTCTCAATTCTTATAATATCAATATTTTGTTATGCAATTTATAATATAATATTTATGAAGGTTTTTTGAAAAAAAGACACGAGCGACGCGCGTACCAAAGAATAAGTATTATAGTTTAAATAGAGCTAGAGGAAAAGAAAAAAATGTTAGTGTGTTTATTTCTCGTTTTCTTTCTTCTTTCCTTTGAGAAATCGGCAAAGTCAAAAATAATTTCTCTACATAAAGCCTTTGGTGTTTCTATGGCTAACTCTGGCAAAATACAGTTGTGAGTCATCTTCATTAAGGTGATCCCGTCCAAAATGATTTTTTAGCATATATTTTACAGGCCACTTTCTAGACGATAAACCAACTAATAACCGACAGCTAATGTTATACCAAACCAACCGATATCATTGATAGCAGATCAGTACGTGTAAAAGCTAGTAATCGATAAGGCGAACCATGATCGCCCGCTTAGCCGTACTAGTACAACCTAAAGAACATTCAAGTTCAGTTACAACCCCGAATAAAAGCACTTTTACCTCGCTTTAATTTATGTAGACTTTTTTCCTTTTTTCTCTTTTTATAAGGAAATTTATGTAGATTTTTTCACCCACCAAAGCTTTTGAACTATGTTTTCTAATAAATACAATGTTTTTTTTTCTCCCCAGTTTAGTAGAAGGTACCCTTAGCTTTTACCAATAAGAAGTTGCAATCAATCAATCTTTGGTTTCTCGTTAAGTTCGTGCTCATGTCATAGAAACATGGATCCCGCGAGGCCATTTCTCCCGGCCATTGTAGCACGTGTGTCGCCCAGGACATAAGGAGTATGGTGACGTGACGTCATCCTCACCTTCCTCCGGCTTACACCGGCAATCTATTCGGGGCCTTGTACACACCGCCCGTCACACTATGGAAGCTGTCTATGCCCGAAGTCGTTCACTTAACCACCAGGAGGGGGATGCCGAAGGCAGGACTAGTGACTGGAGTGAAGTCGTAACAAAAGGTAGCCGTACTGGAAGGCGCATCTACCATTTCACCACCAAGGCATCTTGAAAGTGAATCGTATTCCATGAATATGATATCTATCTAATGTGATGTATGTAATATATGAGAAAGGTGGTCTGTATATCATTTTATCCACATCGGGATAAAGAAAGGGAGAATAAAGAACCATATACTTCACAGCTGAACTTATTAGGACGTGGATACACCACAGCTGTATAGCAAGTAAAAATTTAGGCACTCAACACCTGAAAACTCTGGCATATTCTACATGTACGGAGAAAGGCAAGTGATTTCGACTCACAAGTCTGCATGCACATCATATGCATCATTATCAAAGCTTTCCAATTTCACTGAACTCAAGTGCTTTTGGCCAGTAAGTCTGGAAAGAATCAGCCTTGCAATATTTTCACCAGCAACAGCACTAGTTTCCATGGTGCTAGCTGCATTTTCAAAAGCATTCACATAGTACAAGTGCTGACCATCCAAGATAAAGGGTGCAAATACCTCAGGAGCATGATAGTGCGGGTATGCCGCCCAGTCTATCCGGACTGTCTCATTTCTGACACTGCAAACACAAAAATGCAAACGCTCAGCCTGTAATCAATCCTTTGAAAAGTTAAATCCTTTAGAATTGCAATGGGGATTTCCGTAACAGATGAAGTTCGAGAGATTCAAATTTGATTCTATAATCTAACAAATGCTAAGAACAGATGCAGTCAGGATTGGTTTTCCCGCTCCAGGAGTAAAAAACTGGTTTAATAAGACAAAGCACTACATAATAAAAGGACAATATGAGCCATGAGCCCCTTCTCAAAAGAAACATCGCTTGTATGATATCCATGATGCTTGTACAGTCCCGCAATCATAGCAACAATATTACCTAACTCTATCATAATGGTTACAAGATAAACTTTCACCATGCCACCGAAGAATCTTGGATCCAGAAGTCGTAATAATATGCCTCGACTTCTCCAAGAGTACACAGAAAAAAAAAGTACATAATTCTATAAATCCTCCAACAGGAGGAATCCTCCATGCATAAAAGAATCACATGAATTATGTAGTCTTTTATCTTTTCTCCTAGTTTTCTTTTGGTGATGGAGCCTAAAGTAACATTGGCTGATGTACTTGGTTGGCATTAGACAAATGATTTTGATATTGGCCAACTGTTTCCATGGCAATGGAGATTATCTAAGTCATGATAGTTAACATTTAACCAATAGCTGGGAGAATTGATTAGGCAATAGTTCCTTGTAAGAATCTAATAACCACGGAATCAAAGAAATTCAAACCCTAACATATCATTGATCAATCTCACATGCGTCGCTAGTTTTTTTTATAAAGCTCAATCTCACATGCGTCACTAGTTTTTTGGTAAATTTCACATACATCACTAGTACAAGTACCCGAGGAGTCAAACTAGATGATCAGCTACTCCAATGGCTGCATCAGAAGAACTCAATGGCTATTTTGCATGGTACACAAATTTTTAGCTTATAGAGAAACAACTTATGTAGATGAAAGGATTCAAATGCAGCTACTTCTGATAAAAGATGAAATAGCTAGCCATATAAGATTATACCTGAAGATCTGATCTAATAAAGCATCATCAAGAGATCTTCGAGAAAACACCTTGTATGTCATATCATTGTCCGTATGCTGCTTAATAACTGAGATGCTTGAAAAAGGAACATCAGGTGTCTCGACAGTGCCCACCAGTTGTGGAATATCTGATATGGAACCTAAAGCCAAATAAGCCTTGCAGAGAAAACCATCCCAATTAGTGGAGAATAACACTAGCACTTTCCTTTTTAGTAATTTTTGAAAGCATAATGAGATTCTATTTTGAGTAAATTTTGTATCTATAGTGAAGAACAAACAAATCATGAGATGGAGTGCTCACAGGATTTAATAGACCTCTAACAAAAGTTGTATATGTGTGCTGTAATTTCCTCTCAGGTATTGAAATTTCTGGAAGAAAGTGAATTTTCAGCTCATCTAAAGGTGTGGCAACCACTGTTATTCCACATGGATAAATCTTTCCTTTCATGGTATTGAGTTGATAATTTCCCCCCAGGAAAGAAACTGACTTTACTTCTTCATTAAGGTGCAACTTGACATCTGAATGATTGATCAATCGAGCAGCCATTTGCTGATTCCCTCCTTCAACTGACCATAAGCCTTCTGTGCTTCCAGCCAAAGATACAGCACCGGCAAGTCCACTGATGCTGACACTTTGCCCATAATTGATTCTTGTGATAACCTACAAGGGCAAGAAACCTTGTTGATAAAAAAACAAAAAAATGCTGTATTTCGATTATTTCAGATCCAAATTCAAACTTTATATTGTGCCTGCCATTTTTAAATTGATCAAAAGGTTAAAATTCTGCCTCAATCTTGAAGCAGCATCAAGTTTGCTGAAGCAGAAAAATTCAAATATTTGAGAATTTCTGAATAAATCTCTCTTCATCTAATGAAAAATCTCACCCATGGTTCCTATCTCATCCTCTAAAAAAATCTCCTATTTCACTAATACACACCTCATCTTTCCTATTAAAATAACCTTCTATTTACCAGTACACATGCATAAGTGTACATATTGAAGCATCTTAACCCAAGCATATCATGAGGAAGGTCAGTTAACCTAAAAGACCTGTAACCATATGAATCAATCAACTAAGTCACTGTCACCCATTATAATAGGAATTTTCATGTGCTTGGCCGATGAAAAAGATATAATTAAATAAAGAAACGCGTGCTCTCTCTAACAGTTTAAGCTTTTAGATGAGTTGGTCACACAATTTACCATGGTATCAGATATACCAAAGGCCCTGGGTTCAAGCTTAACCCAAATCCATTATCAAAAAGAATTTTCACGTGCTTGATCACTGAAATAAATCATGCCCGCACGTGAGAGGACGTTCTGAAGACATAATAAATCTCACACTCATCCTACACAGGCATTCAAACTTCTAACTAAAAAATTGACAGCGGACGAACACCCACCCGATCTGTAAGTGTAACAATAACAAATAAACCTTAATGTCAATTAGTGTGCTACTGAAACTCAGTCCACAATCTGCTGATGTTACTCCAAATGCGGCCTCTTGAAGCACTTTGGGCAACAGGAGGGCACCATATATCCTTCTTCACATACTTTGCATTTATCAAATTCTTCCTAAGTTTTTTCCTTACCATCATTATACCTCCACAACCATTTGAATAATAAACTCTTATTAGGTATTCTCAGATTTCTAACCCCCACCTCCTCCTGTCTTATCAATCATTACCCTCTGCCATGCCTTCTCATAGAAAGTTACTTCTTAGGGTATTTAATTTCTTCTCAACATACATAGGCTATTGAAACATAGACATTAAGTATGTTGGAATTCCATCCAATACACTGCTTACTAAAGTAAGTCTACCCCCAAAAGATAGATATTGCTTTTTCCATGGAGTCATCTTACAGTTACATCTATCAGGTACCCTTGCCATATTCTTTGATCTTTCTTCTTAGCACCCAAAGGTAGCCCCAGATAAGTTGTAGGCAATTGTTCCACCTTACATCCCAGTACCTCCGCTAAATCTTCTATACAATTGTCTGCATTAATAGTAAACAAGCTACTTTTTGACAAATTCACCCTCAATCCTGTCACTGCTTCAAAAATTAATAGAATCCCTCTGAGATACAAGAATTGTTTTATATTTGCTTCACAAATAATCAGTGTGTCATCTGCATACAATAGATGAGAAATGTTACATTTTACCCCTCCACTTCTTCCAACCTGCAACCCCCTGATCCAACCTAATTGCTCAGCTTGTTTTAGCATTCTACTGAGTATTTCCATGATCAAAACAAATGGATATGGGGATAGAGGGTCCCATGCCTTAGCCCTTTGGAAGAACTAAAGAAACCTTAAGGACTTCCATTGATGAGCACTGAAAATCTTACTGTGGATATGCAATATTCAATCCATTTCAGCCATCTATTAAACAAGCCCAATTGACATGATCATATGCCTTTTCAAGATCCAATTTACAAAGCACCCCTTGCCTTTTATTTCTCACCAAGTATTCCACACATTCATTTGCAACCATAGAAGCATCAACTATTTGCCTCCCACAAATAAATGCATTCTGATTATCAGAGATTAGCTTTCCTATCACCAATTTAAGTCTTTCTGCCATCAATTAAGCAATAATTTTATAGACACTCCCCAAAAGGCTAATTGGCCTGTAATCTTTAATTTCCACTGCTTCCTTCTTTTTTGGAATTAAAGCTGTAAAAGTGGCATTGAAACTTTTAGTAAAGTTTCCTTCTTGAAAAAACAGTTTCACTGTTTCCCAGACATCCCTCTTGACTATATTCCAGCATTCTAGAAAAAATGAAGATTGAATCCTTCTGCACCTGGTGCCTTGTCTCCTTTAAAGAGTTTTATCACCCTCTCCAATTCTTCCACTGAGACAGGTCTTTGCATCCATTCTTTTTCTTCTTCTTTTAGTTTAATTGGCTCCTCATCAAACCATTTTGGCCTCCATGATTCAGTTTCCCAGAACAACCCTTTATAAAAATTCACAATATGTTCTTTGATAAGGTTTTCATCTTCATTCAGCTCCTCATCAAAGACTATCTTATCAATACAATTGTACCTCTTGTGTGCATTAGCTTGTTTATGGAAGAACTTTGTATTTCTGTCTCCATGTTCAATCCAAAAGCATCTTGATTTTGTCTCCATGAGATTTCCTGAGCTTTTGTAATATCTTCGAACTCTTTTATAATAGCACCCCTCTCACTTTCCCTCTTATCAGAATCTTGGTCCATGATGTTCGGCCAAAATGCTATACTTTTACTACATTACTCGCCCTATATTTTGTTGGTTTAGTGATTAATTGTGCAACAATTGAGCTAAATTGTGTTGTTTTATGTGTAGGAGCATAGGAAGAAAGAGTCGAATGAAAGTTGCACAAAAAGAGGACAAAAATGCAAGAAAAGAGCACAAAAGCATCAAGTACCCAAACCGTGCTAAGACCAAGTAAAGCCAGCTCTATAGCCTGCCTTACTGTGCTACAGACCAAGTAAAGTTAGCTCTATAGCCAGCTTGACCACGCTACAGGCCAAGCGTAACTAGCTCTGTAGCCAGGCTGACCGCGCTATAAGCCTGGCCTCGCGAGGTCTATAGCCCGGTAATTAAAAGTCGCGGGTTAAAAGATTTCAACCCGGATTTGGACTGAGGGATTTCGGCCCTAACATATAAATACTCCCCAAACGAGTTGAGGGATAGGGGAACACTATTTTGGAGAAGAAAAAGGCTACAGAACACTAGGGAGCAAGAATCAAACAAGTTTTTCCCTCCATTTATCTCCTTACTTTGTAGTTTAATGTCTTTGAGCATCATGATGATTGTTGATACATTTACGAGTAGCTAAACTTTCTAATCTAGGGTTTGATGGAACCTACTGGAGGATGATTTTCTACTACGATTAATATAGATTTGCCTTTGATTTTTCTCTACTTGTTCAATGATATTTTCGTTGTTGTTGATTGAAGAGCTCTCAATTAACTGTGCCTATTTAGTGTATATATTGCTCGAGAGTACACATTTAGGTAGTTGTTGAACAACAACACTCCTACCATATTTGAGAGATCAATACGGAGGGTTTAAAGACGAGATTAGAGAAACCTTGGTGCGATCATAGTGACCGGTGAATTAGTGCCAGCTAGTGTAGTTCGAGAGAATACGTCTAGTAAATTGTGGTAGTTGCTCGAGAAAGAGCTACGACACCCAAAGTACTCACGACCAGTAGAGAATATTTAGGTGAATTTATATGAAACGTGACGGGGGAGATTCTGACAATAGAGGATGTGAGAATGCACGGGAGAAAAATCTTATTAATTAATTAAAGTATTGTACAAGGCCTATTTATATACAGTGATTATATAATAATAGGTATCTACTTCCCAATGTGGGACACTATACATGACTAACTATTTAACACTCCCCCTCAAGCCGGTGCATATAAATCATATGTACGAGCTTGTTACAAATGTAACTAATACAAGAACCAGTAAGAGACTTAGTGAAAATATCTGCTAGCTTATCATTCGATTTTACAAATTTTGTAACAATACCTCCTGAGAGTATCTTTTCTCTGACAAAGTGATAGTCAATCTCAATGTGTTTAGTCCTTTCATGGAACACCGGATTTTACACAATATGAAGAGCAGCTTGATTATCACACACTAGTTCCATCTTGCTGATTTCTCCGAACTTCAACTCCTTGAGCAACTGTTTGACCCAAACTAGCTCACACGTTGCCATAGCCATGGCCCGATATTCGGCTTCTGCGCTAGATCAAGCAACTACATTCTATTTTTTGCTCTTTCAAGAGACCAAAATACCTCCTATTAGAACACAATATCCAGACGTAGAACGTCTATCAGAAGGTGATCATGCCCAATCAGTATCTGTGTACCCAACAATCTGCTTGTGGCCTCGATCCTCGAATAGTAATCCTTAGCCTGGAGCTGACTTTATATACCGAAGAATGCGAACAACTGCATCCCGGTGACTATCACAGGGAGAATCCATAAACTGACATACAACACTCACCGGAAAAGAAATGTCAGGTCTAGTCATTATGAGGTAATTCAATGTGCCAACCAACCTCTTGTATCTCGTAGGATCTCTAAGAGGCTCCCCTGTCAAGGCAAAAGCTTAGCATTCGGATCCATAGGAGTGTCAACAAGTCTGCAGCCCATTATTCCAGTCTCCTCAAGAATGTCTAAGGCATACTTCCGCTGTGAAATAATAATACCTGAGCTAGACTGAGCGACCTCAATACCTAGAAAATACTTCAATCTGCCCAGATCCTTAGTCTGAAAGCGCTGAAAGAGATGTTGCTTCAGATTAGTAATACCATCCTGATCATTGCCAATAATAACAATATCATCAACATAAACCACTAGATAAATACATAGATTAGGAGCAGAATGCCGATAAAACACAGTGTGATCAGCTTCACTACGAGTCATGCTGAACTATTGAATAACTGTGCTGAACTTACCAAACCAAGCTCGAGGGGACTATTTCAAACCATATAGTGACCTGCGCAATCAGCATACAAAACCACTAGACTCCTTCTGAGCAACAAAACCAAGTGGTTGCTCCATATAATCTTCTTCCTCAAGGTCACCGTGGAGAAAAGCATTCTTAATGTCTAACTGATAAAGAGGCCAATGACGTACAGCAGCCATGGACAAAAAGAGACGAACAGATGCTACTTTAGCCATGGGAGAGAAAGTGTCACTATAATCAAGCCCAAAACTCTGAGCGTATCTTTTTGCAACAAGACGAGCCTTAAGCCGATAAACCTGGCCATCTGGGCCGACTTTGACTGCATAAACCCAACGACAACCAACAGTAGACTTACCTGAAGGAAGAGGAACAAGCTCCCAAGTGCTACTTACATGTAAAGCAGACATCTCGTCAATCATAGTCTGCCGCCATCCTGGATGAGATAGTGCCTCACCTGTAGGCTTAGGGATAGAAATAGTGGACAAAGATGATATAAAAGTATAGTGAGGTGATGACAGACGATGATAACTTAAACCGACATAATGGGGATTAGGATTAAGTATGGACCGTACACCTTTGCGGAGTGCAATTAGTTGGCTAAGAGGAGACACTACAGAACGTGAATAAGATGGGCTTGATGTTAGACGTGAACGACGATGATAAGTCAAGTGTGGTGGAGCTGCAGAAGGTGGAACTGGACTAGGTGGTGGAACTGGAGCTATAGGTGGTGGAGAAGTTGTAAGTGGTGGAGCTGGAGTTATAGAGGAAGATGAATGGGAGATAGTAACTGAATCTCCAAAAGATGAAACTGGTAGCACCTCAGAAATATCTAAGTGATTACCTAGACCTGTGAAGTATGATTGGGTTTCAAAGAAGGTAACATCAGCGGATATAAGGTACGGCTGGAGGTCAGGAGAATAGCATCGATACCCCTTTTGCGTTCTCGAGTACCCTAGAAATACGCACTTAAAGCACGAGGAGCTAACTTATCTTTTCCTGGAGTAAGGTTATGAACAAAACACGTGCTTCCAAAGACAAGGGTGGAAGAGAACGAAGGTAAGTGGAGAAACAGGACAGAGAATGGAACTTGATTTTGGATAGCTGAAGATGGCATATGATTAATAAGATAGCAAGATGTCAGAACTGCATCCCCAAAAACGCAACGGAACATGAGATTGTATAAGTAGGGTACGAGCAGTTTCAATAAGATGTATATTCTTTCGTTCAGCTACCCCATTTTGTTGAGATGTGTACGGACAAGATGTTTGATGAATAATCCCATGAGAGTTCATAAACTGCTGAAATGGGGAAGACAAATACTCTAGGGCATTATCACTACGAAATATGCGCATAGAAATCCCAAATTAATTTTGAATTTCAGCATGGAAGGTCTGGAAAATAGAAAACAACTCAGATCGATTTTTCATCAAAAATTATCTAAGTGCACCTAAAATAACCATCAATGAAACTGACAAAGTAGCGGAATCCCAAGGTAGAATTGACCCGACTAGAACCTCAAACATCTGAATGGACCAAAGTAAAAGGTGACTCTGCTCGATTATCAAGACGTCGAGGGATATGGGAGGGGGTATGTTACCGAGCTGACATGACTCACACTCTAGAGTTGACAAGTGAGATAAACCAAGTACCATTTTCTGAAGTTTTTACAAATTGGGATGTCCCAACCGTTTATGTAATAAATCTGGTGAATCGGTAACAGGAAAAGTTGTTGAAGGAAGACAAGATGCGAGTCCATGTGATTTTGCAAGGATAAGGTAATAAAGTCCATCTGATTCACGTCTGATACCAATGACCCACCCTGTACTGCGTTCCTGTATAAAAACAAGGGCATTAAGAAATAAAACAGAGCACTTAAGTAATTTAGCTAAGCGACTAACGGCTATGAGATTAAAAGGACTACCAGTAATATAAAGAACTGAATCTAAAGGTAAGGAAGGAAGTGGACTTGCTTGACCTATTCCAGTTGCCATGGTTTGAGACCCGTTGGCCATTGTGACTGTTGGGAGAGATTGAGAACATGAAATAATAGTAAAAAGAGATTTGTTACCAGAAATATGATTAGATGCACCTGAATCAATGACCAAGACTCAGAGGTTGAAGAATGGGAGACACAAGTCACGCTACTATCTGTTTGAACAACGGAAGTTATCCCTGAAGATGTCTGTATACATGCTTTGTACTGGAGGAACTTCATATAATCCGGTAACGAAATCATCTAGATTGGATTCAATGCATTGGATCCAATGGATTATGAGTTAAAGGCTTATGATACGAATGCCATTATAATATTGTGCCGGAAAAAGCAAAATTTTTTTGGAATTACTGTTCTAGCCGGAAAAATCACTGTTCACTCCGGGAAAATATAAAAGTGGTCGGAATTTGATTATAATTGGATGGGTAGGATCGAATTTGCGAGGAGAAGAGACTGTTCTGAAGAAATTCTCCCAAAATCGGAGCTTCGCCGGAAAACTTCTTCCGACGGCGCTTGAGGGCGCGTGGGTGCTTTTCTGCCGGAGATTCTTTTGAGGGTTGGTCGCCGAGCTCTGATCTACTTCCTGGTGGTGTTGGTTTTTGCACAACACTGACGGATAGTATGGTTCTTGCGGACGGACCTATTTTTGCTGGAAAAAGGGCTTCCGATTGATTGTTTTCTCTTCCCGGAGTCACTGGAATTTACGCACAGCGATAAATTTCTCACGGTTGCTCTGATACCATCTGAGAATGCACAGGAGAAAAATCTTATTAATTAATTAAAGTATCCTGGACCCACCCGGCCCATATATTTCATAATATGTGTTTCATTCGGGAGGATGAACTAGACTTTTTTCATTTGTACAATGTCTATTTATATACAATGATTACATAATAATAGATATCTACTTCCCGATGTGGGACATTGTACATGACTAACTATTTAACAGGGGAAATCATAACCCTAGACTTTTCCAAATCTTGTCCACAATATTTGCTCTGTTAGTTCTAAATTATCGCATTTTAATTACTTTGATCTTAGTTAGTAAACATTCAAATCGCTATTTAATATTTTTGAAGGTTGATTACTTGAATTCGTGCGAAACTAGTGGTTGTAATTAGTAGGTTAATTCCCTGTGAATTCGACTCCGGATTTGTAAACCGGATTATATTTGTAACAACAGCTAGACCTCTGAGGAGGCATAGTTTGGCATGATCAAATTTTGGCGCCGTTGCCGGGAATTAACGATGTTATTAATTACGGCTAAAAGAATTGTTAGAATTCTCAATTTAGTCAGCTTTCTCGACTTGAATTTCATTATATTGAAACTCTAACGTTTGTAGCCTTGCGTGTTACAGGTGCATGCCTAGAAACTCCTCAAGAACTAGTGAATTATACGAAGCATTACCGAACCCTGAGAAAGCTTTCAAGGTACTAAATCGAGCAAACAAGAAAGACAAACGACAATAGAACTCAACAGATCGAATCGAACTAGACATGGGTGACGTAATAGACGACCAAAACAACAGAAACAATGTGAATGACCCGAACAATCAGGGTGTGGCACCTCTTGTGCCAGAAGCAGCCTTGTATGATTGGGCACAACCCAAAAACCTGGCAACCGCAATTGCAGTCCCTCCGATACAAGCGGAATCATTCAAATTATAAACAACATGCTACATTTGTTGCAGAACAAGGGACTATTCTCGGGGTCTTACATTGAAGCAGCATCTAAAAATTTCTTGTCGATTTGTGTCATGCAAAGGCAACCGAATTTGACACCGGAAGCAATAAAACTGTTGCTGTTTCCATTCTCAGTGACGGGAAAGGCTCAGACTTGGCTAAATTCGCTTCCTATAAACTCCATCACTACTTAGGAGGAATTAGTCAAGCAGTTTTTGAACAAATTCACCCACCCAATAAGACTTCCAAGCAAGTTGATCAGATATTGAGCTTCGGGCAAAAATCAGCTGAAACACTACAAGAAACGTGGGAGAGGTTCAAGGGGATGTTGGTCAAGTGTCCACACTATGACATTCCTGATCAGATGTTGGGGCAAAGGTTCTACATTAGATTGGCAGACAGCTTGAAGGCCAAAGTTGATGCTTCAGCAGGTGGAGCATATTTGAGCAAATCATTCAGGGAATGTAAGGTCTTACTTGATAAAATGGCTCAAAACTCAAAATGGATAACAAGAGACTTTACAATCACTCCTATAGTTCACTTAGTAGCTCTAGACACAAACAACTCCATGGCCGAGGATATGGCTACGACGATGACGCAATTGAGTATCCTAACCAAAAAGATTGATGAGTTAGGCCAGAAGCAGGTGCACATAGTTGACACGACAAATAGAGGATTATGCACACCATGTATTAATTAGCCATATGTGTGCTCATGGAGTGGTAAGAGTGACAATCAGAACTATCAAGAGAGTATGAACAATGTGGGCAACTATGGAGGCCAGAGACACGGTGGTCAGACTTGGGGACAGCAAAATCAACAATATAGGTCAGCACAGCAAAAGTATAATAATAATAATAATCCTGGAGCTGCACGATCACAGGGTCAGGCTGTGCCTTATCAAAGGCAACAAGGGTACAATCAGCAAAATCAGCAACTAGCTTATCAACAACCTCAACGGCAACAGATAGTGCGACAAGATGATGGGTTGTTTAAAACTAAAGGAATGTTGCAACAACTCATTGGGTCAGCGGGAGAATGGAAGAAAAAGTCCACCAGATGCAAGAAAGGCACACCAGATGCACGAAACGTAGTATCACACGACTCAGCTATTAAGGGCACTGAGATTCAACTAGGGCAAATATCCATGGCCCTTAACAATCGTCCTCAAGGGACATTACCTGCAGACACATATGTTAACCCGAAAGAGCAGGGCCCGAAGCAGCTGATGACTGTGAGTCTGAGAAATGGTAAAGATCTCATCTAGAGCAAGAAATTGCTCAAGAAAACCGACCAACTGAGATACTCGTGCCAGTACCAATTGAGGTAGATGAGCCAACTGAGCTAACAGAAATAAGAGTGCAGCTAGCCCAGGAGGAATTAAACAAGGAAAAAGAGGCTGCAAAGGAGACTGAGAAAGTGCAAGAAAAGGCATTAGAAAAAGTGCCTTAGCAGGATCGAGCTCAAGTCACTGGAAAGAAGCAACCGCCAGCACCCTTCCCGCAGAGGTTGGCCAAATATTAGAAGGATGAGCAGTATAAGAAATTCATGGAGATGTTGAAGCAGATTCAAGTGAACATTCCACTGATTGATGCATTGATGGAGATGCTCGGTTATGCAAAAATGATGAAGGACATGATGTCTCGCAAGTTCGACTTTCAAGACTTGGCAATTATTACACTAACTCAGACATGTAATTCTGTCGTGACGAGACCCATAGCTAAGAAGCTATCCGACCTAAGGAGTTTCACAATCCCATGCACAATAAGCAGCTATATTTTTGCTAAATCATTGTGTGATTTGGGGGTGAGCATAAACTTGATGCCCTTGTCTATCTATAAAAGGTTAGGCCACTGGAAAAGCAAGACCCACATCCATGTTACTACAGCTAGCCAACCGAACAATGAAGAAGCCATCAGATATACTTGATGATGTACTTGTGCAGGTTGGAAAGTTTGTGTTTCCGACAAATTTTGTCATTCTGGACTACTAGGTTGATGAGCAGATTCCCATAATTTGGAAAGGCCATTCTGGCCACATGGAGAGCTCTGATTGATTGTGAAACTGGGGAACTAAAGATGAGACTGAACGATGAAGAAATAACGTTCAATGTGCAGAAATTTTTGCGGCGACCTAGTGAATTTGCTAATTGCTCTTTGATTGAAGCTGTGGATGTGATTTTGGAGGAGGAAGATGAGGCACTGAACGCAAAAGACCCCATAGCAGCCTGCCTGATAAAACTAGAAGAGGTAGATGGTGAGGACTTGGCGGAGTGGATTTTGGCCCTTGAAGGCCAAGGGTACTGAAAAGAGAACTCGAATTCGAGCCTTTACACTTAGAAGAAAGAAAGACCCCTCCAGCTAAGCCCCCAATCGAAGAGCCACCACAGTTGGAGCTAAAACCGTTGCCGTCCCACCTCGGGTATGCTTTCTTAGGATCTAGTTCGACACTGGCTGATATTATCTCATCTAGTTTGTTAGATGTGCAGGCAAAACAACTTTTGCAGGTTCTAAAGGAGTGCAAGACTTCAATTGGGTGGACCATTACAAACATAAAGGGTCTCATCCCAACGTTTTATATGCATAAAATTCTATTGGAAGATGGGCACAACCTGCCAGAGAACATCAAAGAATGTTGAACCCCAACATGAAAGAAGTGGCGAAGAAAGAAGTGATCAAGTAGTTAGATGCGGGAATCATCTTCCCCATCTCTGACGGCAATTAGGTCAGCCCAGTTCAGTTTGTGCCAAAGAAGGGTGGAATGACTGTAGTGCAAAATAAGAACAACGAGTTGATCTCAACAAGAACAGTCACGGGATGGAGAATCTGTATGGATTACAGAAGATTGAACAAGGCCACCCGAAAAGACCACTATCCGCTGCCATTCATTGATCAGATGCTAGATAGATTGGCGGGAAGGTCCCACTTTTGCTTCCTGGATGGATACTCGGGGTATAATCAGATCTCTATTGCCCGGGAGGATAGAGAGAAAATGTCGTTCACTTGTCCGCATGGATCTATGCGTTTCAGAGAATGCCGTTTGGCCTATGCAACGCACCCACTACATTCCAAAGGTGCATGATGGCCATCTTCACAGATATGGTAGATCAAATAATGGAGGTTTTCATGGATGACTTCTCAGTGGTGGGGAACTCATTCGATGATTGCCTTATGAACTTGAAAAGAGTATTGAAGAGGTGTATGGAGACTAATATGATACTGAACTATGAAAAGTGCCATTTCATTGTACAGGAAGGTATAGACTTGGGACACCTAGTGTCAAGTAAGGGCATTAAGGTGGACCCTGCTAAGGTTGATATAATTGAGAAGTTGCCTCTACCCACTTCCGTCAAGGCCATAAGAAGTTTCCTTTTGTGTAAAAGATTTTTCCAAAATTGCTTACCTTTTGTGTAAATTGCTTGAAAAAGATCACCCCTTTGTGTTTTCTGATGACTGCAGGGAAGCTTTTTAGGAGTTGAAGAAGAGACTGGTGGCCGCACCAATCATAGTGGCACCTGACTGGGAACAACCTTTTGAGTTGATGTGTGATGCAAGCGACTATGCAGTAGGAGCAGTTCTTGGGCAGAGAAAAGATAAAGTCATGCATCCAATCTACTACGCAAGTAGAACCTTGAGTGGTGCCCAACTGAATTACACAGTGACAGAGAAAGAGATGCTAGCAGTGGTGTTTGCATTTGCAAATTTAGGTCATAGCTAATAGGCTCGAAGGTAATTGTGTATACTGACCATGCTGCTCTCAGGTACCTAATTGAGAAGGAGTCAAAGTAGAGCCTAATTCGATAGGTGCTACTGCTGCACGAGTTCGACTTGGAAATCTGTGACCGAAAGGGAACGAAAAACCAAGTTACTGATCATTTGTTCAGGCTTGAAGGAGCTGAAAAGAGGGTTAAGGTGGAAGAGATCGTGGAGACTCTGTGGAGACTTTCCCAGGTGAACAACTTTTAGCCACGAGCCTTGAAGTAGCACTATAGTATGCAGATATTGCAAACTACCTGGCGAGCGGTATTGTTCCCTATGACTTGTCCTCTGTGCAGAAGAAAAAGTTCCTTCGTGATTGTCGCATGTATTTCTAGGATGAACCATATTTGTTTAGGATTTGTATTGATAACATGATCCGGAGACGTATTCCCGAGATAGACAAGCTTCTGTTTTGCAGGCATGTCATGCTTCGTCTTGTGGAGGCCATTTTGGAGGAGTAAGGACAGCTGCTAAAGTGCTAGAATCGGGCTTTTATTGGCTGACGTTGTTTAAAGATGCACACTTTTGGGTAAAGAGTTGTGATAAGTGCCAACGGGCGGGGAATATTTCCCGTCGACATGGGGATGCCCATGAACCTAATTCAAGAGGTGGAAGTATTTGATGTATCAGGAATTGATTTTATGGGAACATTTGTCAGCTCATATGGTAACAAATACATACTGGTAGCGGTGGACTATGTCTCGAAATGGGTAGAAGCCGTTGCACTCCCAACAAATGATGCAAAGGAAGTTATTGGTTTTCTAACAAGAAGTATCTTCACCCGATTTGGTAATTCAAGAGTGATCATCAGTGATGGAGGCACCCACTTCTGCAATCGAGCCTTTGCAAAGTTGTTGGAAAAATATGGCGTTCGCCATAAGGTTGCCACTCCGTATCACCCACAAATAAGTGGGCAAGTGGAGGTGTCAAACAGAGAAATCTAGAGTGTTTTGACCAAAACTGTAAACGTTACTCGGACTGATTGCGCGAGAAAATTGATGATGCACTATGAGCCTACCGCACTACATTCAAAACTCGGATTGGTATGTCACCGTACAAATTGGCGTTTGGAAAGGCGTGTCACTTACGATGGAGTTAGAGCATAGAGCTATTTGGGCATTAAGGCAATTAAAGCTTGACATGGAGGCCACTGGTACGAGTAGAGTCACAGAGCTCCATGAACTTGATGAGTTCCATTACTTTGAGAGCACCAGGCTGTACAAAGAAAGGATGAAGATGATGCACGATAAGCATATTCAAGAGAGGATTTTCAAACCCGGAAATGTTATCGTGTTGTTCTATAATTCAAGATTGAAATTATTTCCGGGTAAGCTGAAATCTAGATGGTCGAGACCATTTAGAATTGTGCATATATTCTCATGTGGAGCTATTGAAATTGAATCCGAGGATGGAACGAACAGGCTTAGAGTCAATGGGCAAAAGTTGAAACATTACCTGGGCATGGATGAGGAAAAGGTTGTATCGGTGATTCATTTGAAGGAGCCTCAAATGTTGAGTGAACCTTAAGTTCGATTGCCTGCGGCACAACGCGACGTTAAATCAGGCGCTCCGCGGAAGGCAACCCATTGTAATGTTGTATTCGTCATGCCGTGACGTTAACTAAGGCGCTCGTTGGGAGGCAACCCAATTCGTAATTTATTTTAGCTTAACTAGAATTTTCTTTTTGTTTTTAGGCACTAACAAGTTTTTAGTTAAGTCTTGGTGTTTGAACAGGTATTGGAGCACATTGGGAGGTCATAGCGCTTGGAATCGTTCACAAAACGGAATAAAAATCTCATGAGTACGCTCCAGACCTCGCTGACTTGCTCGTGCCGCACAGCCTAAAGCACAGTTGACCTGGCAGCAGACCTCGCGTCGCCCAGCTCCTAGCGCGCTAGTCCGTGCTGCTTCTCTCGCATCGCCAGGTCTCCTCCTCGCTGCAAAGCTCGCATCGCCTGGTCCCTTGCTCACTGCCTCCCTCGCGTCGCCTGGGTGTAGCAAGATCCACCTCGTGGCAGACCTCGCAGCGCCAGGTAAGTAGAAATTTTATTTTTTTAGTTTTTTTTACTTTTCTTTTCTTCTTACTTCTTTCTATTAAAAAACCACACAAACCCCCCTTAATTAAAAACTAACCGCCCAGTCCCCAGCCCGTATAAACCTACTACCCTACCCGTGTTCTCCTTAACACCACACTGTCACCTTTTTCCTTCACTCTTCAAAGTGTTCAAAACAGCACTGCCCGCCCTACT
>MCJB01020670.1:65280-155672 GCA_002018475.1 Nicotiana obtusifolia
AAGATGTTTTCTCTCGTGGGTATTAAGTTACGTATCTCAGTAGTGCAAAAATGGACCCTAGGTCCTATTTATAGAGGGTTAAAAATCGGGCAAAAAGTACTCAGTCAGGCAAATTTCGCGACCCCAATGTCCATTTCGCGATTCGCTTTTCAAGAAAGCGAATCGCCTTTTCATCGCGAATTGGACAAAAAGGTTGCCCAAGTTTCGGCCTCATTTCGCGATGCCCATGTTCATTTCGCGATTCGCTTTTCAAGAAAGCGAATCGCTTTCTCACCGCGAAATCAGCCCTCATGTTTCTGTCCGTGTTCGCGATCCCCATGTCAAATTTGCGGTTCGCTTTTTGGTTATGCGAACCGCTTTTTGGTCGCGATTCTGACCTTAAGCTTCTGCTTCAGTTCGCGATGGCTTGGAGGGTTTCGCGATTCGCATTTTCAACATGCGAGTCGCTTTTTGGGTCGCTAACCTTACCTTTCAACTGACCTCTCCCTCGTTTACGAAAATAAGCCTAACTTTTTCATACGGAGTCCGATTTGGACAATTCTTTTTGCTATGGCTCCGTAATTTCGATACGGAGCTAATACCTCAAACAAAACTGAATTTGGAGTTCGTTTACTACCTATTATATTGATTATACCTGAAGGTACGATGTTAACGCTTTATGAAGCGACGAGTTAAGTCCCGTCAACCATTCAAAATTTATCCGAGACCCCCGGGACTTTATCTGAACATGAACACATATCCTATAACCTTACCTAAACTTGTTCCAACCATTGGAACGCTAAAATAAACATCGTATTATCAGGTTTGTATTAGGTTCAAGCCTAAGGACTCCAAAGATTTCTAAATCGTTCTTTTGATCCGAACCTGACCAAATCATGTCCGAATGGCCTGAAATTTTGCACACAAGTCTTAAATTACATAATGAATCTACAGCAACTTTCGGAATTCCGTTCCGACTTCCGGATCAAAATTTCACCTCTCAACCGTAAATTCGAACTTCGCCAATTCAAGCCTAGTTTTGTTCGGGGTCTCCAAAACATATTCCGGTCACTCTCCTAAGTCATAAATCTTCTCCCGAAGCTAACCAAGTCATCGGAATTTACATCCGAACCCTCTAACTCATAAGTCAACCTGCGGTTGACTTTTACGACTTAAGCTTTCTTAAAAGAGACCAAGTGTCTCATTTCCTACCGATTTACTTCGAGTGCAACTTACTCGACTTGATTTCACATAATATAATTAACGAAATAAAACGGGGCATAAAATGGGTCATCACAGCTAGCAAGCCCTTCCCACGCGTATCAATCTCCGGAAGACTTGAAACTTGCCAAAAATAACATAGTACTATCAATAAGCTATAGGAATTGATTCCAATTGATAAAGCTAAATTTACAAAATCAGAACACCCATGCAATAACGAGTCCTCCTTACCAAAATTATTTGAATTTGACCTCAAATTGCATTTCAAATTCCCAAAATTCGGTCTATGAAGTTTCACAAATTTTCTCCGAATTTTCCACCTCAAAACACTAATTAAATGACAACAACAACGACGGATTCATGTATAATAGCCAAATCCTAGTTAGAATTACTTACCCCGGTGATTTCCTTGAAAATCACTCTAACAATCGCCACAAACCTAGCTCTCTAGGTCAATAGATGAAGAATGAAATTAAACCCTTGAACTTACCGTTTTCTGCCCAGCGATCTCGCACGTGCGAGCCCTCAGTCGCACCAGCGGAATTTCTATCACACGTGCAGCTTCAACTAAGCCACTGAGAATTTGCTTTTGTAGACAACAAAGTGTATCTGTGACCAACGGCTCGCTTCTATGAGTCAGCTTCTACGACACCTCGACCGAGCCTGCGATCCTTCTCTAGCCCACACACATCTGCTCCTACAGTGTCCTTCCCACACCTGCGCGTGCGCTTCTGCAGGCTTCCTTCCGTGCCTGCGTTCCCGGGCTTCCTCACCAAATCCTAATCTGCACATTCTTAGCTGCAGCTAAAACTTTGCAGGTGCAGTCACACCAGATCTGCTGCCACCAGAATTTGCCTAAGTCCAACTTTTGATCTGATTTTAATCTGAATCACTCCCGAGTCACTCGGGACCCCATCCAAACAAACCAATAAGTCCTAAAACATCATACGAACTTAGTCGAGGCCTCAAAATTACATCAAAAACATGAATCGCACCCCAATTCAACCCTAATGAAACTAATGGATTTCTAACTTTTACAATCGATACCGAAACCTATCAAACCAACTTTGATCGAAGTCAAATTTTTCCTACAAGTCATAAATGATACAATGGACCTATTCCAACTTTTGAAACAAAAATCCGAGTCCGGTAACCACAAAGTCAACTTTTGGTCAAACTTTTTAACTCTCCAAACTTCAACTTTTTCAACTTTCGTCAATTTAAGCCAAAATCACCTACGGATCTCCAGATCAATATCCGGACACACTCCTAAGACAAAAATCACCATACGGAGCTAGCAGAACCATCAAAATTCTATTCTGGGGTCATTTACACAAAAGACAACATCCGGTCAACTCTTCTAACTTAGGCTTCCAACCTTGAGACTAAGTGTCCCAGCTCATTCTGAAATATCCTTGGAACCAAACCAATTACCCCGACAAGTCACATAACAACGTATGAACACAAAACAAGAAATAAATGGGGGAACGGGGCTACAATAGTCAAAAGGATCGGCCGAGTCATTACATATACACTAGAATCTCTAAGTACAATACTGCTTTGGAACGAAGATAAACAGTAGCAAAGATAATATCAAGCGGTGACTTCGAGGCTTGCAAATGAAACGACAGGTATACCTTGAAGTCTCCAACCGCACAGGAACAACTCTTAAATCCAACACGATCCGAAGTACCTAGATCTACATAAAAATATGCAGAAGCGCAGCATGAGTGCACCACAACGGTACCCAATAAGTATCAAGACTAACCTCGGTAGAGTAGTGACGAGGTAAGTCGAGACACTCATTTAGACATAAAACCTATGCTAGAAATTAACATAGAGCTAGCAATGGAAAAAGCATCAATGTAAGGCTAACATCGGAAAGATTATAATATAAACAAATAATGAAATGATAGAAACACAAATGGCAACAAGAAGTAAACGGGTAACAAAGTAGCAACATAATCAGAATACAGAGGAAACATGAATGAATCTCAATTAAGGAAACAAATGACAATACAAGTAACCAAATCGTTCCTAACGCATGACTTACAACAAGAATTAACCCGAGGCACCACACCTCGTAACCATAAATCATAAACTACAATTTCGAATCTTACACACATGGCACGTCGTGCCCACATTATCAATCACCTTCACACGGCAAGGTCCACATGCTACCATATACATTGTATCCGTGTCAAATTTCAATTAAAATGTTTGAGAGATTTATTTAAACACAATAAGGCATAATAACAATTTTGAGTAATGTACGACGTTAATTGAGATAATGAGTTTATTTGAGAAAACAAATAAACTAAAATAAAGTACAATCTATACAAAATAGAGTTCAAATGAATTTAGTTTAGAAATCAATAAGGTAAAGTAAAATAACATTTTAAAACA
This sequence comes from Nicotiana obtusifolia, assembly GCA_002018475.1. Classification (NCBI taxonomy): domain Eukaryota; kingdom Viridiplantae; phylum Streptophyta; class Magnoliopsida; order Solanales; family Solanaceae; genus Nicotiana; species Nicotiana obtusifolia. The sequence continues at coordinate 68,887 of MCJB01020670.1, forward strand.
AATAAAACATCATATAAGTTAACGAATTAAATATAAAATTTTATTAAAGTACATCGTGATGACGATTTTTAGCAAAGTAAAACATCAAATAGGCAATGAGTCTAATTTGAGAACCCAATTAATGTAAAATGTGATAACCATTTAAATGGTAAAGCTCCGAGTGAGATAACAGGTTCTATCTTAAGAGTCACATAAATTAAAGCATATTAATAATTCTTTTATTTAAAATTGTCATGTTACCAACAACTCAACAAGTTATGAGATAACGACTCCGCCAAGTAAATTCATCTTGACAATCAATTTACCAAGTAACAATGGAAGCACAGATTTGGCACATTTAAGCAACACAACAATTCACATAGAATGCATGACTTACACAGGAAGTCCAATTATTCCAACACAATAATAACAACAAATAATCAAATGCAATCAAAATACAATTGAAATGATTTAAGGGAAAACAATAATCGTTCAATCAACGAGTCATTCCAACATAGAATGTACAATAAGAATCACAACCGAGGTACCACACCTCATAATCACATTTCACAAGTCACAATAACAATCTTCCTTATATCACCGCATGAGCCTTGCATTAGTTTTAAAAATATTTTTCCCGAAATAGCTACACGCGCTTTAGCCCCCTTATCTCACTGCATGGCTTCAAGTAATTTCCTTATAGGCAACAGTACAAATACCACCTTATCTCGCCGCATGCACATCAACCCCTATTACACCGCCACATGTGCATCAATATCACAAAACAATAATCAACTCGAACCACACGTGCCCATATGTTCGGTAGTCGAATATAGTCGAATATAATATCGTATCCACAGAGATTAGATTTAAACAATGTTTTTGTAGCTTCTAGTTTAATTGCTATCCAAGACGATCAACAATTTAGATTTGTGTGATTTAAAACTAAAAATTAACTAAAAGTCTAAACTATTGGCTAATGACAATCGTAACAAGAGTAAGCAAAGAAGATATCAATGGGAGAAAATATGGGTTGATTAGATAGCTGCAAGATAATTGTCTGGGATTTAACTCTAGCAAATTCACTTCTAAAGTTTAAGTAAGTCTCTCGAATTCACTCAATTATTAGTTCAAACATTCACTAGAAACTCCTCTCTCGATTAAGTCTCAACCTCACAATATGAACCAATTTATGCTCGGTGAAGATACGTAAGAATTCATGGTGGATTGGTCTTTAGGAGAACCTCTTTCGATTATCCTCCTAACTAGGTCTAAACAATAATTCAACTAGCCTCTTCGGTTACTAAGGAGAATCAACGAATTCAACCAACAAAATAATGCAAAAACATCACAAGTTATGCCTCTTTCTATTACATGAACATGTGAATATAGATGCAACTATTAAAACACCCAAAACGATTCAATACATAAAACTAGAGTTATCATCCACAAACAAATATCAATGCACCAGATCCATCAAACCCTAAAGAGAACTACTCCATAGACATGGAGTAATTCATCATAAATATGATCAAAGTAAAGAAAAACTTAAAACAATCCAAACCCTTGTCTTGAGTGAGGATTGAATGATGAATTCCTTATGCTTCTTCTTCTCTAACTCCTTCTTAGCCTCCTTAAGTCTTAGATGTGTCAAAAGTCCAGAAAACATTTTTCTGTGTTTATATACCAAATAGGGTTGGGCCCAAACGAATACACCTTTTTCCAGCGCAAAATAGGACATTTTCTAGTGTTGGACGTGTGCAGCCGTGCACCTGGGAGTGTGCTCGTGCATATGGCTGCGCACTTTGGACAGTATTTTGACGCACTTTGGGCAGTATTTTTCCTAACTCATGCAGTGCGTGCTTGCGCACCTGGGTGGCCTCTGAACTTTGCCAATTTCTTACATAAATTTACACTGATGCGTCACCCAGTGCGTCACACTAGTGTATTTTTTCAACAGCTGATTCTTCCTTGAATTTTGACATCCAGCAGTGATCCACGACCCTCGAACACGATCCCTGCTTATTCCTTTGGGCTTTTATTCAGACTTCAAAGCTCAAAATAACTCGAATTAGTTCCACAATATCTACATAACTCGGAATCACTCCTACAGGGCATAAAAAATACAATTAGTGCAAAACACTAGCGATTGAAAGCTCAACTCAATTAAAGTACAGTAAATTAGAGTGTGATAAGCAACTAAAACACGCAATTATAGCCTACCATCAACACCCCACACTTAAACCATTGCTCGTCCTTGAGCAATCAAACTACACTTTATAAAGACACGACCTTTTTAAACAACTCTCCTAACTCATCACACCAAGTATTTTAAAATAGACTAAGCACAATAGTGTAACATTCTAGCCTCAAGATTTGACTCACAAGCACCATGCATTATTTATAACCTGCTCACTTACTCCAACATAGAGGTCAACAACATTACCTTTCCTTCATAAATCAATTGCCCCGATGTCACGACCTTAACCCCGAACCCGGTCGTGATAACGCCTCTCGTGAAGACAAGGCTAGCCAATTCAAACAAAATCTCATTTCAAGCAGTTAATTAACATAAAAACAATATAAGCATGATTTAATAACAATCATTAGTGGAAATATAGCTAACCATCCCGACACAGCCCAAACCGGGGTGTCACAAGTAATGAGCAACTATGGATCCTGATACAAGTCTACTAAATACAATATCTGGCAAAACTGTTTCAAAAGCATGGGAACAACAAGATAAGAGAGATACGGGGCTGCGGACGCCAACAACTACCTCGTAGTGTTTGAATCACCGCCTGGACGAGAGGAGTCGGTACTCCGGAGCGGAACCAACAACGCCTGAATCTGCACACATGGTGCAGGGAGTAATGTGAGTACTCCGACTCAGTGAGTGATAAATATAAATAATGACTGAAAGTAAGAAAGCACGTAAAGCACAAAGCATTCTATAATGAAGCAAGAAAACATCATTTGAAGTAAATCAGTGAGAAATCAAATAAAACCTCTTTTCAACGGGTAAAACATGTAATTTTTCAGGTAAATAATGTGAAGTAAAAGAAAAGAGAAATAGACGATCGCCCCTCGGGCTCAGTATCAACAAATTCTCCCCTCGGGCACTATCACAGAACAGTACCAGCCCCTCAGGCTCAAATATCAGAACAATACCAGCCCCTCGGGCTATCACATAGAACAGTATCAGCCCCTCGGGCTATCACATAGTACAATATCAGCCCCTTGAGCTATATTTCACATCACAATGGGTACCCGCACTCACTGGGGGTGTACAGACTCCGGGAAGGGCCCCTTAGGACCCAAGCGCAATATCAAGCCACCTCGTGGCATAAATCTAGGCCCTCGGCCTCATATCAATCAAGCCACCTCGTGGCGTATGTAAAGTACCTGAGGCCCTCAGCCTCATATCAGTCAAAAGCCACCTTGTGGCATACAAAGTATCTCAGGCCCTAGGCCTCATATCAGTCACAAGCCACCTCGTGGCATATAAAGTATCTTAGGCCCTCGGCCTCATATCACTCAATGAATCCTCACATCTGGCCCTCGGCTGCACTCAGTCAGAAAATCATCACAAGCCCTCGGGCATAGTAAAACAATAGTTCTCATCCCAAAACATCATTAAAATATTATTTAAGTCTCAAAACTGAGTAAAAGTAGCTGAGTTGTAAAACAGTGAAAACAGCATGACTGAGTTCAAGTAATAAGTCAAACTAGTGAGGAAACAGTGATAAAAGTCCCCGAAGGGTTCAAATAATTTGCACGAAGCCCAAATATGGCAATCAGCCTAAATCATGATGATAACAAATAAGTTTCAGTCAAATACGCGGTGAAAATCATCAATCGGGACTGACCAAGTCACAATCCCTAGTGATAAACGACCCCACGCTCATCATGGATCGTGTTCCTCACCTCAATATAACACTACGATGTACAATTCGGGGTTTCAAACCCTCAGAACATCATTTACAATCACTACTCACCTCGAACCGGCTAAATCCCTAGCCCGCGACGTCTTTTCCCCTCGAATTGGCCTCCACGCGCGTCGAATCTACCCAAAATCAGAACGAATGCGTCACAATATGCTGAGGGGACAAAGCCCAAGCAAAACCAATCGAATAATACTAAGAAAATCCGAAATTAGCAAAAACCCGAGCCTGGGCCCGCTTCTCGAAGCTCAAAAAATTCCACATCAACGGGTTCCTTATTTCCCAATGAGTTCAACCATACAAAAATTATAGAATTCCGACATCGGATCGACCTCCAAATCTTAACTCTAAACTTAAGGATTTTTTTTTTCACAATTTTTCAAACTTAAACACCAATTAAATACTAAAAATAGCGATATACTGGGGTAATTTGACCAAAGTTGAATTAAGAACACTTACCCCGATGTTTCCCTTGAAAATCTCCCAAAAGTTGCCTCTAAATTCGCTTCAATCCGAGCTCTATAGCTCCAAATATGTTTAGAATGGCTGAAATCTCCTCTTTTAAGAATCTGTCCAAGCAAATCTCATTTGGACATATTTTCGAGGCTGATTTTGCTGTGATTTAGGGAGTTTTGGAGATGTTTCTTAGATGGTAACGAAAGTGGGTTTTACATAGCCAATGGTTACTGGTTTCTATTTATAAAGGGTCAAAATCGGGACAAAAACGCCCCTTTTAGGTTTAAAATGCGACCGCATTTCTGTCGCGTACCAGACATGCGGCCCGCATTATTGATATGGCCATCGCAGATTGTAACCCTAGCCTTCACCGCACTCAGTTTGCAGTATGGTTTGCGGTTCGCATTGTAGAAATGCGACCGCATTTTTGATATTGATCTTTGCCCAAAAATCTGTCTTAGTCTGCGATCTCAGAGTGAGATATGCGGCTTGCATTGTAGAAATGCGACCGCATTTCTTACGTCGATCTTCGCCCAGAAATCTGTCTTGGTCTGCGATCTCAGTGTGAGATATGCGGCTCGCATTGTAGAAATGCGACCACATATAAGACCACATTCCTGACGTCGATCTTTCAATTTGATCCCGAATCGTCCGAAATCCAAACTCAACCACACAAACAAGTTATAATACGCATTAAAAAGCTGCTCGAGATCTTAAGTCGCTGAACGAGGCATAAATTCTTAAAACGGCAAGTCGGGTCGTTACATTCTCCCCCTCTTAAACATACGTTCGTCCTCGAACGTGCCAAGAATTATTCCGAGGACATTAAATTTTTGAGTGTATTATCACACGCACTCGCGGGTGATTCTACGTCACCTTAAATTTAACATGGATCCGACAACGCCATCTCAATTGAAGATTATTTCTTTTATCAAAATTTATAAATTTCAAAGCCAAATTTCTCGCAGCCCAATTAATTCAACACAACGTGCTAGTGTCAACCGGCTGTAGCAACTCGTGCTTGCGCGCCCATCATATGTATGCCCATAACCACGTCTCTGGTCCTAATAGCTGTGCATAAGTAATTCCAGCATCGTCAATTAACCTCATTTTAACCAAAACCTCGTTTCAAATTTTCACAACTCTGACCGCAATTCACGAGGCACGAAGAACTCCTAATTATTTACTCAAATTAACGAATCACATTTAACGCCACCTGGACACTCCCCTTGTAGGCTAAAACTCAATAATTACAGCACGAATATGGCAAAATATGCACAAAAACACATAGAAGAATTATCAGATAAGCCTAACAGGCATGGCTCCCTATCAGTACTATAGTACAAATTTAATTTAACAGAGGGAGAATTTAAACACATAAATTTTCATCATAAGGATCTCGTCCTTATATAACTTCCACCGCTGCTCATAGCCCAGTTTAAGCTTTTCACATCATATTAAAAATGCAAGGATCTCATCCTCAACTCTGAATCACAAGTAATATGCACTCGTGCCAACCGAAATCTATCAATTTCTTCTTTAAAAATAATTTCGTTTACTCGAAATCACGGCACATAATGAACTCCCCTACCGGTAGGGCGTGTTATTCATAAAGCTTTAATCAATTATCCCGAAATCACATCAAAACCCAATGTAGTGAGTAACAGAAAGTCACTTTTGGACTCATAGCCCTCAATAGTATACAAAACATAAATGATAGACACGGCTAAGACCATCAAAATCTCCAACCAGGGATAAACACAGTAGTAGAGTGCAAATTCACAAACTCACCATATGAGTCGATTGCCCATAATAACCTACTCCGACCATAATAGCTGAAATTTCAGGAATCTAGTGCCCGCAACACATCGCATGACGCATATAAATCCTGGTCCAAATCTCGCAATACTGCCACGACGAAAGAGACGTGTAGAAGCTCGTAGCCACCTACCGAATCAATAATTCATGGAGTCTCTCATCCTGTCAAGAACCATTACCTCATTCTGAACTGAATAACGATATTTCCTTTTAATGTGCCTTATATAAATCCGTTTACATAGATTTCAGCTCCAATAATCTCGTCTCACCCGGTGCAAGCTGCTCATGCAATAAGCACGCCTCAAACACCGACTCAGCTCTCATATGGCGCCATCAATGCGCCGACAAGCTACAATTTGAACATGACACATAAGGAGGAACGAACTCTGGAAAAGAATTATCCCCCCCGCGTAACGAATAAAACGGTCGAACAGATGTTACGAACCCTTCTCAGAGGATGAGAAACAAAATACGTAGGAGTAGATATAGGGGACCGTACTCAACATAGCACTGTTGCGGCATGCAACCCGATCCAAACATGATACCGTTGGGCGTGCCACCTGATCTGCACATAACAATAAGTAAGGAAATACCCAGCAAGCCATACTGCTTATACCTACGAAATACCGAATATCGACCGCAAGCATGCCAACTGCGAAAATACCACCCTAGGGAAACGGATAGCACCATACGCTACATAACACAAGAACGCCTAAGGCGCAATAAATGACCTGCATTTGAGAGTCATCCTACTCATATAATATCACAAGCTACACGGGACCACAACATATGTGTGAATAATCAAGTCGTCTCAATCCGAAACAAACTCCCATGTTTCACAACCAACGGACAAGAGCGCCTTCTAAGCATAAACTCTCACTTTAGTGTCAGTACGAAAGTCTCCATATTTGGTTTCAACCTTTGACAATCAAGTGACTAATAGGTCACACTTATATAATTTTCCCGTGGGATACGCCCCCACGACCTTCCGCACCACGTAGCAAGGTCTGCACCTCCATACCACCAATAATACTAATTCTGTAAAGCCGACCAAGAGTCCGCAAATCAATACACAAAGCCTCTTACACAGGACACCGTTCCCAGGTGACACTAAAGAAAATGCCAGCTTACTCTGAACACCTGAATTCGTCCCAACTTATCCGTGCTCATGACATTCTTGTCAACACTGAACCGCAAAATTGATCCTCCTCTTCCAATTCCCATGCTGCTCACTGCACCTATCGTACCGCTACGCGAGAGTAAAAGAATTTCTCATAACCCCTGAACTACTAGTAGAATGAACACTTCATTGGCTAGAACCCCCTTAACTGAACTCATTTCAGAAGAACCATGGCAACACGCAACTGAATTCCCATAACCACAGAAAATATAAACCTCAAGTTGTGGTCTAAACCATCATGACTCTTCCGGAGTCCCTTCACACAACAAGGCCATTCGAATCAAATATCTCCCAAATCAATCAAGTCATGGTGGTTATCGGACCTGCACGCAAAACCACATACCGCGTGTAAAACTTTACACGCCGAAGGAACTGATCATTGCCACCATCACACCGATTCAACCATTACTAACCGACCCAACTTCTTTCAATTTACTTTTGACCTGACTTAGAAATATAATAGCTCCATTCACAACATAACGAACTCAATTCGCACTCACCTCGAGTGACCCGAATCGCGAGACCACATCGTCTCAATACTCATGAACCATCTCATACCCTCCTTATGTGCTCAATATTATCTCTGACTGGTACACCCATTTTGCAAGACCTTCTGCGAATCCGTAGCTATTTCTTCCTTTTCTCCAATACTGCACCGTATACCCGACGGTAACATTGAATATCCAAGTTTCGTTCGCAATCCACTGTGAAGACTCGATCCTTAAACACACATCGGACGCGAAATCTTTAGGCACTGTACTTTAATTCTCGAATCCACTAGGACCGTTATCGAGAGTCAATCATTCTGACCTAGTCCTGAAGATAACCAACTCTAATGCCCTACTAGTACATGACAACCTCTTGAAGAAGCAACCGACTGTGCTCTTTTCCATGTACATCACGTCCACAAAACATAAGCTCCGAGTCTTCCCAAAAACCTGAACATGCATCGATAACGCCGAATATAGCACACACCCATCTAGTTCTTTGCTGAATTACCCCTAATACTTCCTTTTTCTTAGTCATAAGTAGTCCGCCAACGTACTGATAACCAGAAACCGCACAGGAAGACAACCACGCGATCCAATTGTAAACGGTGGGCTCCCCCCACTTAGCTCTAAGCCACCGTCACATAATTTAGAGCCCACGACGATTCCTCCCTTCTCAATTACCATGATCTCACACCATTAACCCGATAGACTTCTTGAAGTCTTTGTTAAGCTTTTTGTGAACATCCTGGATCACAAGTCATAGTCACACACTCGGCCTCTTACTGGGTAGCAAGTAATATACCTCGCAGAAGCTTCATCAACATCACGCCACCTTTAACCTGCTCACAGGAGATAACCCACCTGTGGAATTCCGTACCGACATCTTCTAACGACGCTGCACTGGGTACAACTACCCCGTAATCAGCAAATCCTCTTGAGCTCATGCTCGCCCACCAGCTGTATAAGTCTGCTCCTTCCCTATTGACATCAACTGAAAGTTCAACAATACTTTACGAACTCAAGTCATATTGCACCTGAAACGATAAACAGATCTTCACACCCCTATTCATTTCAGACAAACTCCTTTCTACCATATTCCATCTTTCTTCGTACGACAACCATCACTCCAAATAAAATACGTAGGCCAAATCACCTTCCATCATGATTCCCAAACCATTCTGTACTTTTTCAAGGCACGCGGCTATCCTACCACAGAATCCATATGCTAATCTGTCACTCATATTTTGGTTAAACCATCTCCTTTAAGCAACTTTTCAACCTCTGCTTCTCGTACTTGGCCTGCTAGTACTTTAACCGCCGAAACACTTCCTGCCATGTCGTTCCTCATACTTTGCTGCTCACGTGTTGCATCAAATCGAAATCCATCTCTGTAGCACCTGAACCAATAAAATGTTACCGACTCAAAGCATCTTCGAAGATAATCTTTCTCGAGCCATCCACATTAGAAATACAAATTCGATTTTGAACCGCTGCACCCAACTATCCCTGGCAACCACCCCTCAGGCACCATTTCACAGCACCATGCCCCGAAGGCAAAATCCAAGAAGGCCGTAACACCGACGAACCATAATGCGTTCAAATAAGGATGACGACACCGCATCACATTGAAAATTCTATCATGCTTGAAAATATCCAGTCTGGTTACTTCATCAACCAAACATGGGCATCTATAGTCCGACTGCCTTTCCTTCGCTGGAATTAAATGTTGAACCACTAAATTCTACACTGGAAAAATCCTCCTTTTGAGTCATTCACTGCCGCGTTCCATATATAAGCACTCTACCATTTCACCAACATTGTAAGACAACAACGCGTAGACATCGTAGCAATTCGTGCACGGTCCCAAAACCATAGAAGATATAGATATTAAGCTGGAACATAAGAACATCCTTCCCCAAGACAACGATAATAGCCTGCCTGAACACGCATCTGGCACCACGTCTGTAGTACCACTACAACTCTTCGATTGCTAATTGATAACAAGCGTTTCGCACCGCATAAGATTGAGTAGGAAGGAAATGAAGGCATAAGCCTCAATAGAATCAAGCCGCACGATAAGGATATCAAGAATATGAATTTTTTCCTAAAAGGTTCTGCAGCCTCTCGAAGATAAATACAGACGTCTCCGTACCGATCCGCAAGACTCTACTAAACCCGCTCTTGACTCGTAAGACCTATGTAACCTAGGCTCTAATACCAACCTGTCATGATCCTAACCCCGAACCCGGTCGTGATGGCGCCTCTCGTGAAGACAAGGCCAGCCAATTCAACCAAAATCTCATTTCAACCAGTTAATTAACATGAAAAAAATATATGCGTGATTTAATAGCAATCATTCGCGGAAATATAGCTAACCATACCGACACAGCCCAAACTAGGGTGTCACAAGTCATGAGCAACTATGGATCCTGATACAAGTCTACTAAATACAAGAGATACGGGGCTGCGGACGCCAACAGCTACCTCGTAATCTTTGAATCACCGCCTGGACGAGAGGAGTCAGTACTCTGGAGCGGAACCAACAACACTTGAATCTGCACACATGGTGCAGGGAGTAATGTGAGTACTCCGACTCAGTAAGTAATAAATATAAATAACAATTGGAAGTAAGAAAGCATGTAAAGCACAAGGCATTCTATAATGAAGCAATAAAACATCATTTGAACACAGTAAATCAGTGAAACATCAAATAAAACCTCTTTTTAACGGGTAAAACATGTAATTTTTCAGGTAAATAATGAGAAGTAAAATAAAAGAGAAATAGACGATCGCCCCTCGGGCTCAGTATCAACAAATTCGCCCCTCGGGCTCAGTATAAACAAATTTGCCCCTCGGGCAATATCACAGAACAGTTCCATCCCCTCGGGCTCAAATCTTAGAACAATACCAGCCCCTCGGGCTATAACATGGAACAGTATCAGCCCCTCGGGCTATCACACAGTACAATATCAGCCCCTCGGGCTATATTTCACATCACAATGGGTACCCGCGCTCACTGGGGGTGTACAGACTCTGGGAGGGGCCCCTTACGGCCCAATCGCAATATCAAGCCACCTCGTGGCATAAGTCTAGGCCCTCGGCCTCATATCAATCAAGCCACCTCATGGCGTATATAAAGTACCTCAGGCCCTCGGCCTCATATCAGTCACAAGCCACCTCGTGGCATACAAAGTATCTCAGGCCCTCGGCCTCATATCACTTAGTGAATCCTCACATCTGGCCCTCGGCTGCACTTAGTCAGAAAATCATCACAAGCCCCTCGGGCATAGTAATATAGTTGTTCTCAGCCCAAAAACATCATTAAAATATTATTTAAGTCTCAAAACTGAGTAAAAGTGGCTGAGTTGTGAAAAAGTGAAAACAACATGACTGAGTTCAAGTAATAAGTCAAACTAGTGAGGAAACAATGATAAAAATCCCCGAAGGGTTCAACTAATTTGCACAAAGCCCAAATATGGCAATCAGCCTAAATCATGATGATAACAAATAAGTTTCAGTCAAATACACGGTGAAAATCATCAATCGGGACTAACCAAGTCACAATCCCTAGTAGTAAATGACCCCACGCTCATCATCGAGCGCGTGCCTCACCTCAATATAGCACTCGATGTACAATCCGGGGTTTCAAACCCTCAGAACATCATTTACCATCACTACTCACCTCGAACCGGCTAAATCCCTAGCCCGCGACGTCTTTGCCCCTCGAATTGGCCTCCACGCGCGTCGAATCTACCCAAAATCAGAACGAATGCGTCACAATATGCTGAGGGGACAGGCCCAAGCGAAAACAATCAAAAAATACCAAGAAATTCCAAAATTAGCAAAAACCCGAGCCTCGGGCCCGCTTCTCGAAGCTCAAAAACTTCCACATCAACGGGTTCCTTATTTCCCAACGAGTTCAACCATATAAAAATTATTGACTTCCGACATCGGATCGACCTCCAAATGTTTTTTTTTTCACAATTTTTCTAACTTAATCACCAATTAAATACTAAAAATAGCGATATACTGGGGTAATTTGAACAAAGTTGAGTTAAGAACACTTACCCCGATGTTCCCCTTGAAAATCTCCCGAAAGTCGCCTCTAAATTCGCTTCAATCCGAGCTCTATAGCTCCAAATATGTTTAGAATGGCCGAAATCTCCTCTTTTAAGAATCTGTCCAAGCAAGTCTCATTTGGACATATTTTCGAGGCTAATTTGCTGTGATTAAGGCGTTTTGGAGATGTTTCTTAGATGGTAATGATAGTGGGTTTTACATAGCCAATGGTTACTGGTTTCTATTTATAAAGGGTCAAAAATAGGGACAAAAACGCCCCTTTCAGGTTTAAAATACGACCGCATTTCTATCGCGTACCAGAGATGCGGTCCGCATTATTGATATGGCCATCGCAGATTGTAACCCTAGCCTTCACCGCATTCAGTGTGCGGTATGGTTAGTGGTCTGCATTGTAGAAATGCGACCGCATTTTTGACGTTGATCTTTGCCCAGAAATCTGTCTTGGTCTGCAATCTCAGTGTGAGATATGCGGCCTGCATTGTAGAACTGCGACCGCATATAAGACCGCATTTCTAACGTTGATCTTTGCCCCGAAATTTGTCTTGGTCTGCGATCTCAGTGTGAGATATGCGGCTCGCATTATAGAAATGCGACCGCATATAAGACCACATTCCTGACGTCGATCTTTCAATTTGAGCCCGAATTGTCCGAAATCCAAACTCAACCACACAAACAAGTTATAATACGCATTACAAAGCTGCTCGAGATCTTAAGTCGCTGAACGAGGCATAAATTCTTAAAACGGCAAGTCGGGTCATTACATTCTCCCCCTCTTAAACATACGGTCGTCCTCGAACGTGCCAAGAATTATTCCGAGGACATTAAATTTCTAAGTGTATTATTACACGCACTCGGGGGTGATTCTAGGTCACCTTAAATTTAACATGGATCCGACAACGCCATCTCAATTGAAGATTATTTCTTTTATCCACATTTATAAATTTCAAAGCCAAATTTCTCACAGCCCAATTAATTCAACACAGCGTACTAGTCTCAACCGGCTGTAGCAACTCGTGCTTGCGCGCCCATCATATGTATGCCCATAACCACGTCTCTGGTCCTAATAGCTGTGCATAATTAATTCCAGCATTGTTAATTAACCTCATTTTAACCAAAACCTCGTTTCAAATTTTCACAACTCTGACAGCAATTCACGAGGCACGAAGACGTCCTAATTATTTACTCGAATTAACGAGTCACATTTAACGCCACCTGGACATTACCCTTGTAGGCTAAAACTCAATAATTACAGCACGAATATGGCAAAATATGCACAAAAGTGCATAGAAGAATTATCAGATAAGCCTAACAGGCATGGCTCCCTATCAGTACTATAGTACAAATTTAATTTAACAGAGGGAGAATTTAAACACATAAATTTTCATCACAAGGATCTCGTCCTTATATAACTTCCACCGCGGCTCATAGCCCAGTTTAAGCTTTTCACATCATATTAAAAATGCGAGGATCTCATCCTCAACTCTGACTCACAAGTAATATGCACTCGTGCCAACCGAAATCTATCAATTTCTCCTTTAAAAATAATTTCCTTTACTCGAAATCACGGCACATAATGAACTCCCATACCGGTAGGGCGTGTAATTCATAAAGCTTTAATCAATTATCCTGAAATTACATCAAAACCCAATGTAGTGAGTAACAGAAAGTCACTTTTGGACTCATAGCCCTCAATAGTGTACAAAACAAAAATGATAGACACGGCTAAGACCATCAAAATCTCCCAACAGGGATAAACACAGTAGTAGAGTGCAAATTCACAAACTCACCATATGAGTCGATTGCCCATAATAACCTACTCCGACCACAATAGCTGAAATTTCAGGAATCTAGTGCCCGCAACACATCGCATGACGCATATAAATCCTGTTCCAAATCTCGCAATACTGCCACGACGAAAGAGACGTGTAGAAGCTCGTAGCCACCTACCGAATCAATAATTCATGGAGTCTCTCATCCTGTCAAGAACCATTACCTCATTCTGAACTGAATAACGATATTTCCTTTTAATGTGCCTTATATAAATCTGTTTACATAGATTTCAGCTCCAATAATCTCGTCTCACCCGGTGCAAGCTGCTCATGCAATAAGCACGACTCAAACACCAACTCAGCTCTCATATGGCGCCATCAATGTGCCGACAAGCTACAATTTGAACATGACACATAAGGAGGAACGAACTCTGGAAAAGAATTATCCCGCCCGCGTAATGAATAAAATGGTCGAACAGATGTTACGAACCCTTCTCAGAGGATGAGAAACAAAATACGTAGGAGTAGATATAGGGGACCGTACTCAACATAGCACTGTTGCGGCATGCAACCCGATCCAAACATGATACCGTTGGGCGTGCCACCCGATCTGCACATAACAATAAGTAAGGAAATACCCAGCAAGCCATACTGCTTATACCTACAAAATACCGAATATCGACCGCAAGCACGCCAAGTGCGAAAATACCACCCTAGGGAGACGGATAGCGCCATACGCTACAAAACACAAGAACGCCTAAGGCGCAATAAATGACCTGCATCTGAGAGTCATCTTACTCATATAAAATCACAAGCTACACGGGACCACAACATATGTGTAAATAATCAAGTCGTCTCAATCCGAAACAAACTCCCATGTTTCACAACCAACGGACTAGAGCGCCTTCTAAGCATAAACTCTCACATTAGTGTTAGTACGAAAGTCTCCACACTTGGTTTCAACCTTTGACAATCAAGTGACTAATAGGTCACACTTATACAATTTTCCTGTGGGATACGCCCCCATGACCTTCCGCACCACGTAGCAAGGTCTGCACCTCCATACCCCCAACAATACTAATTCTGTAAAGCCGACCAAGAGTCCGCAAATCAATACACAAAGCCTCTTACAAAGGACACCGTTCCCAGGTGACACTAAAGAAAATGCCAGCTTACTCTGAACACCTGAATTCGTCCCTACTTATCCGTGCTCATGACATTCTTGTCAACATTGAACCGCAACATTGATCCTCCTCTTCCAATTCCCATGCTGCTCATTGCACCTATCGTACCGCTACGCGAGAGTAAAAGAATTTCTCATAACCCTTGAACTACTAGTAGAATGAACACTTCATTGGCTAGAACCCCTTTCACTCAACTCATTTAAGAAGAACCATGGCGACACGCAACTGAATTCCCATAACCACAGAAAATATAAACCTCAAGTTGTGGTCCAAACCATCATGACTCTTCCGGAGTCCCTTCACACAACAAGGACATTCGAATCAAATATCTCCCAAATCAATCAAGTCATGGTGGCTATCGGACCTGCACGCACAACCACATACCGCGTGTAAAACTTCACACGCCAAAGGAACTGATCATTGCCACCATCACACCGATTCGACCATTACTAACTGACCCAACTTCTTTCAATTTACCTTTGACCTGACTTAGAAATATAATAGCTCCATTCACAACATAACGAATTCAATTCGCACTCACCTCGAGTGACCCGAATCGCGAGACCACATCGTCTCAATACTCATGAACCATCTCATACCCTCCTTATGTGCTCAATATTATCTCTGACTGGTACACCCATTTTGCAAGACCTTCTGCGAATCCAAAGCTATTTCTTCCTTTTCTCCAATAATGCACCGTATACCCGACGGTAACATAGAATATTTCAAGTTTCGTTCGCAATCCACTGTGAAGACTCGATTCTTAACCAAACATCGGACGCGAAATCTTTAGGCACTGCACTTTAATTCTCGAATCCACTAGGACCGTTATCGAGAGTCAATCACTTTGACCTAGTCCCGAAGATAACCAACTCCAACGCCCTACTAGCAGATGAAAACCTCTCGAAGAAGCAACCGACTGTGCTCTTTTCCATGTACATCACGTCCACAAAACATAAGCTCCGAGTCTTCCCAAAAACCTGAACATGCATCGATAACGCCGAATATAGCACACACCCATCTAGTTCTTTGCTGAATTACCCCTAATACTTCATTTTTCTTAGTCATAAGTAGTCTGCCAACATACCGATAACCAAAAATCGCACAGGCAGACAACCACGCGATCCAATTGTAAACGGTGGGCTCCCCCCACTTAGCTCTAAGCCACCGTCACATAACGTAGAGCCCACGATGATTCGTCCACTCTCAATTACCATGATCTCGCACCATTAACCCGACATACTTCTTGAAGTCTTTGTTAAGCTTTTCGTGAACATCCCGGATCACAAGTCATAGTCACACACTTGACCTCTTACCAGGTAGCAAGTAATATACCTCACAGAAGCTTCATTAACATCACTCCACCGCTAACCTGCTCATAGGATATAACCCACCTATGGAATTCCGTACCGACATCTTCTAACGACGCTGCACTGGGTACAACTACCCCGTAATCAGCAAATCCTTTTAAGCTCATGCTCGCCCACCAGCTGTATAAGTCTGCTCCTTCCCTATTAACATCAACTGAAAGTTCAACATTACTTTACGAACTCAAGTCATAATGCACCTGAAACGATAATCAGATCTTCACACCCCTATTCATTTCAGACAAACTCCTTTCTGCCATATTCCATCTTTCTTCGTATGACAACCATCACTCCAAATAAAATACGTAGTCCAAATCACCTTGCATTATGATTCCCAAACCGTTCCGCACTTTCTCAAGGCACGCGACTATCCTACCACAGAATCCATATGCTAATCTGTCACTCTTATTTTGGTTAAACCATCTCCTTTAAGCAATTTTTCAACCTCTGCTTCTCGTACTTGTCCTTCTAGTACTTCAACCACCGCGAAACACTTTCTGCCATGTCGTTCCTCATACTTCGCTGCTCACGTGTTGCATCAAATCGAAATCCATCTCTGTAGCACCTGAACCAATAAAATGTTACCGACTCTAAGTGTCTTCGAAGATCAACTTTCTCGAGCCATCCACATTAGAAATGCTAATTCTATTTTGAACCGCTGCACCCAACTATCCCTGGCAACCACCCCTCAGGCACCATTTCACAACACCATGCCCCGAAGGCAAAATCTAAGAAGGCTGTAACACCGACGAACCATAATGCGTTCAATCAAGGACGACGACACCGCATCACATTGAAAATTCTATCATGCTTGAAAATATCCAGTCTTGTTACTTCATCAACCAAACATGGGCATCTATAGTCCGACTGCCTTTCCTTCGCTGGAATTAAATGCTGAACCTCTAAATTGTACACTAAGAAATCCTCCTTTCGAGTCATTCACTGCCGCGTTCCATATATAAGCACTCTACCATTTCACCAACATTGTATGACAACAACGCGTAGATATCGTAGCAATTCGCGCACGATCTCAAAACCATAGAAGATATAGATATTAAGCTGGAACATAAGAACATCCTTCCACAAGACAACGATAATAGCCTGCCTGAACATGCATCTGGCACCACGTCTGTAGTACCACTACAACTCTTCGACGCCCAATTGATAACAAGCGCTTCGCGCCGCATAAGATTGAGTAGGAAGGAAATAAAGGCATAAGCCTCAATAGAATCAAGCCGCACGATAAGGATATCAAGAATATGAATTTTTTCCTAAAAGGTTCTGCAGCCTCTTGAAGTTAAATACAGACGTCTCTGTACCAATCCGCGATACTCTACTAAACCTACTCATGACTCGTAAGACCTATGTAACCTAGGCTCTGATACCAACCTGTCTTGACCCTAACCCCGAACCCGGTCGTGATGGCGCCTCTCGCGAAGACAAGGCCAGCCAATTCAACCAAAATCTCATTTCATGCAGTTAATTAACATGTAAACAATATAAACATGATTTAATAGCAATCATTCGCAGAAATATAGTTAACCATCCCGACACATCCTAAACCGGGGTGTCACAAGTCATGAGCAACTACTGTTTGAAAAGCATGGGAACAACAAGATAAGAGAGATACGGGGCTGCGGACGCCAACAGCTACCTCGTAGTCTTTTAATCACCACCTGGACGAGAGGAGTCAGTACTCCGGAGAGGAACCAACAACGCCTGAATCTGCACACATGGTGCAGGGAGTAATATGAGTACTCCGACTCAGTGAATATTAAATATAAATAATGACTGAAAGTAAGAAAGCACGTAAAGCACAAGGCATTCTATAATGAAGCAATAAAACATCATTTGAACATAGTAAATCAGTGAAAAATCAATTAAAACCTCTTTTCAAAGGGTAAAACATGTAATTTTTCAGGTAAATAATGTGAAGTAAAATAAAAGAGAAATAGACGATCGCCCCTCGAGCTCAGTATCAACAAATTCTCCCCTCAGGCAATATCACAGAACAGTTCCAGCCCCTCAGGCTCAAATCTCAGAACAATAGTAGCCCATCGGGCTATCACATGGAACAGTATCAGCCCCTCGGGCTATCACATAGTACAATATCAGCCCCTCGGGCTATGTTTCACATCACAATGGGTACCCGCGCTCACTAGGGGTGTACAGACTCCGGG
Organism: Nicotiana obtusifolia; assembly: GCA_002018475.1. NCBI lineage: Eukaryota > Viridiplantae > Streptophyta > Magnoliopsida > Solanales > Solanaceae > Nicotiana > Nicotiana obtusifolia. The sequence continues at coordinate 87,335 of MCJB01020670.1, forward strand.
AGGGGCCCCTTACGGTCCAAGCACAATATCAAGCAACCTCGTGGCATAAATCTAGGCCCTTGGCCTCATATCAATGAAACCACCTCGTGGCGTATATAAAGTACCTCAGGCCCTCGGCCTCATATCAGTCACAAGCCACCTCGTGGCATACAAAGTATCTCAGGCCCTCGGCCTCATATCAATGAATAGCCACCTCATGGCATATAAAGTATCTTAGGCCCTCGGCCTCATATCACTCAGTGAATCCTCACATCTGGCCCTTGGCTGCACTCAGTCAGAAAATCATCACAAGCCCCTCGGGCATAGTAAAACAGTAGTTCTCAGCCCAAAAACATCATTAAAATATTATTTAAGTCTCAAAACTGAGTAAAAGTGGCTGAGTTGTAAAACTGTGAAAACCACATGACTGAGTTCAAGTAATAAGTCAAACTAGTGAGGAAACAGTGATAAAAATCCCCGAAGGGTTCAAATAATTTGCTCGAAGCCCAAATATGGAAATCAGCCTAAATCATGATGATAACAAATAAGTTTCAGTTAAATACGCGGTGAAAATCATCAATCGGGACGGACCAAGTCACAATCCCCAGTAGTAAACGACCCCACGCTCATCATCGAGCGCGTGTCTCACCTCAATATAGCACTACGATGTACAATCCGGGGTTTCAAACCCTCAGAACATCATTTACAATCACTACTCACCTTGAATCGACTAAATCCCTAGCCCGTGATGTCTTTGCCCCTCGAATTGGCCTCCACGCGCGTCGAATCTACCCAAAATCAGAACGAATGCGTCAGAATATGCTGAGGGGACAAAGCCCAAGCGAAAACAATCAAAAAAATACCAAGAAATTCTAAAATTAGCAAAAACCCGAGCCCTGGGCCCACTTCTCGAAGCTTAAAAATTTTCACATCAACGGGTTCCTTATTTCCCAACGAGTTCAACCATACAAAAATTATCGAATTCCGGCATTAGATTGACCTCCAAATCTTAACTCTAAACTTAAGGATTTTTTTTCCACAAATTTTCCAACTTAATCACCAATTAAATACTAAAAATAGCGATATACTGGGTAATTTGACCAAAGTTGAGTTAAGAACACTTACCCCGATGTTTCCCTTGAAAATCTCCCGAAAGTCGCCTCTAAATTCGCTTCAATCCGAGCTCTATAGCTCCAAATATGTTTAGAATGGCTGAAATCTCCTCTTCTAAGAATCTGTCCAAGCAAGTCTCATTTGCACATATTTTCGAGGCTGATTTTGCTGTGATTTAGGGCGTTTTGGAGATGTTTCTTAGATGGTAACGACAGTGGGTTTTACATAGCCAATGGTTATTGGTTTCTATATATAAAGGGTCAAAAATCGGGACAAAAATGCCCCTTTCAGGTTTTAAATGCGACCGTGTTTCTGTCTCGTACCAGACATGCGGTCCGCATTATTGATATGGCCATCACAGATTTCTACAATGCGGTCGCATTGTAGAAATGCGACTGCATATGAGACCGCATTCCTGACGTCAATCTTTCAATTTGATCTCGAATCGTCCGAAATCCAAACTCAACCACACAAACAAGTTATAATACGCATTACAGAGCTGCTCGAGATCTTAAGTCGCTGAACGAGGCATAAATTCTTAAAACGGAAAGTCGGGTCGTTACACCCGACACAACAATAGAGAGTAGTTCCACTCACCATAGAAATTAAGAACAATTAGGAACTCAAGATAGAAAGAATTCGCTCACTCTCAGAAAGAAAATTCATATGCCACAGTAGATGAACTATAGGCTTGCCCGTAGTGGACTACTCTACTAATTCGAGCTCATTTAGTGAAGGATCAAGTAGGACTTTAAATGGTTGTAAATGTAGGCTGCAAGATGGGCAGGATACATTTGGATATAAGAGTTACTATACCTCAATAAGCACTTTAATACATATAACTTACCTTGCAAAACCCCACACTTATGTCAAACCATCAATTCCACCTTCACATCAATATATATTAACTCCCTACTTCATTAAGCACTTTTACGTCAAGAGTTTCCACTATCAAGGAATACTTTTCACAACCATAAAATTATTTTTTTCTTCTTTTGTTTTTCAATTCAAGTGGCTCTTACTTTTTTTAAAAATAATGCACCTTTCTCAAAAAATGTATAGTAAAACTCCCTGGATCTCCACACTTTTGTAGGAGTTTGTTTTGCAAGGTTGCGCTGCAATGCTCTGTGAGCTGGACCACTAAGATCTCTTCTATGTTCCTCCTCTTTGTAAGGATCTCCTTCAATAATTTGGCATAAGCTGGCATTTATGAGAGAACTTCTGTGAAATGAAAATTTACATTAACCTGTCTCAGCATATCTAGAAATCTCTTAAACTGTTTGTCCAGCTTCTCTCTATATAGCTTTTGGGAAAAAGGTAGAGCAGGCATGTGCTCAATCTTACTACAATCCTTCTTTCTCAAAGTGTCCTCCTTCTTCTTTTTGTCAGCTCCCTTCTTGCCTTTCTTCCTCTTATCAACTTCAATTTTCAGCTTCCGCTCACTTTCTTTTTTAGGTACCACCTCTTTTTGGATCGGAGTGGGATCTTTCAACACTTGCCCGCTTCTCAATGTAACAACATTTACTATTTCTTTTGTGTTCCTTTTAGTATCATCTGGCAGAGTACTCGGGATTGTCTCAAACAATATAGTTGCAATTTGCTCCACTTGCTTCTCCAAGTTCTGCACACCAGTATCAAGTTCTTTGATAGCTGAACCATGAGCATCTAATCTCTCTTCTGGTTGACAATGAATGACTTCATTAGAGCTTCTAGCCTAAGCTGATTGGAATGTTTAGGCTGGAACTACGGCCTCTGCTGATTCAAAAAATCAGGAGCTCCTTGTCCTTGAAATATGGGATTGTTTTGTTTCCATCCATTTGCAGTACTCCCAGGTGAACTCCATGAAAAATCGGGGTGCTTCTGACCCATTACATTGAAGTTGTAATTCCCAACAACATTAACTTCCTCGATTGAGGCTTGACACTTATGAGTAGGGTGTGCTCTTCCACATATGTCGCATGTTGCATGAGGCTCACTATGTATTAAAGCTAATGTCAGCTTCCTTATTTCCTTGGCCATGGCATCAAGCTATACCTGCACTGATGTGTTAGCGTCAACTTGGTGAACACCAGTTGATCTTCTTCTTTAAGCAATTTTAGAGGGCCACTGATTTGCATCCTCAGATAACTCATCTAGAATTGTGACTATCTCCTCTAGAGTCTTTTTCATCAATGGGCCTCCAGCTGCATTGCTCAATGTTCTATGTGAGGCTGGTGTCAATCCATCCCAAAAATCCTGGAGTTGCATCCAGAGTTGAATTTCGGTATGTTGACACTTTCTCACTATCTCCTTAAACCTCTCCCAAGCTTTAAATACAGTTTCTGTCTCGTTCTGGAAAAAGTTATGGATTTCTCTTCTAAACTTGCCCGTCTTAGCTGATGAGAAATATTTGTAAAGAAATTTTCTGGTCATCTCATCCCATGTTCTAATCGACTCATTAGGCATGCTTCGAGCCAGTGCTTTGCATCATGCTTGAGTGTGAAGGGGAATGCCCTTAAGTAGACTGCATCTTGTGACACACCATTGTATTGAAAGGTGTTCATAATCTCCTCGAAGTCCATTGGATGATTGTTTGGATATTCATTCATCTTTCCTCTAAAGACAACTATTTTGAATAGTTTGAAGCAACCTATGCTTTAAATCAAAATTGTTAGCTGTAACTGGCAGCAGTCTCACACTTGGTAATCCTTGGTTGTAGATTAGTCTAGCATAATCGCCAAGTAGTCTCCCAGCACCGGGAACTATATTTCCGAATTGGTCTGCATCCAAAGGTTGATTCTGAACAATTTTCGAGCCCTCTCCTCCTCATAGACAAGTTGTGCATTTCGAAGAGTTGTTTCCTTAGCATCCCTTGTAGTTTTTTCTCTTTGCTGGGCTGACTCTCTTGCAGCCGAACCAACATTATCATCATCTCCCGCCATAATTTCTTTTGTTGAGGATTTCCCAACCTTCTCAGTATTCTCTGGGAGATTTCTTTCCTTCCTCAGCTGTCACAGTTGTTTCTCGATTTCTGGTTCGTGTGGTAGCAGTTCCTTCCCAAAGGATCGATTCATGCACCAATCTAACTTGTAGCCAGCGCACAATTAAAAAGCACCAACATAAAAAGGAAAAAAATAAAATAAAATAAAATAAAAAATTCCTGAATTAGCACTAAAAACTATTTCAAACACTATTTATTGCCAATCCCCAGCAACAGCACCAAAATTTGACGAGCGCAAAACACATACTTAAATATGCTCGCTAGTCGAATATAATATATTATAATATCGTATCCACAGGGATTGGATTTAAATAGTATTTTCATAGATTCTAGTTTAATTGCTATCCAAGATGATCAACAATTTAAATTTGTGTGATTTAAAACTAAAAATTAACTAAAATTCTAAACTATTGGTTAATGACAGTAGCAACAAGAGTAAGCATAAAAGATATCAATGGGAGAAAATAGAGGTTGATTGGACAGGTGCAAGATAATAGTCTAGGATTTAACTCTAGCTAATTCACTTTTAAGGTTCAAGTGAGTCTCTCGAATTCACTCAATTAATAGTTCAAACGTTCAGTAGAAACTCCTCTCTCTATTAAGTCTAAAACTCACAATATGAACCAATTTATGCTCGGTGAAGATATGCAAGAATTCATAGTGGGTTGGTCTTTAGGAGAACCTCTTTTGATTATCCTCCTAACTAGGTCTAAACAATAATTAAACTAGCTTCTTTCGATTACTAAGAAGAATCAATAAATTCAACCAACAAGATAAGGCAAAAACATCAGAAGTTATGCCTCTTTCGATTACATGAACATGTGAATATAGATGCAACTATTAAAACATCCAAAATGATTCAACACATAAAACTAGAGTTATTATCCACAAACAAATATCAATATACCAAATCCATCAAACCCTAAAGAGAACTACTTCATAGACATAGAGTAATTCATCACAAATATGTTCAAAGTAAAGAAAAGCATAAAATAATCCAAACCCTTGTATTGAGTGAGGATTGAATGATGAATTCCTTGTGCTTCTTCTTCTCTAACTCCTTCTTAGCCTCCTTAGGTCTTAGATGTGTCAAATATCAAGAAAATACCGTTTTTCCATTTATATATACCAAATACGGTCGGGCCAAAACCAACACACCTTTTCCTACGCGAAATAGGACATATTTCCAGCGTTGGACGTGCACGGCCACGCACCTGGGAGTGTGCTTGCGCATATGGCCATGCACTTTGGACAATATTCTGCCTAACTTGCACGCTGGCATAAACTTACACTGATGCTTCGCATAGTGCATCGTACTAGTGTATTTTTTTAGCAGTTGATTCTTCCTTGAATTTTGACATCCAGCAGTGATCCTCGACCCCCGAACACGATCCTGCTTATTACTTTGGGATTTTACCCAGAATTAAAAGCTCCAAATAACTCGAATTAGTTCCACAATATCTACATGACTCGGAATCACTCCTACAAGGCATAAAACACACAATTAGCGCAAAAAACTAGAGATTAAAAGCTCTACTCAATTAAAGTGCAGTAAATTAGAGAGCGATAAGCAACTAAAACACGCAATAGCCTACCATCATAGCATGAAATAGCAACTACAACTAAATGCATGAGAATATCTCAACAATGAAAAGAATAGCATTTGACAACAACTACAAACAAATGCATATAAGGGAAACCTCGACAACGAAAACCAGGACCTATATTAACAACGTTAATAATAGCATGTAAGAGTAAACTTGACAACAAAAGATATAACAAATAATAATAACTTCAATTAAATGCTTACAAGTAACCCAAAAGTCCAAACCGGTGAATTGTTCACATATAAGCCCATGTAGACACTCGTCACCTCATGTACACGTCTTCCAAATAATTCACATAATGTAATTAAACCCAATTCTTTGGAGTAGTTTCTCCCACACAAAGTTAAGTAAGATACTTACCTCAAACAAGCTAAATCAATCTACTAATAAACCTTTCCCATGCAAATCCACCTCAGTATAAAAAACAAAGCAAGAGACTCGAGGAAAGCAAGCTTAATCATAGGTACGAAAATTTCCCTACAAAAAAGGGCTGGCTTCAACAACCCATAAGGGACGGCTTGCCAAGCTACACAAACAGTTAATTTTTTTATAGTCGCAAAAGTTTTCCTACAAAGGGGGCTGGCTTCAACAACCCATTCAGGGATGGCTTGCCAAGCTACACACTCAGAAAACTTTTGTACTATAACCAACGTTAGCTGTTCATAACTCGGGAAACTTTCGCACTACAACAAGCTAACTTTCAAATAGTACACTTACTCTATTTTCATACATGGACCGTACTACAACAAGCTAACTTTCAAAGAGTACACTTACTCTATTTTCATACATGGATCGGCCTTTCCATCAATTCGAAAGGAAGAACAAGAAGGAAATTTAGCAAGAACTCATATGTAATATATATCACAAAAGATTTACAAAGGGTGGATGAAAACTACAAGAAAATTCTAGGATGACTCTAAGGTTTTTCAAGATGATTTTCTGATTTTTTACAAGGAAATTTTTCGATGATTACAAGATGATTATAAGATGATCCTACAACTACTACAAGCCCTCCTTTATATAGGACTAGGAGGTTATTACAAGAAAAACATTCTAGATAAAGCAAACCTATCTTACATGGCAAACTTATCTACAAGCGGGTCCTTCTTGGCATGTGAAGGACTTTAGGCAAACCACTAAAAACACTTGAAAGCATGTGAACGGGTTGAAATATACATGGTGTAGCATGTGAAAGCATGTGACGCCATGTGACTCCATTGTGCTGCATTTGAAGAAGCATATGGAGGCATGTGAAAGCATGTGAAAACAAGGTGAAATAGGGCCCGCATAGCATGGAAAGATGTGGAAATTTGTCTAGGCATGGGTAGGATATGTTTTGAGAGTTTTTGGATGATTATGGTAGGAAAACAACAAGAAGTAGGGCCCGGCTAGTTATGGAAAAATGTGGGAATTTGTTTTGGCATGGGTAGGATATTTTTGAGGATTTTTTGATAGGTAATGGAGGATTAAGGTGGGATTAGCTAGGATTAAGGAAATTATCTTTATCGATCACTGAATTGCCTTCCAGGCATCTTTTCGAGGACCTTGTGAAATAGTGTCTGGAACTTGACGGTTCTTCACTGCTAGGTTCCTTTCCCTTCGGACTGAGAGATGTAATCCGTAGCCTTAATCTGGAAATATCATTAGTGATTTTCTCTCGGATGACTTCATATGGTATTTGATATTCTTTTGCTGCTTCCCGGACTCTTTCCCAGTGAGGATGGGTACTGGTATAATTCCAGCTTGCCCATTCTTTTGGCCATATCTCTTTTGGGATGCACCTATTTTGCTGGAAAATGATTCTTTGTGCCTCACTATACTCTTCCTCCATGGATAAAATGGACACGGGAAATTTCCACCAGAATGATGCATCTGCTTGCGCCTGGACTTTTCTATTAATAATCTTCACTGGCCTATGAAACATGAATATTTTTGCTGCGTAGGAATCATTGAAACATTTAATCCAATATCTTCTAGGCTTGAACCATTATAAAAATATTCTAAGCGCTGGTGCAATGGCATCAAAATCCTTGAAGACGTTGCATTTGAATTCCATGAAAATATAATACTGATGGCATAGGTACCAGAAAAACCATAATAATTCTCGTGGAAAATCCTTGGCTTGAGCTATGAATATATGGCAGAATGGATATTCTGGATTGACGCCAAAAGGCTTGAGAATGGATCCTCCATATTGCCGAAAAACTTGAAGCTCATAATAAGTTCTTCTTTCCATAATAATTGATGGATCAAAGGGATCCATGAGGTTGAACAGCTTCGGTGGATGATCTGTCGGCTTCAATGAACTAGTTCCCGGTGAAAACATAAAGATGTGGTTGTTTGGCTTCAGTTTTGCTGGGAAAAATCTTTTTGAGAATTCCTCCGGTCGGGATAGAAAATCTGCGAGAATATTATACTTTCCTTTCAGGTGCTTAACTTGAAACTTGTATGGAGAGAACCACTGAGCCCATCTGAGAATCTGAGGATTGGGGATAATTTTTAAATTTATCTGGATCATTTTTGGGAAAGTCTTCATATCCATTTCCACTAGAAATTCTGTATGGATAAGGAAGAAATTGAATTTCTTGATCCCATTTTTCACTGCAAGAATTTCCTTGAAGGTGGAATGATAATGTTGCTCGGCATCTTTAAACTTTCCACTGGCGTATCCGCATATTTTTCGCTGGCCATCTTTTTCTTCAAATAGAACAACACTCCAATATTCATGGCTGGCATCTGTTTGCAGTATCTTCTTTCCATCTGAAGGGATGTAGAGAGACTTGACATCTTTACATATCTGCTTTATTTTTCTGACTGCTTCATCCTGTTTCTCTCCCCATGATGTTGCATTTTTCTTGAGCATTTCTGTGAGTGGTGAAATGTATGTAGAGATATTTGGGATGAAATCTCTAACATAATTGATGACACCCAAGAACTGTTGGATCTGCTTTGTTGTGAGGTTGGTATCCAGAAATTTAAGTAGTTCCTGACATATATGCGGTCCTGGACTGTATTCGCCGCGGGCGAAATGCATTCCGAGAAAATCAATCTCTTTTTGAGCAAGAACCATCTTCTTTGCTGAGAGCATGATTCCGTACTTTGTTACCAGTGCCTCAAATTGACGAAGCAAGTTGACATGTTCGTCCAATGTCTCACTAAATAACAGGATATCATCAATGTAAACTAAGGAGGTATGGAGGATGGGTTGGAAGATTTTTATCATGGCTTTTTGGAACAAGGAGGGTGCAGTTTTCAAACCAAAGGGACTCCTCCAGCCAGACTTCAACAAGAAGGGGTCTCGCGTTCATGGTAGGAAGGTTGTTCGCGCTTCGTGACTGTGGAAGATGCCCAAGAGCTCATAAAATGTTGTATTTCCTCTGAAGCACCCCGTAATGCCGCAACCGAGATACCCACTCTGAAGAGACCTTCTGTGAATCTGAAGTTGTTTCTCTAACCTCTCTGATACTGAAATGTAGAATTATTAATGACGTAGAAATATCGCACGTCCCAGCATTATACCATTCAAATCTTAGATCTTAATCATATACAAATTCTGGGGAACCCTTCAATACAACATATACACCTCATGCCACAATTGATATAACACATGACCCTGCAATCTGGCAGTTAGTAGTAGACTCCCCCACTTGCCGCGGAGCCATAGGACATAACATCTAATGATCCACAATACCATCCTTCATAGCTCATACAACCCCCATTGTAAGACACCTCAAATCACATACTAAATGCATGTCCATTCTTGCGACAACCAAGTCCATTTCCTCGAGTGCCTCAAATGACAATATGTACCTTTCACTAAGTAGAAGGCCCATACGAAACACATAGTCGCTAGTACCACCAACTATCCTCAAATCAGCACCCTTTCATGCCCCTACCATGATCGCGACGATTAAGAAACTAATTAAATCTTCCTAAGCTCGTACTTATCAACTAGATGCCAGAACCTACTGCACCCCCACGTGAACAACTGAGTGATATCTCAATACATCTGGATTCTCAATCTCGACAACACCTCGAGACAATGATCGAACATCCATGGCCCCCTCATAGCCTATCCGCAGCATCACGAACCGTCGGCGCATAGTTGATATAGAGTGCACAATATCATACACGAGTGGATGCAAAGGAATATAAGATATACGCTTCAAGCTAAATTAATGTCGCACGATAAGGAATGAAAGAAGTGGAATTTCCTAATAGCTCCATAGCTTATCGAAGATAAGCACAGATGTCTCCATACCGATCCGCAAGACTCTACTAGACTTGCTTATGACTCGTAAAACCTATGAACCTAAAACTCTGATATTATCTTATCATGACTCTAAAACCCCACCTTAGGTAGTCGTGGTGGCACCTCGTCACTGAGACTAGGTAGGCCTAACACATGCTAAGAACTTACATAACTTAACCATAACTATAAAATATTAATTAGTAACTGAATTAACATAGCTGAACCAACATCAATCATACAATCTCAAAATCAGTAGTACAAGTCATAAGCTTTTCTAAGAGTAACTAGAAAAACAAGTACATCACTGTTCCGGAATAATAGTGAACAGTGAAAATGAAAGACAACAAACTTCGAGGCCTTCGAATGTTGAGCAGGTATACCTTGAAGTCTCCGGCTGCACAGACATAAGTCTCAAAACCATCTCGATCAAAAGTACCTGGATCTGCACAAAAATGTGCAGAAGCGTAGCATGAGCACACCACAACGGTACCAGTAAGTATCAAGCTTAACCTCGGTAGAGTAGTTATGAGGCCAGGTCAAGTAACCTACAAGACATAGAAACCTGTACAAGATATAGCATAAAAATAACAATGGAAGGATTGTAATTTACAACTAACAACCGAGATAAATGGAAACTCAAATGCCAGCAAGAAGTAGGCGGGTAATAGAACAACGGTACAATCAGACACCGATGGGATATGAACAAACTCAATCAGGGAAACAGATAACAACTCAATTAATCAAATCGTTCTCAATGCGTGGACTTGCAACAAGATTTACCCCGAGGTACCACTCCTCGAAATAAAAAATCATGATCCACAATTTCTAAATCTTGCATGTATGGCACCTCGTGTCCATAATAACAATCACCTTTGCACGGCAAAGTCCTCATGCTACCATGTATATCGCATCCGTATCAATACCAATTAAGATGTGCGAGATATATTGTAATGACCCAGCCAGTCGTTTTGAGCATTTACATTTCATTCATCGGTTTGAAGTCTGGAGTAGCTCCATATGATGCATTATGACTTGTATTAATCGTCCGTTTTGGTTTTCAAGTGATTTGGAAATTGATTTGGAATAATGATTCTCAACTAGAAAGCTTTATGTTAGAAGAGTTGACCAAGTTTGACTTTTGAGTATATGGCCTCTGATCGGAGTTTTGATGGTTCCGTTAGGTCTGGGTAGTGATTTTGACTTGGGTGTATGCCCCGATTTGTATTTGAATATTTCTAGAACGTTTCGGCACTATTTGGTAAAAGTTAAAAATTTGAAGGTTTGGAATGTTCATAAGTTTGACCAGGAGTTGACTTTGATATTATTGGGTTCGTATTGTTGTTCCGTGAGTTGGAATAGGTTTGATATGTCATTTGGAACTTGTATACAAAATTTTAGGTCATTCCGGGTTAATTTGAGATGATTTGGCATGAGTTGCGGAAGGTGAAAGATCAAAAGTTCATCAAGTTTGATTTGAGGTGCGATTTGTGGTTATGATGTTGTTACATGTGATTTAAGGACTCGAGTAGTTCCATGTTATGTTATGTGACTTTTGGGCATGTTTCGACAGGATCTTGAGGGTGCTCGGGTGTGTTTCGGACGAGTTTCGGATTATTTTGGTCACGTTGGCATTTCTGGTGCTGGTTCTTCACACCTGCACATATTTTGCCACAGGTGCAGATGTGCTTATGCGATGGAGTTCTCGCTTCTACGAAGAGGAGGTATCTTGTTAAGTTTCGCTTCTGCGGAGATGCGTAAGCGCTTCTGTGAGGTCTGGATTGCTTCTGCGAGAATGAGCGTGAGTTGGGTGTCCGCTTCTGCGGTGGTGCTTGCGCTTCTGCGGAGTCGAAGGTGTGGAAGACATTGTGCAAGTGCAGTCTTGGTTCTTTAAACTTTAGCCACAGATGCGTCATTTTTGCTCGCAAATGCGAGGCCTTAGGTGCGGCATTTTGTCTGCAAATGCGGATGTTCTGGGCAAAAGCATAAATATTGAGGTTTTGTCCATTTTAGCACATCTTGAGATTTGGAGCTCGATTTTCCGTGATTTTGGAGAGGTATTTCACCACGCGGCTTGGGGTAAGTATTTTTTATTTTGGCATTTGGATTGCGAATTATAAAGAGAAATTGAGGGTTTTTGTCTAAACTTCCTTAACGTGAATTTTTGAGTTTTGAACATTGATTCGGAGTAAGAATTGAGTGAAATTAGTATGGTTGGACTCGTAATTGAATGGGTCATCAGAATTTGTAGGTTTTATCAGGTTCTGAGGTGCGGACTGAGGTTGGACTTTTTGGTTGACTTTGAGTTATTGATTAAAGATCGTCCTTTATCATTTGGGAATGTTTCCTTGGGTATTATTTAATGTTTTTGAGTTGCTTTTGGCTAGTTTCGAGCCGCTCAGAGGTTGATACGCGCAGGATGGAATTTCTAGAGTATTGTTTGGCTTGCTCGGTATTATTTTGGCTCTTTTGAGATAAGTATCTTATCTAAACTTGGTCCAAGCACTAGTTTCCTGAATTATTTATGATATCTATGTGCTATGGGTGCGCACATGTGTGGGGTTTGATCCCATGTGCTAACACCGGAGGTATTTATCCATGCTCGGGTTGTGCTTAGGCTATGATAAGCGTAGAAGTGACTGTTATTCTTTAAGCTATGATGTTTATATTTGTAACATTGTGTGAACTATTTGAGCCATGTTTGAGTCTACATAGAGTTTTAATCCCTGAATGAACTTGATACATACTATTTTGTGATGAAATTGCCGATTTGATCTATGATAGCACACTTTGCACATGCCTACACTTTAGAATGTCATTTATACCAGTCCAGGAGCATGATATTTGTTATTCATTCATCACATACATGTATTCTTGTTTATTTGCACCAGTGTGATGTGATTGGACTGGATGCATGTGACCACGCCTGGCGGATTGTGTTGTTATGTCTGTAACCACGCCGGCGGATTATGTTGTTATGCCTGTGACTACACTGGGCAGATTGTGTTGTTATGCTTGTGACCATGCCAGACAGATTGTGTTGATATGCCTGTGACCACACCGGACGGATTGTGATGATATGCCTGTGACCAAGCCGGGCGGATTGTGATATAGCCTGTGACCACGCCGGGAAGATCCATCACATTGAGCATGTGACCACAGCGGGCGAATTATGATATTGAGCATGTGACTACGCCGGCTGGTAGCACGTTGAATTTTTCGTGCTTGCGTGTGGATAAGGATCCATCCCCCTAGGGTCACCCTCTCATATTTTTCTCTTGATAGTGTACACACGGATTGTGAGAAACCGACGGGTTTCTGGTTGACCCAAGCTCTGGGAGAGCTAGTTACTATTATTGGATCGGGTTGCATGCCGCAACAGGCCTTATTGGCTTATGGTCATTGGATCGGGTTTCTACCGCAACAGACTGATATTTTGTTATTGCATTTCATCTTTACTTGCAATTCCCTTCATAGTTTTCATGATTTTTACTTGCATATATTCCTTATATGCTGGATTGTTGTCTGAGCAGAACACTTTATAATAAAAAATTATGAGCATTAAATTGGTTTTCCTGATTTGATCATATATCTGTTCTATACTTGTTGAAATTATGAACTGCACGAGTATTAGAGAGTATCATCTATAGTTCTTATTCCATTTACTTTGCCAAGGTTAGTTAGGATACTTATTGAGTACATGGGGTCGGTTGTACTAATACTACAATTCTGCACCTTGCGTGCATATCTTGGAGTTGTTTTTGCTGTGTATGGTGGGAGCTGGCATTGAAGATGCACCTGTGTTTCAGTTATGGCTATCACTCATCCTTGGTAGCTTTAGATTCTAATTCTTTTCATGTACAATCCAAACAGATGTTGTAATTACTTCGGTTAAGTCTTTTTGTAAAATCTAAATCTTAGTGGCTCATGACTTGTACTACCAGTCCTTGGGAAGTTGTATAAAATTTAGTTATTGCAACTTTGAATCTTATCATTATCATTATATTATGTTTTATTGTTATTTGGCTTACCTAGCCGGTAGGGTTAGGTGCCATCACGACGGGTTGGATTTTGGATCGTGACAGATATATTTAAACACAATAAAGCATAATAACAATCTTGAATAAAATGAGGCGTCAAATGAGATAATATATCTATATATATATATATATATATATATATATATATATATATATATATATTTTAAGATTAAAATAAATTAAATAAAGGATAGGTTGTCCAAATAGAGTATTAGGTGGGTCTAGTTTAGAAATTTACAAGATAAAGTAAAAATATCATATTTAAACAAAATAAAACCTCAGTTAAATTAACAAGTTAAAAGTAGAATTTGTTAGAAGTAAAACATGATAACAATTTTAAGTAAAGTAAACATCAATAGGGTGATGCGTAAAATTTGAGAACCTTATTAAAGTAAATATGTGATAACCATTTAAAAATAGTAAGGCACCGAGTGAGATATGAGTTCTATCTTAAGAGACACATAGAATAAGATATGTTAATAATTCTTTTATTTAAAACCGTTATGTTACCAACAACTCAACAGAATATGAGATAATAACCCTATGCAAGTAAATTCACCTTGACATTCAATTTACCGAGTAATAGCAGAGGCACATATTGGCACATTAGAGTAACATAGCAAACCTCGTAGAATGCATGACTCACACAAGAAGTAACTATCATTCCAATACTGGATTAACAACGGTCAACCAAATATGATCAAATACTAGTGAAATGATTTAAGGAAAAACAATAACCGTCAAACTGATAAATAGTTCCAACATAGAACGCACCATGAGAATAACAATTTAGGATAACTTTACTTTCACGACAATTACAACATATCAACTCGTTGCGGCGTGCAACCCGATCCCACACAATAATAACAATATTCGTTGCGGCATGCAACCCGATCCCACCTATATGATATCCTACGTCCTAGTCGCTCCATATCATATCGTTTCATATATTTTTCATACCGTTGCGGCGTGCAACCCGATCCCCAAACAAAGGCATTACACAAACAACTACAACCAACTACGACGTATCACAAAACCAAATACAATAATGAAGCTACACAAGAGGTCACAAACGGATGATAAAGTAACACGATAACTCCAAAAATCAAACAGAAAGTAATAACAATATATAAATAAATACACGATTACCAAGGATCAACTAATAATAAAGGCATGTAACAGATAAGGCATTAATTCAACAAGTAATTACAATTTACAAATAAAACATATAAGAGTGAACTTGGCAATAAAAGATGGGACATGTACTAACAACTTAATAAGGCACGTAAGAGCAAATTCAACAATGAAAAATTTAACATGTTGTGAAAAATGTAATTAAATGCATGGAAGAATCTAGAAGGTTGCACCGGTCAAATACCACATATAAGCTCGTGTACACGCTTGTCTCCTCGTTTGCACGTCTTCCACCTAATTCAAATAGAACAATCAACCCAAATTCTAAGGGGTAGTTACCCCCACGCAAAGTTAGGCAAGATACTTATCTCATTTAGACCAAATCAATACACAAAATATCTTTTACCATTAAAATTCACCTCCACTCGGCTCAAATCTAGCCAAAAACGACTTAACAATATCAAACAATGCAAGAGAAACCAATTCCAATTAATAAAGCTATGATCTTTATACAATTCCCCAAAAGTCAACAAAAGTCAATCCCAGGCCCGCCCTGTCAAAACCCGAGTCAAAGGATAGGTCTCGACTACCCATAGCCCCATGTGTTCATATATGTGTTTTGTTTTCAAATTCGAGTCCATTTCGACTTGCAAATATTAAATTTTTATTTTTCAAAACATTGACAAAAATCCCCAAATTCCTCTTTGATTACCATAAATTTGATATTAAATCTAATATATAATCATGAAATATAGTTAAAAATTGATTAGGATTACTTACCCAATGTTTGTAGATGAAAATCCCTCTACAAAATCGTCTCCCACCGAGTCTAGGGTTGAAAATATGATAAAATGAAGCTAAGTCTGGAAATACTCAGCTATAAACAAGCTACAAATGTCGCATTTGTGAAATGGGGTCCGCAATTGCGAACCCTCGCAAAAGCTAAGAATCCTTCACAAAAGCGAAGCTTGAACAGTTCTGAACCCTTCGTAGAAGTGACAAAAATGTAGCAAATGCGAACACTGGACTTTTCGCAAAAGCGCCCAGTTGGCCGCAAAAGCGACTCTTCCCCAGCCCGGGCCTTCATCGCAAATGCAATCCAGAGTTCGCAAATGCTAACTTTTCAGGCCTCAGTCAACTTCGCAAAAGCGTTCATTTCCTCGCAAAAGCGAGGTCCCTCCCCAGCAGCACAACATCGCAAATGCAATGAAACCAGTAACAGCTCAACCTTCTACAACCTTTTTGGGACGCGTCCAAAACTCATCTGAGCCCTCAGGTGTCTAAACCAAACATCCACACAAGTCTAAAAATATCATATGAACTTGCTCGCGTGATAAAAACGACCGGTTGGGTCGTTACATCCTCCCCCACTTAAACATACGTTCGTCCTCGAATGTGCCAGGAGTCGTTCCAAAGCCATCACACTGCATGAGCTCACCAGACATACACCCGGGGGTGATCCCACGTCACCCCAATCCCTTTAAGCCTATCAACACAATTTAACTGAAGATCTCGCCTCATCCTTAGTCTATAAACCTCATAACCCAATCCTCAACGTCTAAAACTCATCATAAGACCCGAAACTCGCATCAATACATTGTATAAGCCTGAACAAGCTGGATCAAGTCACAACATCAACCCAAGGTATAATCACCTGATATTTCACATAACTCAGATGTCCGTAGCAATAACTTTCGACCACCATAGCTGCCCAAAAACAATCTCGGCACCGGTAATACACTTCATGACAAATAAAACCTCGTTCTAGACCT
The DNA here is from genome assembly GCA_002018475.1 of Nicotiana obtusifolia. Lineage (NCBI taxonomy): Eukaryota > Viridiplantae > Streptophyta > Magnoliopsida > Solanales > Solanaceae > Nicotiana > Nicotiana obtusifolia. The sequence continues at coordinate 104,209 of MCJB01020670.1, forward strand.
TCGCAATGCTGCTAGTGATAAAAGAAACGTGTAGAAACTCATAACCACCTATGAAATCAACAAGTCAAGAACCTCTCTCGTCCAACAAGGCTCGTTGACTAATTTTGAGCAGAAATAGGGTATCATTCTTCGAAACAATCCTCATCATGACACGATAGTGCAAATCTCAGATCTAGAAACCTCATCCCAGCAATTATAGGCAGCCCAACTGATAGCTCACCTTGAAACAACATGGATTCTCACACAACATGATCCGCTCATCAAACAAGCAATAACTTAGAAAAGAAAGTGTCTCACAATAGAAAGAAACCAAGGTACGAGGACTATCTAACAAGTGCAACAGATATAATAACAAAAGTGCAATTTCATTAACTCATCCCACAGAGGGAAATTAAAACACAAAATAAACACAAGGAAGGGTATCCCACATAACATCCGTTGCGGTGCACATCCCGTTCCCAAATATATCAATCCACATAGGGATACCCATCGAGCCAAAATGTTCGGGATCACTAATCACATGTATGCAAGTATCAAGCATGCTGGGGTGGGCAAATATAACTGTGGAAAGATAAATAGGAATAATACAGTACGGAGAAAAGCAAGCACAACTAAGGTGCAATAAGCAAATCAACATCACAAGGGTCATCTCGCCCATATCGCTATAAGGCCTGAACGAGATTACAACATACATGGGAAAAATTATATAACCTCACAACCCATCATAGCATAATAGGGAAGCACATAGCATAGACCGAGGCACAAATAAAATCCATTCTGCCTAGTAATATACACATGATAGCAATTGCGCAAGAGCAACCAAACGTGATCTGATATAGAATACACATTCTCATTAGGCTTCAAATAGCCCCCAAACCAATTCTAATCATTCCCCAAGCAGATAACTATCCTCCCAAAAGTCTGTAGCAACCTATCCATAACGTATGCCATTAGTTATCCAATTCACAACATTTATTTACAATCCACAATCGAGGAATAGTCCGCCAACGAGGACATCCAGCCCCAAAACCCTCATGAATACTAGAATAATCATGCCCGATCTTTATCCCGCTACTCAAATGGCTGGTACATCACTCACACTCAATCATCTTATGGACAATACCCACATAGATATTCCATGCCATGCCGCAAAACCTTAACCTCAGAAATCCAAAACCAGGCGATCACCGTAACACCTATCAAGCATCTGCAAGTCAAAATGCAAGGTGCCTCCTAGAATGCATGTTCTTCTCATGCGATATCCAATAGTGCCAGCATTCTCTTAACTTCTGATATCCATCCAGGAGAAAACTATAATGCATAACATATTCCATATGCGAGTAGTAGACAGCCAGCTCAAGTCATGGTCGACACCATCGAGAACTCTCAAAAACCCGTCCATACATAACCAAGCCATTAGAACTGAATTTCCGCAACTCACCCAAGTCACGTAAACTGCCAAACTCAAGTTTACTACCACAAAACATCAGTAAGGCATTACTACTCCCAAAAGAACAAATTACCCATATCGTTATGCTAACCCAACACCACCGAGCTGACCTATTTCTTCGAATCCTCTTCTACTTTCCTTTAGGTCAACACTTCTCTTTGCTGGTACACAATGACCCCAAACCAAAACTCACTAGAGGAGATTCTAGCACGAACTACATAGCCAGAAGCTCATAAATTGTTGTATTTCCTCTAAAGCACCCCATAATGCCACAGCTGAGATACCCACTCTAAAGAGACCTTCTATGAATCTGAAGTATTTTCTCAAACCTCTATGATACTGAAATGTAGAATTATTAATGACGCAGAAATTCAGCAAGTCCCATCATTATCCCATTCAATTCTCATATCTTAATCATATACAAATTTAGAGGAACCCTTCAATACCACATGTACTCCTTAGGCCACAACTGATATAACGCATGACCCTACAATCTGACAGTTGATAGTAGAGTTTCCCACTTAGTGCGGAGCTACATGACATAACATTTTTTGATCCACAATACCAACCTTCATAGCTCGTACAACCCCCATCATAAAACACCTCAAATCACCTACTAAGCGCATGTCCATCCTCGTGATAGTGTTCATTTCCTTGAGTGCCTTGAATGACAATATGTACCTTTCACTGAGTTGAAGCCCCATACAAAACACATAGTCTCTAGTACCACCAACAATCCTCAAATCAGCATCCTTTCATGCCCCTATCGCGATCGCGACGATTAGGAAACTAATTAAATCTTCCCAAGGCCGTACTTATCAACCAGATGCCAGAACCTACTGCACCCCCACGTGAACAACTGAATGATCTCTCAATACATTTGTATTCTCAATCTCGACAACACCTCGAGACAATGATCGAGCATCTATGGCCCCCTAGTAGCCTATCCGTAGCATCACGAACCCTCGGCACTTAGTTGATACTGAGTGCGCACTATCACACATGAGTGGATGCAAAGGAATATATGATATACGCTTCAAGCCAAATCGATGTTGCACTGTAAGGAATGAAAGAAGTGGAATTTCCTAATAGCCTCGTAGCCTATCGAAGATAAGTACAAATATCTCCGTACCGATTTGTGAGACTCTACTAAACTTACTTATGACTCGTAACACCTATGGACCCAGAGCTCTGATACCAACTTGTCACGACCCCAAAATCCAACCTTAGGCAGTCGTGATGGCACCTAGTCACTGAGTCTAAGTAAGCCTAACACATGTTGAGAACTTTCATAACTTAACCAACTTAACTGTAAAACATTAATTACTAACTAAATTAACATAGCTAAACCAACATCAATCATACAATCCGAAAACTGGTAGTACAAGTCATAAGTTTTTCTAAGAGTAACTAGAAATAACAAGGACTGCGAACGTCGAGCAGGTATACCTTGAAATCTCCAGCCGTGCAAACAAAAGTATCAAACCAACTCCATTAGAAGTACCCAGACCTGCACAAAAATATACAGAAAAGTAGCATGAGTACACCACAATTATACCTAGTAAGTATCAAGCCTAACCTCGGTATAGTAGTGACGAGGCCAGGTCAAGACACCTACCAAACATAGAAACCTGTACAAGATATAACATAAAACTAACAATAGAAGGATTATAATTTACGACTAATGAAGGAGATAATGGAAACTCAAATGCCAACAAGAAGTAGACGGGTAATAGAGAACCAGTATAATCAGAACACCGATGGGATACGAACAAACTCAATAAGGAAAATAGATAAAAACTCAATTAATCAAATTGTTCTCAACACTAGGACTTGCAGCAAGATTTACCCCGAGGTACCACTCCTCGAAATCAGAAATCATGATCCATAATTTCCAAATCTTGCATGTATGGAACCTCGTGCCCGTAGTAACAATCAACTTTGCACGGCAAAGTCCTCGTGCTACCATGTATATCGCATCCGTATCAATATCAATTAAGATGATCGAGAGATATTATAACAACCCAGCCAGTTGTTTTGAGCATTTGCATTCCGTTCAGCTGTTTGAAGTCTCGAGTAGCTCCATATGATGTACTATGACTTGTGTGAATCGTCGGTTTTGGCTTTCAGGTGATTCGAAAATTGATTTGAAAGAATGATTTTCAACTAGGAAGATTTAGGTTGGAAGAGTTGACCAAGTTTGACTTTGAGTATATGGCCTTAGATAAGAGTTTTGGTCGGGGTAGTGATTTGGACTTTGCCGTAAGCCCAGATTTGCATTTGGATTTTTCTAGAAGGTTTCGATAGTATTTGGGGAAAGTTGGATATTTGAAGGTTTGAAATGTTCATAAGCCATCATTACATTACATATGCGCCATCTTTCATCTCCTTCCACCTATACCTAATCCATTCATACGGGAAAGGGATATTTGAAGGTTTGGAATGTTCATAAGTTTGACGGAGAGTTGACTTCGATGTTGTCAGGTTCAGATTGTTGTTCCGGGAGTTGGAATAGGTTCGATATGTCATTTGGAACTTGCATGAAAAATTTGATATCATTCCGGTTTGATTTTAGATGATTCGGTATGAGTTGTGGAAGTTGAAAGTTTAAAAGTTCATCAAATTTGATTTGAGGTGCGATTCGTGGTTTTGATGTTGTTATGTGTGATTTGAGGACTCGTGTAGGTTCGTGTTATGTTATGTAACTTGTTGGCTTGTTTGGACGGGGTCCCGAGGGGGCTCGGGTGTGTTTCAGATGAGTTTCGATTTATTTTGGTCATGTTGGCAGTTCTGTGTGCTGGTTCTTCACACCTGCGCATATTTTGCCGCAGGTGCGGACGCGCTTATGTGATGGAATTATCGCTTCTACGAAGAGGAGGTGTCTTGGTGAGTTTCCGCTACTGCGGAAGGATAAGCGCAGATGTGTAAGCGCTTCAACGGGGTCTGGATCGGTTCTGCGAGAATCGGCGTAAGCTGGGTATCTGCTTATGTGGTGGTGTATGCGCTTCTGCGGAGTCGCAGGTGCAGAAGATGTTACACAGGTTCGGTCTTGGTTCTTTAAGTTGTAGTCGCAGATGTGAGGTTTCATGCACGGCATTTTGTCCGCAAATGCGGAAGTTTTGGGCAGAAGCATAAATATTGTGGTTTTGTTCATTTTAGCACATTTTGAGATTTGGAGTTCAGTTTTGGATGATTTTGGAGAGGAATTTCACCACATGCTTTGGGATAAGTATTTTTTACTCGGTTTGATTATATTTCATCAACTTTGACTCTTATCATTATCATTATATTATGTTTTATTATTATTTAGCTTGCCTAGCCGGTTGGGTTAGGTGCCATCACGACCGGTTGGATTTTGCTTCGTGACAGATATATTTAAACACATAAAGCATAGTAATAATCTTGAATAAAATGAGGCATCAAATGAGATCATATATTTATTTTAGGATTCAAATAATGTAAAATAAAGGATAGGTTGTGCAAATAGAGTATTAGGTGGGTCTAGTTTAGACATTTTACAACATAAAGTAAAAATATCGTATTTAAACAAAACAAAACCTCAGTTAAATTTACGGGTTAAATATAGAATTTGTTAGAAGCAAAACATGATAAGAATTTTAAGTAAAGTAAACATCAATAGGGTGATGAGTAATATTTGAGAACCCAATTAAAGTAAATATGTGATAACCATATAAAAATAGTAATGCACCGAGTAAGATACGAGTTCTATCTTAAGAGACATATAGAATAAGACATGTTAATAATTCTTTTATTTAAAACCGTTACGTTACCAACAACTCAAAGATAATAACCCTATGCAAGTAAATTCACCTTGACATTCAATTTATCGAGTAATAGCAGAGGCACATATTGGCACATTAGAGTAACACAACAAACCACGTAGAATGTCTGACTCACACAAGAAGTAACTATCATTCCAATACTGGATTAACAACGGTCAACCAAATATGACCAAATACTAGTGAAATGATTTAAGGAAAAACAATAACCACCCAACCGATAAACAGTTCGAACATAGAATGCACCATGAGAATAACAATTTAGTATGACTTTACAGTCACAAAAATCACAACATATCAATCTGTTGCGGTGTGCAACCCGATCCCACACAATAATAACAATATTCTTTGGGGCGTGCAACCCGATCCCACCTATATCATATCATTCGTCCTTATCGCTCCATATCATATCTTTTCATATCATTTCCATACCATTTGCGGCGTGCAACCCGATCTCCAAACAATAGGCATTACATAAACAACTACAACCAACTACGGCGTATTACAAAACCAAACACAATAACGAAGCTACACAAGAGGTCACAAACGGATGATAAAGTTACACGATAATTCCCAGAATCAAATAGCAAGTAATGGCACTTTATAAATAAAGACACAATTACCAAGGATCAATTAACAATTAAGGAATGTAACAAATAAGACATGAATTCAACAAGTAATTATAATTTACAAATAAGACATATAAGAGTGAACTTGACAATAAAATATGGGACATGTACTAACAACTTTAAGTAAGGCACGTAAGAGCGAATTCAACAATGAAAGATATAACACGTTGTGACAAATATAATTAAATGCATGGAAGAAGTGCAGAAGGCTACACCGGTCAAATATCACATACAAGCTCGTGTTCACGCTTGTCTCCTCGTTTGCACGTCTTCCACCTAATTCAAATAGAACAATTAACCCAAATTCTAAGGGGTAGTTACCCCCACGCAAAGTTAGGCAAGATACTTATCTCATTTAGACCAAATCAATACACAAAATATCTTTTACCTTTAAAGTTCACCTCCGCTCGGCTCAAATCTAGCCAAAAATGATTTAACAATATCAAACAATGCAAGAGAAACTAATTCCAATTAATAAAGCTATGATCTTTATACAATTCTCCAAAAGTCAATCTCGGGCCTGCCTAGTTAAAACCTGAGTCAAAGCATAGGTCTCAACTACTCCTAGCACCACGAGTTCATATATGTGTTTTGTTTTCAAATCCGAGTCCATTTCGACTCCCAAATCATAAATTTTTATTTGTCAAAATTTAGCAAAAATCCCCAAATTCCTGTTTGATTCCCATAAAGTTGATGTTAAATATAATATATAATCATGAAATATAGTTGGAAATTGATTAGAATTACTTACCCAATGTTTGTAGATGAAAATCCCTCTACAAAATTGCCTCCCACCGAGTCTAGGGTTCAAAATATGATAAAATGAAGCCAAGTCTAGAAATACTCAGCTATAAAATGAAGCTAAGACTAGAATTGCAACCAAGCGTCCAAACACCATCAAATCAACTCCAAATGACACCAAATTTTGTAGGCAATTCCAAATGACAAAATGAACCTATTCCAACCCCTAAACTAAAATTCGAACCCAATAGCCATAAAGTCAAATCATGGTCAAACTTAGAAAAATTCCAAACCTTTAAATTGCCAATTTTCGCCAATTAGTGCTGATACATTCTAGAAACATCCAAATGCAAATCCGGACATACGTCCAAGTCCAATATTACCATTCGGACCTACCGGAGCCATCAAAACTCCGATCTGAGGTGAAATACACATAAATCGAACTTGGTTGACTCTTTCAACTCAAGCTTCTCAAGTGAGAGTCATCCTTCTAAATCAATTCCGAATCACTCGAAAATCAAAACTAATAATGCACGCAAGTCACAATACACCATGTGAAACTATTCGTGACCTCAAACCGTCGAATTGAAGGCAAATAAAGTATTAGTGTAATATGCTCACAAGTAAAGCCCTTTTGTCGATTTTCATTTTAAATACTTGTTCAACGATTACAGGCCAAAATTAGACAGCCAACGGTTAAAATCTCAACTTGAGAAAGTTGTTGGAAGTGTCTCTTGTTGATGTGATCATGGGTATTCTTTGTCGTCTTCTCTCTACTTCGGGAGTCAAGCAATTGACTAGTTAACAAATTAATATAGAATAAGACAATCTCTCTCCCCTTTCCTTAATTCATCCATTTACAATAAACTTGAAAAAGAGAAAATGATTTTATGTACCATATATATTATCATTCTTTACTATTAATGACTTCATCTATGTCAAATAAATTGTGAAGCAGAAATTTTTTCTTACATTGTGTATCTAATTTTTGTTTTCAAAAAATTATATCTTTGAGAAACAGATCAATCAAAAATTGTCTTCTTATTTTTGAAGATATATAATTTCGGAGCGACTTAAATATGTCATGGAAATTACAATCATGCTAAAAATGTAGAACTGCAATAATTATCATACATGCATGTATCAAGTAAATATCGCCTTATAGAATATAAACGGCCTAAATAACTAAACCATAAAATAGCCAACTAAGGTTTACTCACAAGAGACTTCAAAACTTTGAATCTAAAGATGAGAATAATTTTGATTCTGCTAGAAACTGCAGCGACAATATGAAATGAGACTTTGCTACTTATCTACTTGATTCTTTGAGTAATACAGATGTACTAGTTTTTCGATCAACTTCGTAGTTCAGAAAATAAAGAAACACTTCAGCTTATTAACTAGACTAGACACGAGAATTGGCACTAAATTAGTAAATTAGGATACTGACTTTTGTCTTCTTTTGATATTGGCAAGCAGCTCACGTGTAAAATTAATTGCTTGTTCTAGTTGGATAATACAATATTCTTTAATTAATATACAGCCTCTTCTTTAGTATCTTATAAGATACATAGAGAATTTCGAGCAAAACTAATATACTCTTCTAGGCAATTAGGGAAAATACATAGGTAGTCTTAATTTTGCGAGTAATCTCTTATCCTCTTATTATTTTTTGGAACGGAATTAACACCCCTGAAAGGTTATATTAGCTTCACAGCATGAAGTGAGATACGTGTGTGCCATGTCATTGCTATATCACTGCCACCTCATCACCATGTTATTATTACATGTCAAAACATTTGTATTTTTCGTCCACATTATATTTTTCTGAAATTTTATCCTTTTTTCACTTTTTTCTTTTTATGCTCTTTCCCACACCATTAACACCAATTTTCCACCACATTCTCCATCATGCCAACACTACGATCGCCAGCTCGAACCACCATAAATATCGGTGGCACCACCCTCAAATCCCCAACCAGCTATCACCGCCTTACAATGCCCCACCCCACCACATAACTCACCTCCTCCCATCCCCTTTCATAACAACCACTTCTTTCAATACCCCTACCGCTAATATTACACAATTTCGTAGTCCAAATGTGTGGGTGTGATGATCCGGCAAATGGACGGATTGAGCTGAATTTAGGCGAATCAAGATGGGCTGAATCAATAAATGGGTAATTGTCCAACTCAGCCTAAAATGTACTTGGGCTAAAATGGACTGGGTTAAGATGAACTAAGCAATGGGTCATAGCCCAACTCATCTAACTTGACCCATGTTTTACAACCATATTCATCTTGCATAAACGTATCAAAGCCTTTTACCTTTTATACACCTATGTATGTTCGCTAATTTCTTAGCTTTTTCATAACTTATTCGTTCTGTGCACCGACGATGAATTGCCATATATCTAATTTTAAATTTTTAGCTAAGAAACACATATAGATTAATTTTATACTACACTATTCATGAGCTTTTATAACTTTCTAAAACTAAATAAATATTTAAAAGTGTATGAGAAAGAAGGAAAAAAGCAAAGAAAATAGCGGTTGAAAAAAAAAGACAATGTTTCAAAAAAAATTTGATGAAAATTTTGTGCAAGATAAAGGTTTGACTAGTTGAGTTCTTTTCTTCTTTTGTTGGAATTGTCCCATAAACAATTCATTTAGAAAAGAGCCTTCCGGTCATACAAAATTTCAGAAAACTATGTTGATTAAATCTTTTAGAGAAAAATAACCCAGATAATTTTTTGTACAAACTTTGATTTGTATCGATTTATGTAGTTATTATTTGTTCTTTACAATGTAATACAAGAAACCCTACTCCCACTTAAGAAGTATTCCCTGCTTTCCAAAAAAAAAAAAAAAGTTAGTATTTTGAGAATCAAAATATATTTTCTTAAATAGCAAATTAGTATTTAGAATTAATAAGTTGAAAAATATCTTTTATGTTGTTTCTAAATAAGTAAATTTCACCACAACTCAATTACAAAATTATTCATATTTATATTAAAACTTAAATACCTTGATTCTCATTTATAAACTTAGATACATAAACTAATGATGGAGCAACTAAGTAAATTTTTAGACAAACCTTTAGTTGGGTTGAGATCCCTTTATTTTGGGTGAGCTTCATGATTTGTATTTAGGCTACTTTATGGATCAGAGTGGACTATAAAAGATGATGGGCTAACTTGGGCTTAGACCAAATAGACCCATAAACTAAAAATTTGTAGCTCAATCCATTAATCTTTAGACGAATTAGACGAATTAGATGAGTTTGGGCTCAAATTGCCACCCCTGTGAATAATTAATGATGTGTGCTTTATCACGATCCAAGACTATTGAGTGCGTGACTGGAACCTGATGCTTTAATTACCATATAGGGAACCAACTGAACCTTCGTACTTACAATAAACTATGCGTACAATATGAAGTACTCACTCTGATCACTTTTACTTGGCACGTTTTGACTTTTTAGGTCTTTTAAGAAATAATAACTGACAATAATAATTTTACCACAATAACCCTATTAATTGATACTCAATAATTAAACCTAAATTTTTAAATAACTTGTGAAGAAAAAAATATTCCAAAGAACAAGAGAATAAAAGATGACTTTTAGTGGACTTTTGTGTTTAACGAAGAGAGATAATGAAGTGTTCTCTGTGAATTCCAATATTGAGCATTAGAAAGTTATAATTGGCCATTATTTATTCAAGAAATATTGGTAAGTGAATTAAGGATAAAACAGAAAAAAAAATTATCTTCTTTTAATATGCATAAAATGACAAGTAAAAATAAAAATTTATTTTTAGTATACCAGCCAAATAACTGTGGACGAAGGGAGTAAATCGTTCGACATTTATAGCTGTTGTTGTTGATTCATGTGCAAATTTGATGACTGACAAACAAATGCACGGGAAATGAGATTAAGGAACTGGTCAAATTAATTAAAGTAATTTATATTGTCTTAGGCCAATATGTTGATTTTTTTTAATTGGGTTGGAAACATGCAATGGACCGAGAAATTTAAGGGTTTCCCCTATTAAGAAATATACGTGATACGCCTTCTAGAAACACCAGTTGATTCCATATACCCCAAAGTTATACCAACTTTATAAATTTTTTATTCATTTTTAAAATTTTGAATACTATTATATACCGCCTATCAAATCCCACCTTTTAAGGGATTGAATTTTACCAGTCAGCCACATTATTTACCTAATTAAATCATATTCCGAAATGGAGATATGTGAGAGAATACCAAATACAATATGAAAGTATATCAATATTCCATTAAACCAATTATGCCTACAGTATTCATAATAATCTAACAGTATTCCAAAAGAAATAACATTTTCTTTACTAGTATTCCAATTAAACCAACTATATACGGCATACCAATAATTAAAATAATTCACTAATCTAAAAAAACTAAAAGCAATATAATCCCACCTTATCATGACCAAAAATCCAACTAGTAGTAATGACACCTAACCTCAACCCGCTAGGTAAGACCAATTAATAATAAATCAATTCCAATAAGATTCATTAAGAGAAGTAATGATAATATAACTGTGCTTTTATACAAAGAATTCTCAAGGACTGGTAGTACAATTCATGAGCTTCTAAGATTTAGAATTTACAAAGTTGATATGAAATAAATACATCATCTATTTGAAATGTAAATGAACAGAATCCGAATCTAATGCTACCAAGGACAAGTTATAGCCATAACTGAAACGCAAGTACATCTTCAATATCAGCCCTCACCGTACATAGCAGCATCAACACAAGGATCTACACGCAAGGTGCAGAAGTGTAGTATGAGTACAACTGACCCCATATACTCAATAAGTATCCCAACGAACCTCGGCGAGATAAATGAAGCAAGAACTATAGATAATTCTCACTAACACATGTGCAGTTCAAAATCTCAACAAGTATAGAACAGATATATGATCAAATCAGAAAATCTCAGGTGAAACCATTTTGATGCTCACAAGTCTTGGTTTTAAAGTGTTCTGCTCAGTCAACAATCCAGCATATAAGGGAAATATGCAAGTAAATCAGGTAATCAGTCAAGGGATTTACAAGTTAAGATAAAATGCAATAACCAAATATCATCCTGTTGTGGCGCGCAACCCGATCAAATAATGATAACCAGCTCTCCCAGAGCTCACATCAATATCAACCGCACGGACAACTCACGTGCTATAGTATCAATATCAGCATCCGCACGGACAACTCACGTGCTATAGTATCAATATCAGGATCCGCACGGACAACTCACGTGCTGCATAGACAACTCACATGCTATAGTATCAATATCAGGATCCGCACGGACAACTCACATGCTATAGTATAAATATTTGGATCTGCACAGACAACTCACATGCTGCACGGACAACTCACGTGCTATAGTATCAACATCTGGATCCGCACGGATAACTAACGTGTTGCATGGACAACTCACGTGCTATAGCATCGATATCTGAATCCGCACGGACAACTCACGTGCTTCACGGACAACTCACATGCTATGGTATCAAAGTCAGCCCGTCGTGGTCACATGCACAATATCATAATCTGCCCGGCATGGTCACAGGCATATCAGCATAATCCACCCGGCGTGGTCACAGGCATCCAGTCCAAATCGTATCACACGGGAGCAAGTATACAAGAATACATGTGTATGATGGATACATATCAGATTTCATGTTCCTGGACTGGTATAATAACATGCTAAAGTGTAGGCATGTACAATGTATACTATCATAGCTCAATCGACAATTTATCACAGAAATAGTAATTATCAAGTTTATTCAGGGAATTAGCCTCTTCATAACCTCAAGTATGGCTCAAATATTTCACAACAACTGTACAAATATGAAAAATATTATAGCTTAAAGCTTAACAGTCAACTTTAGGCATATCATAGCCTAAGCACTACTCCGAGCATGGATTATCCTGGTGCTCGCACGTGGTTCAACCCCACATATATGCGCACCCATAACATGTAGCAACCACAAATAATTTAGGCAACTAGTGCCTCAATCAAGTTTAGATAGGATTCTTACCTCAAACAAGTCAAGACAAATATCGAGTAAGCTGAACGACACTCTAGAAATTTCATCCCCCGCGTATCCACTTACGAACGGCTCGAAACTAGCTAAAATCAACTCAAAAGCATTAATTAATATCTAAAGAAACAATCGCAAATAATAAAGGTTGAATCTTTATACTTTTATTTAAAGTCAACTAAAAAGTCAAATGCGGGCCCGCACCTCAAAACCCGACAAACTCAAAAAATCCGGCAACCCATTCAATTATGATTCCACCAAACTAATTTCACTCAAATTCGACTCCGAATCGATGCTCAAACTGAAAAATCCACTTTATGGAATTCTTGACTAAAACCCTCAATTTCTCGTTAAAATTCATAATCCAATTACTAGAAATGAAGATAGATTCACTAAATACAACCAAAATCGAGTGTATAACACTTACCCCAGTCCATGTGATGAAAATCGCCCAAATCCGAGGTCTATAGCTCAATATATGATAAAAATGGACAACCCTCGATTTTATAGCTTCTTGTAACGACTCGACCGATTGTTTTGAGCATTTGAACTTCGCTGGTAGTTTGAGGGCATGAATAGCTCTGTATGATGTATTATGATTTGTGAGAATCTTTGGTTTTTATTTTCAGGTTATTCGGAATCGACTTGGAAGAATGAATTTTATTATTGAAACTTTAATTTGAAAGAGTTGACCAAGTTCGACTTTTTAGCATTTGACCATAGATTTGAGTTTAGATGGTTTCGTTAGATCTGGATAGTGATTTTGGATTCAGGAGTATGCCCGGATTTGCATTTGGATATTTCTAGAAGGTTTCAGTACAAATTGGCAAAAGTTTGAAATTAGAAGGTTTGGAAAGTTCATAAGTTTGACCGGTAGTTGACTTTGAGGATAACAGATTCGGATTGTGTTTCCGAGAATTGAAATAGCTTCGTTATGTTATTTAGGACTTGTATGCAAAATTTGAGTTCGTTCCTAGTTGATTTGATATGTTTCGGCGCAAGTTTTGGAAATTAAAAGATCAAAGTTCATTTAAGTTTGATTTGAGGTGTGATTCGTCGTTTCGATATTGGTATACGTGATTTGAGCCTCATGTAGGTCCGTATTGTGTTTCAGAACTTGTTGGTATATTCAGACGGGGTCTCGAGTGATTAAGAGGAGTTTCGGACGAGGTTCGGTTTGTTTGGAGTCGTGTGGATGTTGCTGGAATTTTTGGCTACTGGTGTCTTCGCACCTGCGCATAAGGGACCGCAGGTGCGTGCTCACGACAGTTTGGAGCTGGTCGCAAAAGCAACCTGGGGAAAGGCTGGTTGGGGAGGCTTTGAAGAAGCAGCTCATCATGCGCAGAAGCGCCATTGTAGGAGCGAACCTGGGCATCTCAGAAGCGGACACTGCTAGCCAAGGCTGTCTCGCAAATGCGACTTTGTTTTGCAGAAGCAAAGGTCACAGGTGCGACCTACTGTCCGCAAATGCAGAAACGCTGGGCAGAATGCTTTAAGTTTGAGGGTTGGCCATTTTTATCACATATTGTGCTATAGACTTCGGAATGGAGCGATTTTGGAGGCAAATTTCACCACAAGGATTGGGTTTCGAGCCGTTCGGAGGCCGATAAGCACGGGATGGTATTTTTGGAGCATCGCTTGGCTTTCTTGGTATTGGATTTGGCTTGTTCGAGGTAAGTAATACTTCTAAACTTGGTACTGAGGGTATGAAACCCCAAATTACGTGTTATGTGACTGATGTTGAGGTGAGGCACATGCTAGGTGACAGGCGTGTGGGCGTGCACCGTGTGAGTTAGGATTTAGTCGATTTCCATGGAACTGTGTAACTATCTTATCCGAACATTTTTACTGTACTCTATGTGTTAGAGCACTTGATATGTAATTTATGCTGAAAATCATGTTTTGCTAATATGCTGGCACTAATGGGACCCACGACGGTCGTTCTTTGCTGTTGTGTTATTTGCTTAATTGCAATTATGTATTCAGTCGCATTCATCATTTCATATCATATCTCAGTCTGTGTTATCGTATATTCTCACATCTTGTATCATTGATTAGGGTTGATTAGCATGAGTGTTGTGAGCCTGAGAGACTGGAGAGATTGATGACTTAATGAGGCCGAGGGCCTGTTGTGAGTAATATTTATGGGATCGGGCTACACACCGCAGCAGACTTTATTGATTCATGCCAGGATTTGGCTTATTATAGCGCTTGGGCTGGAAGGAGCCCCTCCGGAATCTGCACACCCACAGTGGGCGCAATTGCTAGCAATCATTTGTATTGGGCTTGGATCTGCCCTGGTTCATTTATATTGGGTTGGATCTGCCCTGGTTCATTTGCATTGGGCTGGATCTGTCCCGGTTTATTTGCATTTAGATTCATTTGCATTGGGCTGGATCTGCCCTGGTTTATTTGCATCTTGGACTGGATCTTCCTTGGTTTATTTACATTTTGACTTGATCTGCCCTGTACAATACTGAGTGACTGAGTGTGCTACGTATTGAGCATGATGAGTAAGAGTACGGGATAGAGAGATTGAGTACTCTGAGAGTGTGAGTACATGAGTTCATCATTGAGATGCATTGCGTTTGACATGCGTTCTTGAGATACATGCACAAAGATGCATTTCCTTCTGCTACCTGGCTTTGGTGACATTCCTGATTTCACTCGTATATTGACAAGTAGGCATAGAGATGTGTTAATCCTCATGCTATCTGAAAATGAAATTTTTTTTATTGTTGAAAGGTTTTTGGGAAAAATCACAGTTTTCAAACTTATTCATATGTTTTGGTGTTTCCGGTGAAAGATTTGGAATTTACTTTTATACCTGAAAAGCATGCCTACCATTCTGTAACTGTGAACGAGTTGGGCATCTTACCTTTGAGTTATTTTCATGTCCATTTTATTATTATTGTTATGACTGTTGTTGGTTATTGGAGTTGGACTCTGACCCTTTGTCCCAGCTCGTCACTACTTTTAAACTAAGGTTAGGTTTGTTATTTATTGAGTACATGTGGTCGGTTGTACTCATACTACACTTATGCACCTTGCGTGCAACTGTTGGATGCTGATGTTGCTGCATATAGAGGGAGCTGGATTGGAAGATGCACCCGCGTTCCAATTATGACAATCACTAGTCTTTGGTAGCATTAGATTCGAATTCTGTTCATTTACATTTCAAATAGATGTTGTAATTATTTCAATTCAGTTTTTGTAAAGAAATCTAAATCTTAGATACTCATGATTTGTACTACCGTTCCTTAGAAAATTCTTGTATAAAAGCAGTTGTATTATCATTTTTTTTCTTAATAAATCCCATTAGTTTGGATATTTGTTAATTGGCTTACCTGACGGGTTGGGGTTAGGTTCCCTCACGACTAGATGGATTTTGGGTTGTGACAAGTTGGTATCAGAGCCCTAGGTTCATAGGTTCTACAAGTCATGAGCAACTGTCTAGTAGAGTGTTACAGATCGGAATGAT
This sequence comes from Nicotiana obtusifolia, assembly GCA_002018475.1. NCBI lineage: Eukaryota > Viridiplantae > Streptophyta > Magnoliopsida > Solanales > Solanaceae > Nicotiana > Nicotiana obtusifolia. The sequence continues at coordinate 120,399 of MCJB01020670.1, forward strand.
GACGTCCATACCTATCTTCGAGAGGCTATAGGGCATTTAGGATAAATTCCCCATCTTTCTTTCCTTATCGTGCGACATTGATTCAGCTTGAAGCATAACTCTTTGAATTCCATCCACGCATTCTTATGCACATGTGAGCGCTCGGTATTAGGTGTGCATCGACGGTTTTTGATTCCATGGATGAGGTGCGAGATATGATTTCTGTGTGCTGATGATGGGCCAGTCTGGAAGACTGAGGCCGAATTTTGACGGTAGCTTGAGCACGGGGATTTCAGTTGTGTGAGAATATGCTTTTGGACTTATATGTACGGTAGTGTCCCTATGAGTGGAATTTATGGCTCGGTGGGTGGTCTGATGGCGATATGATGAAATATGATGTGACTGCAGGATGTGTTCAGATGTTTTGAATGTGACGAAAAGAGTTTGCTTGAGATGTGGAAAGGACTATTGGGTGCTTGATTCCTGTCTTGATATGACATATAGTCTTGAGTTACGAGTGTGTTGGCGGATCTTTCATGTTGTTTAATTGAGGAACAAAGTAGATTTTCATGTCTTGTTGTGAGTTCAGACTTAGGAAGATTAAGTGAGGGCGTAGTAATCGTGGCTGTGAAAGGGTATAGCAAGATGCCAGTTTGAGGCTAAGCAGGTGGGTTATCTCCTGCAGAGTAATCTACGGAGGTATGATTCTTATAATGTTGTGTGGAGAGTTTCTTTTCTACCAGGGGGTATATGTGTTGAAATTTGAATTTGAATTTGGTTTTAATAGTTGACCTGACTGTCACAAGGAGGAATGCGATCTTAGCGGATGATTTGAAGTATTATGTGGTTTGTGTTACATGAGTTTATAAAGGATTTGGTTGAATGTCACTACGGTATTATGGCTGTAATAAAGTATGGGCATTGTGAGTTATCGAGTGTTTTGACCTATGGCTTTAAGCCAAGTGGGGGAGTCTGCTATCAATGATTTGATTGTGAGGTTATGTGGCACTGGTTTCGATTTGAGGCATACTTGTGAATCAGATATGACTTGCAGAGGTTGGTTTTGAGGATGACTCGAGTAAGGGAATTTCTGAATATGGGTTATATTGCACTATATGAGTATACGCAATTTATGGAATGATTGAGTTGTTATTGTGGAAGATGTAGTGTGCATGGGGTAAGATTATGCTCGGTCGCTTTAAGGCGGGGTTACTTCCTTGGGTGTTGTTGTGCTAATGGGGCACATGTCGTTTGGCCCGTTTGGGACAGCGCAACTGAGATTTGAGTAGAATGGATGGCAATTGAGAAAGTTCTAATCGGTTCAAGATTTATACGAGTAATTGTGCATTTTTTTCGGATTTGTATATGGCAAGAATATGAGATTTACATTAGATGGTGTCGAGACTCGTGGTGTTTCTATATCATTATGGATTCTACATTTCAGTATTAAGAAGGTGAAGGAAACGACTTTAGATTCACAGAAGGTCTCTTCAAAATGGGTATATCGATTGTGGCGCTTTTAGGGTAATTAAGAGGGAATACAATGGCTTATGGGCCTTCAGGCAGTGTGATTTTATTCTAGGATCTCGTGGGGGTGAGTTTTGGTTAAGGATCATGGTGTTCTAGCAAGGAGAAGTGTCACCTTGAGGGTAATTCGGAAGGAACTTGGAGAAGTAGGACAATTTGATAGTAGATTGGATCAGCACGGTAATGGGTATGATCGGTTCTTTGGGCACTTATGATGTGGTGAGTCTCTACAGGTGTTTCGTGGCAATGCGCTGGGGTTTGGCGACCTGTGTGGCTTGGTTGAGCTAGAGAGATTCAATTCTGATGGCTTGGTTATGTGCAAATGGGTTTCGAAGAGTTCTCGATGGTTTCTACTACGATTTGAGATGGATATTTCCTACCGATGAGAGGAGCATGTTCTGTATTATGATTTTTCTCCTGGATCGGATCAAATGGAAGGTTTCTGACCGATTGAGTATGTATTCTGCTGGCAACTCAGAATGGATTATGAGATTCTTGTACTTTTCATATGATTCCATGATGGATGCGATGTATGTGTGGGATTGAGATTTGCGAGTGCAAGGTCACAGTTTAGTTTTGGAGGGAAGGTCATGAATTTTTGACAGCATGTACAATTTCAGGTATTTAAATGAGTGTTATAACTACTTGGTAATTCCTAAGAAGGGTGCGCATTTCGGAAGGCACACTGTGTGTTGACTTGCGGATGCTTCATTGGTATTGCGGTACTCGCCTGGTTGACTAACTGTTGATATTCAGATTTTTTCTATATGGCACGAAGGAATTTTAGAAGTATTGGTTGTAGGATGATCGTGTATGAGAGATGTGTTCGACATTCGGGTGGTGGAGTAGGGATCAGATATGGTGATTCATGTGTTCTATGGACTTGGAGACTAAGAGTTCTCAGAAAGAGATTGTTTCGTGGTTGTGGAATGTGACGATATGGCCAAAGCTAGCCACATGTTAGTATGTGTTATGGTTCAGTTATTGTGGACTTTCGAAGGGTTGTGTATTATTTGTGGGTGACTATAGTGGATTTGGGGTCCATTGGCAGGCTCAATGAGGATGTGTATTTTACACCAGGTTTGATTGGTTGACCCCTTACTGCTATTGTTGAGGGATGTGCCATTCGGGTAGAGTTGAGCTTATTTGTGTTCTGAGATGTTCTATGAGTTACACTTCTATGCTACGAGGGGTTGGGATCCGTTTGTTATAGGACCACGTGGTGCGGTCCTATTTGGGCCTTATAGCGGAATTTGAGCGAGATGGATATTAGGGTGTTGAATGGTTGATTGCGCATTGGTTATGGTCTTTCCAGTCTGTGGTATAATGTGTTGTTTGTTTCTCCATGGCTATGGTCATGCACTTGTGTGCCTGGTGTCGAATTGCCTATGGTTATTGATTTGGACATTGAGGCTCGAGGTATTTCATATGGATCGGTATTTAGATGGGTCATGTATTACAGCAGGGTTATGACGGGATATGATCCTTTGTGTTAGATTAGTGTGTTTTGGTTCTACTATGTGTGATGGGTTCTTAGCATTACATTGTGGTGGTGCTTGTTGAGCTTGCATGACAGTTCTCTTATTTGAGTCCATTACCGTTTGGGTACATTTGAATTGTTTCTTATTGGTGCATGAATTGCACGGGTTGTGATTCTAGGTAGCACTGGTGTGGCACGTCACTAGGATAGTTGGGCTTGATAAAGTAAGGTCATTGAACCTAGAATAGGTTCTATCAGATTTGTTTGTGGTATATTTGGAAGGATAAGATCGCTGATCGGCTTAGAAATTGAGTATAGTTCTTGTCGAAGGAGAGTGAGCTCCATGACTTGTTGATCTAATGAGTGGTTATGAGTTTCTGCGTGGTTCTTTCATCATCGGCAGTGTATGAAGGTTTTAGAATGAGGTTTTGTTTGGTACGAGGTTTATTACCGGCATTGGGTTGTTTGAGTAGCTATTATGATCGAAAATTTTGCTACAAGTATGCGAGTCCTGTGGTATGTCATGTGATTACTTCTTGGGTTTTGGTTATTGCTTGATACAGCTTGTTCAAACTCATACAGTGTGCACATGTGAGGTTCGGGTCCTGTAGAAATTTCGGATGTTGTAAATTGGATTCTAACGTTTGCAGGCTAAGGTCGAAGTAATGATCTTCAGTTACGTTGCGTTGTTGGCATATATGGAATAGGATGACGTGGGATCAGCCCCTGATATGTGCATGGCAAGGTTACACGGCGGTTTTGATGGCTTTAGAGCGACTCTCGGCATGGTCGGGGCCGAACATATGTTTAAGTGGGGGAGAATGTAACGACCCGATCAGTCGTTTTGAGCATTTGAACTTTGCTCAGTATTCTGAGGGCATGAGTAGCTCTGTATGATGTATTATGACTTGTGTGAATCGTCGTTTTTGGTTTTCAGGTTATTCAGAATCGACTTGGAAGAATGAATTTCATTGTTGAAGCTTTAAGTTAAAAGAGTTGACCAAGTTTGACTTTTTAGCATTTGACCTCGGATTTGAGTTTTAATAGTTCCGTTAGGTCCGGATGGTGATATTGGACTCTGGCGTATGCCTAGATTTGCATTTGGATATTTCTAGAAGGTTTTGGCACAAATTAGTGAAAGTTTAAAATTCGATGGTTTGGAAAGTTCATAAGTTTGACTGTGAGTTGACTTTGAATATATCGGATTCGGATTGTGTTTCCGAGAATTGGAATAGCTTCATTATGTCATTTGGGACTTGTGTGAAAAATCTGAGTTCATTCCGAGTTGATTTGATATATTTCGGCAAGTTTTGGAAGTTGAAAGTTCAATGTTCATTTAATTTTATTTGAGGTGCGATTCATCATTTCGATGTTGTTATGCGTGATTTGAGGCCTCGAGTTGGTCCGTATTATGTTTCGGAACTTGTTGGTATATTCTGACGGGGTCCTGAGTGGTTAGAGTTTCGGACGAGGTTCGGTTCGTTTGGAGTCTTGTAGATGTTGCAGGAATATTTGACTACTGGTGTCTTCACACCTGCACATATGGGACTGCAGGTGTGTGGAGCTTGTCGCAGAAGCGACCTGGGAAAGGCTGGCTGGGGAGGCTTCGCAAAAGCGGCTCGTTGTGCGCAGAAGTTGTGACGACCTGGCCAGTCGTCTCATGAGTTACCGCTCTGTTTCCCCCATTTCTGCTTCATTATGCTTCGTTATTCGTGTTTTATGTGATCGAGTTGAGTAGTTTGCGTTCGGAGTGGATTTGGTAAGAAATGAGACACTTAGTCTCTTTTAAGAAGGTTTAAGTTAAAAAAGTCAACCGGATGTTGACTTATGAGTTAGAGGGCTCGGATATGAGTTCTGATGGTTCGGTTAGCTTCGGGAGGTGATTTATGACTTAGGAGTGTGATCGGAATTGGTTTTAGAGGTCTGCTGTAGAATTAGGCTTGAATTGGTAGAGTTAGTATTTTGGCGATTTCCGGTTGTTAGGCGAGATTTTGATCCGAGAGTCGGAATGGAATTCCGAGAGTTGCTGTAGCTTCGTTATGTCATTTGGGATGTGTGTGCGAAATTTCATGTCATTCGGACGTGGTTTGGTTGGGTTTTTGATCAAAAGAGTAATTTAGGAGATTTTGAAATTCTTAGGCTTGAATCCGATGCGAATTTGGTGTTGTGATGTTGTTTTGAGCGTTCCAAAGGTTGGAACAAGTTTGAATGATGTTATGAGATATGTTGGCATATTTGGTTGAGGTCCCAGTGCCCTCGGGTGAGTTTTGGGTGGTTAAACGGACTATTTCATATTTGGAAAAATTGCAGATTTTATTTTTTAGCTTCAGCTGTGCACCAGAAAATTTCTAATGCGAGTAGTCTAGTTTGGAAGCTCATATCTTGTAATCTATAAGGAATCAAAAAAATTTCAAAACATAAAAGTTGTAGCCCTTGTATTCTAGTTTCCAGAACGTTAAACCATTTATGATTTGGATATTCTATGAGAAAGTTTTGATTGATCGAAGTTGGCTGGTGGAGCAATTTCGACAGAATTTTCTGATGCATTTTAGAAGCTCATATCTTGGAATATATAACGCGTTATATAGTGTACACTATCAAATGAAAGATCTTTGAGTCTAGTTTCTAAATCTTCAAACCGTTGATCATTTGAATATTTTCACAAGGGGTTATGAGCGTTTTAACAGAAGCTGTACAGTAAGGGAAAATGGTAAGAGGATGTACAACCTGCACAGCGCAAGGTACAACTCGATGAAGCCTGGGCAGAATGTTTTTAAGTCTTCTTGTCCGTGATTTTGGGTATATTTTCACCCATAGTTTCTTCTTTTTGGAGGTCCTTGAAGGAAATTAACGAGGGATTCAAGGAGAATCGATTGGAGGTAAGAATTTCGGACCTAAAACTCGTTTATATTGTGAAATCCAACTAGAAAATCATTGAAGTCTTGCTAAAAATGGAAGAAATAGGGCTTGTGATTTTGAAATTCTAATTGGGTATTTGGAGGACCATTTGGGGTTAGATTTGAGAAATTTTGATATGTATGAACTCGTTGGGAGATAAGGAACCCATTGATGTGAAAATTTTTGAGCTTCGAGAAGTGGGCCCGGGGCTCGAGTTTTGCTAATTTCGGAATTTTTGGTATTTTTCGATTGTTTTCGCTTGGGCTTTGTCCCCTCAGCATATTGTGACGTATTCGTTCTGATTTTGGATAGATTCGACGCGCGTGGAGGCCAATTGGAGGGGCAAAGGCGTTGCGGGCTAGGGATTTAGCCGGTTCGAGGTGAGTAGTGATTGTAAATGATGTTCTGAGGGTTTGAAACCCCGGATTGTATATTGTAGTGCTATATTGAGGTGAGACACGCGCTCGACAATGAGCGTGGGATCGTTTATTACTGGGGATTGTGACTTGGTCCGTCCCGATTGATAATTTTTACCGCGTATTTGACTAAAACTTATTTGTTATTATCATGATTTGGGCTGATTGCCATATTTGGGCTTTGTGCCAATTATTTGAACCCTTCGGGGATTTTTTATCACTGTTTCCTCACTATTTTGACTTATTACTTGAACTCAGCCATGCTGTTTTCCACTGTTTTACAACTCAGCCACTTTTACTCAGTTTTGAGACTTAAATAATATTTTCTTTTTGGGCTGAGAACTACTGTTTTACTATGCCCTAGGGGCTTGTGATGATTTTCTGACTGAGTACGGCCGAGTGCCAGATGTGAGGATATACTGAGTGATATGAGGCCGAGGGCCTAAGATACTTTATATGCCACGAGATGGCTTGTGACTGATATGAGGCCGAGGGTGTTGCTCCCTAACGCACACGCAAGTATACGTGGTTGACAAGTAATATAGGATTTTGAAGTTTAGATATCATACCCACAGGGACTTATAACAACTACTCACTAACACACCAATATCATTATTCAGTCAAGCTAAATTCAAGTTCAAAAGTTTAAGCTACAATTCTAAGTAATAACTCAATTATCAAGTAACTAGCTAAGTGTTTGTTATTCAGTAGAGACAAATATTCCAGGGATGTGATGGATTTACCAATCGTATTGTGTTCGAATTAACTCTCCCTTTCATATAATTCACTCATGGTTGCTAATTAATCGATAAACGTTCTCATAGCCTTCTCCCGAAGTACTACTTGCCTATTCTCAATAGATTAACGCCTATATTCCTATGGAATCAATCTATTAAAAACGTAATAAGATCACGATATTTAATTAAGCACGGTGACTAGGTATATTCCTATCCTAACCACAAATCCGCTCCCCCTAAGGGTTAAGATCATGCTCTCTTCAACTCTTCTGTAATCTAAACACGGCTTTCCCAAGCATAGCATAGATAGTAAATAGAACCTGACTGCTAGCCAGACAATTAAGCAATTAAACACAGAATTGAAGAAACAACCATATGTTGGTGAATTATAATCAAGGTAAAGTTAATATTAAACAACAATATTCATGGTTAATCACAACCCCAGAACAATGGGTGTTTAGCCACTCATAATGTAATCACAAGATAACATAAGTTTTTGAATCAATTGGAAAATACTAGACAAAGATTGAAGAAAACTGAGAATTCTTTGCTTCCTAACGATCCCTTGTGTGTTTTTGCTCCAAAGTGGCGTCTCTCCTTTCAAAATTAGGTTTTGTCTTCCTTTTATACGTGTTGGATAGGTCTAGGGCCGAAAATAACCTTGTCCCGGGCGAAACTGGAGAAAATCCCGTCATCGGCGCCCTGGGTAGTGCCAGGCGCCCACCAGGGCGTTGCTTCCAGTAATCTTTCTGTCTCCAGCGCCACAGGTGGCGCCAGGCGCTGCCTGTGGCGCCCAAATATGCACTTCGTCCGATTTTGTTCGTTTTTGGCTCAATTCTTGCGCGTTTCGTCTCCAATTGCTCCCGACTCATTCGTACACATAAAAACACTTCAAATTAATATAAGTCATAACATTTAACATACCAATTTCACGAAACAAGAGTCAAATATGAGGCGATATACATAAAAAAAATATATATATGCTTTTCGCTAAACATCAACACCCCACACTTAGACTCTTGCTCGTCCTCGAGCAATGGGATTATCTAACAACCTCCCAACTACGTACAAACTTCATATCATAGGAGAGCATTCTAACTTTTAACCACACACTATACCCTTGACCACGATCAATACGGGTACAAAAGCATGAACACACAAAAATTCACAGTCTTCCCGTTAAGCATACCCAAGTATAATACTTCAATTCAATAGAATTAGACAACCTAATTGTCACCACCCAATCTCAAAAGTCGACTTGCAACCATAAGCACCCTCAATTCATGCAGTTACCCAACAAGAAAGTTTACAACATTACCAATCATTCATGAGATCATGTGCCCTTACCAACAAAAGAAAGAGTGAATATAGATAGTCCACACATTCAAATATGCTTTTGAATATAAATGAACGACATCGCACAATTGAACAAAATTCGCTCATAGTGTAGATCTTTACTAATTTAAGCTAGCCAAATTTAGGATCAATTAGGACTTTTAAGTTTGTAATGTAGGCTAAGGGACGGGTAGGATATATATAGAAATTGTGACTAACCCTCCGAAGCACTTTAATATACTACATTCACAATTCAAGCACCTTTTCTTTCTCAACCAATTCACCTGTCTTATACACATAGCCCTCTTTATTAATTAAGCACTTCTATAATTCCACTAGCACAAATCAATAAGCATTGGAAGTGTTTTCTACATACTTTCACTATCATTTTTTTTCTCTTTTCTTCACACACTCCATACATTAAAGCTCATCGGCTAGTTACTTTTGATTTCAACTTTAGTGCACCAACAGGCCCTTCCATGGTTCCACTCAAAATCTAGTCCCCAATCTCTACCCTTACTTCTTTTAGCGACTAAGTGCCTTAGGAGGTAAAGGTTCAATCAAGCTCAAATTAAGAACAAAATAGAGGTATGGCTTGTAATGTGGGTGCCAAAGAAAAGGTCTATAGACTCAAAGGGGCTAGCAACGGAAAAATTTATTTTTATGTGACAAGCACATCCATGATCAAGCAAGAAAATGCCTACGTCATCTCCTAGATTAGCTCAACTTACAATTTCGCTTCAATTAACACACGGGACAAGTTCTAGACTACACAGGATAGCACAGAAAATCATAATTCCTTACTCACACATTGCACATGACTCAATCGAGACGGTTCTATTCAACTCTCAAGTCAAGCAAGCACACATAATTGAAAATTTTAAGCAATATTGCACTATGTGGCATACAAGTCAAACAACTGAGAAAAGGTGTCACAAAATAGGCTATTTACTTTACTTAGGCTTAACAATTCAAATCATATAAACGGGAAAACAGAATGTATGTCATAGCCTATTGTGCCAGCATCAACCATGTCAATGAGTATCTCAGAATGACTCAGTTTCTTCCTAAACGACTCCTATACAGAATTTAAAGTTCCCGGTTCGAGCTACATCCTTGGAAAAGAACCTGTGCCTTAAGAAAAACCAAGGAATAGTACCTAACTATCCTAAAAAAAATAAAAAACTTTTTGGTGTTTTTAATCTGACTTTATCCCTCAAGAAAATTGTTCAACAGATCCATCGCCGGGAAAAGTCCGAGCTTTTTCAAAAAAATTTCTCCCTTTTTTTTTCCGAATTTAACGCAACTAATACTACACTGAACTGACTACACTAGAACTACTAAAAGAACCAATACAACTACTAAAAGAACCAAAACAAAATCAGTTTATACATAATATAAAATTACAACACATGTATTCACCCCACCCCACACTTGAACAATGCATAACCCTCGATGCAAGTAAAAATGTAAAACAGAGTAGGGTGAAAAGAAAAACTCCCTGTCAATCTAACTTGAGTTCTAGCCTTTGAGCCTCCTCAATAGATGGCCTGGGGAGGGTTAGAGTGACAGGACTTTCCAATTCTTCAAATTTTTTGAACCCCTGGACATAACTGCAGGACATATCCAGTACTTGCTCAATTTCTCCCATCGTTTCATCTTCACTATTTTCCACTTCCCCAATCAATACTCGTTCAACAGGATCTACAGGGCTCATATAGGGCACTAATGATGTGGAATCACTCTCCACCACAGAGATCATGGATAATTCTTCATAGTGGGCTGGCAACTTGAGCGCTTTATAAACATTGAATACCTCTACTCGGTCACCTACTCTCATCGTCATCTTTCCTTCGCAAACATCAATAATAGCTCGGCCCATGGCTAAGAATGGATGCTCCAAAATAAATGGGACTTCCTGATCAGGCTCGTAGTCGAAGATAACGAAATCAGCAGGGAATATGAAAGAACCTACTTGAACTAGCACATCTTCAATCACTCCCTCAGGATGAGCAAGGGAGCGATCAGCTAACTGTAAGATAACTATTGTTGGGTGTGGATCACCCAACCCCAACTGTCTGAACACCGGTAGCAACATCAAATTGATGCTTCCTCCAAGATCACATAAAGCTCGCCCATCAACATGTTTCCCAATCGAGATTTGGATAGTGAAACTACCTGGATCCTTCAATTTCTGAGGCAGCTTACCTTGAATTCTGGAACTGCATTCCTCAGTGAGTGCCACAGTCTCGAACTCATTTAGCCTCCTTTTATTTGCCACAATGTCCTTGATGTACTTTGCATATTTGGGTACTTCTTATAAGATGTCAACCAATGGAATATTAATTTGCACCTGCTTCAAGATATCAAGAAACTTTTTATATGCGTCATTATCTCTTAGTTTCTGCAATGGCTCCTTAGCTTTCTCTGATGTTGATTCTATAGTAGTTGGCCTTTTATCCAAAATCACGTGTTTCCTCTTTTAGGCTGAACTTCTTCAAGTTGTCTCCCATTCCTCAACAACACAGCATTAAGGGCCACCCTAGGATTTGCTTCAGTGTCACTTGGAAGAGCTCCAACTGGTCTAGTGTTTTGAGCATCGGCAAGCTATCCCATTTGACGCTCCAAATATCTCACTGTTATAGTGAGGGCTTGATATTCAGTCCTGAACTGTTTATTGTCAAGCACCAACTGCTTCAACAATTCATTCCCATTCTCTTCTACCTGTTGAGGTTGCTTCTGAGGTTGACTGAAATTTCCTTAGGGTCTATAATGATTCTGATTCGGCTGATTTCCACCCAATGAGAAGTTGGGATGATTCCTCTAATTTGGGTTATAAGTGTTCCCATATTGGGCATTCTGATTTATTGGACCCCTGCTCTGCTGTCCCACATAGTATATAGATTCTAGATTCGTGGGGCACATTTCACTCATATGGCTGTCACTCAATCAACTCGGCTGCTTTCTGTTTACTTCCCTTGCATGAATCCCCATCTCCTTGCCAATTATGATCATTAGCAGTAAAGTTATTCAGCAAGAGTTGGATTTCACTATGTGGTTTCGCCATGCAACTACCTCCACAAGCTGATTCAAGATTCATCTTTGAGGCCTCTTCTAACCCATCAACAAAAGTGTGTCCCAATACCTCATCAGTCTGACAATGATGCAGGCAATCTTTGAGCAGCTTCTTGTATCTTTCCCAAGCTTGACGAAGTGTCTCTCCATCCCGTTGTTCGAACCCAAGAATTTGACACCTCAATGACTTTGTCTTCTTGGTGGGGGGAAATTTGATTAAGAATTTCCTTGCTAGGTCGTCCCAAGTGTGGATTGAGTTTGCAGGCTCTTTCTGCAACCATTCCTTCGCTTCCCCAGTAGTGAAAAGGGAAACAGTGTCAGCCCGACATAATCCTTGGAAACGTTAGGATAATTGTAGGTATCCGTAATTTCCAAGAAATTTTGAATGTGCCTCTGCGGATTTTCATAAGATAGACCCACATATTGCCCTGTGGACTGATGATCTCAGGTTTCACAATAGCCTCGGTCATATTAGAAAGATTGGGCCTTGCGGCTTCTACCACCTCACGCTCTGCATTACCTACCATCTCTATTGGCTGTGGTTGAACTACGATGTCCAACTCTCTTTCTATTCCAGTTCTAGCTTCGACCTCTCTCCTCAATCCGTGAAGTGTCCGTTCAATTTCAGGATCAAAAGGAAGGAGATTGTTTGCGCTTCTACTCCTCGGCATTCAAGAGAAAAGCCTGTGTTAACACAAACAAGATAAACTGATAAGTAAAACTTGAACAAATAACAAATAGAAGCTTAAGTCGGCAAAGTAGCTAATTTTTAAGTCCCCGGCAACGGCACCAAACATTTGTTGCTCCCTAACGCACATGCAAGTATATGTGGTCGACAAGTAATATAGGATTTTGAAGTCCAGATATCGTACCCACAAGGACTTATATCAACTACTCACTAACACACCTATATCGTTATTCAGTCAAGCTAAATTCAAGTTCAAGAGTTTAATTATGCTAAACTACAATTCTAAGTAATAACTCAATTATCAAGTAACTAGCTAAGTGTTTGTTATTCAGTAGAGACAAATATTCCAGGGTTGTGATGGATTTACCAATCGTATTGTGTTCGAATTAACTCTCCCTTTCATATAATTCACTCATGGTTGCTAATTAATCGATTTACGTTCTCATAGCCTTCTCCCGAAGTACTACTCGCCTACTCTCAATTGATTAACGCCTATATTCCTATGGAATCAATCTATTAAGAAGGTAATAAGATCACGATATCTAATTAAGCACGGTGACTAGGTATATTCTATCCTAACCACAAATCTGCTCCCCCTAAGGGTTAAGATCATGCTCTCTTCAACTCTTCTGTAGTCTAAACACGGCTTTCCCAAGCATGGCATAGATAGAAAATAGAACCTAACTGCTGGCTAGACAATTAAGCAATTAAACATAGAATTGAAGAAACAATCATATGTTGGTGAATTATAATCAAGGTAAAGTTAATATTAAAAAACAATATTCATGGCTAATCATAACCCCAGAACAATGAGTGTTTAGCCACTCATAATCTAATCACAAAATAACATAAGTTTTTGAATCAATTGGAAAATACTAGACAAAGATTGAAGAAAACTAAAAATTCTTTGCTTCCTAACAATCCCTTGTGTGTTTTTGCTCCAAAGTGGCGTCTCTCCCTTCAAAATTAGGTTTTGTCTTCCTTTTATACGTGTTGGGTAGGTCTAGGGCCGAAAATACCTTGTCCGAGCGAAATTGGAGAAATCCAGTCATCGGCGCCCTGGGTAGCGCCAGGCGCCCACCAGGGCGCTGCTTCCAGTAATCTTTCTTTCTCCAGCGCCACAGGTGGCGCCAGGCGCTGCCTGTGGCACCCAAATATGCACTTTGTCCGATTTTGTTTGTTTTTGGCTCAATTCTTGCGCGTTTCGCCCCCAATTGCTCCCGACTCATTCCTACACATAAAAACACTTCAAATTAATATAAGTCATAACATTTAACATACCAATTTTTTGAAACAAGAGTCATATATGAGGCGATATACATAAAAAAATATATATGCTTTACGCTAAACATCAATACCCCCCACTTAGACTCTTGCTCGTCTTCGAGCAATGGGATTATCTTACAACCTTCCAACTACGTACAAACTTCATATCATAGGAGAGCATTCTAACTTTTAACCACACACTATACCCTTGACCACGATCAATACCGGCACGAAAGCATGAACACACAAAATTCACATTCTTCCCGTTAAGCATACCCAAGTATAATACTTCAATTCAATAGAATTAAACAACCTAATTGTCACCACCCAACCTCAAAAGTCGACTTGCAACCACTAAGCACCCTCAATTCATGCACTTACCCAACAAGAAAGCTTACAACATTACCAATCATTCATGAGATCATGTGCCCTTACCAACAAAAGAAAGAGTGAATAAAGATAGTCCGCATATTCAAATATGCTTTTGAATATAAATGAACGACATCGCACAATTGAACAAAATTCGCTCACTCTCACAAAGAAGTCATATGCATCCCGTGGTTTTTTACTTCACATTATTTACCTGAAAATTACATGTTTTACCTGTTGAAAGGAGATTTTACTCTATTTCTCACTGATTTACTATTTTCAAATGATATTTTACTGCTTCATTATAGAATGCCTTGTGCTTTGCGTGCTTTCTTACTTTCAGTCATTATTTATATTTATTACTCACTGGGTCGGAGTACTCACATTACTCCCTGCACCTTGTGTGCAGATTCAGGCATTGTTGGTTCCGCTCTGGAGTGCTGACTCCTCCCGTCCAGGCGGTGATTTAGAGACTATGAGGTAGATGTTGGCGTCCGCAGTCCCGAATCTCCCTTATCTTATTGTTTCTATGTTCTTCAAATAGTTGTGCCAGAAATTGTATTTAGTAGACTTGTATCAGGATCCATAGTTGCTCATGACTAGCGACACCCCAGTTTGGGCTGTGTCGGGATGGTTTCTATTATGGTTAGCTAATATTCTGCGAAATATTACTATTAAATCATGCTTGTATTGTTTTCATGTTAATTAACTGCTTAAAATGAGATTTTGGTTAAATTGGCTGGCCTTGTCTTCACGAGAGGCGCCATCACGACCGGGTTCAGGGTTAGGGACGTGACAAGTTGGTATCAGACCCTAGGTTACATAGGTCTCACGAGTCATGAGCGGGTTTAGTAGAGTCTCACGAATCGGTGCGGAGACGTCTATATTTATCCTCGAGAGGCGGCAGAACCTTTTAGGAAAAACTTCATATTCTTGAAATCTTGTTGTGCGAACTTGTTGATCCGAGCACTAAACTTCTGTTATCCTATTCTCTCACGAGATGGTGAGGATGCGAGCTACCAGATGAGATGGACGACCACTAGTGCCACCCACTGAGGCCACCAGAGGCCGTGGACGCGTTCGTGGTCGTGGCAGAGGCATAGCAGCGAGGGCAGCACCTGTTGATCCACCAGCTTCCCCAGCTCAGGATCAGGCTCCAGCAGCACCAGTTCAGGCACCAGCTGTGCGCATCGTGATTCCGGGTCTTCATGACGCCTTGGATCAAATCTTATCCATTTGCACTGGCCTGGCTCAGGTAGTTTCAGCCACCACAGCAGCAGCTACTTCACAGGCCGGGGGAGGCAATCAGACCCCCGCTGCTCGCACACCTGAGCAGGTAGTGCAGGGACTTCAGACACCCGGGCCACCTCCAGCCCAGCCGGTTGCACCAGCCTAGGAGTTCATGGTACCAGTTATGCCGGATGATGAGCAGCGTCGTCTTGAGAGGTTTGGTAGACTCCAGCCTCCGTCACACAGTGGTGCTGAGGGCGAGGATGCCCAGGGTTTTCTTGATAAGTGTCAGCGGATGCTCCGTACAGTAGGGATTCTTAAGTCTAGTGGTGTGGCATTTACCTCCTTTCAGTTTTCTGGAGCTGACTACCCTTGGTGGGAGGCGTATGAGAGGCGTAGACCGGTTGGTGCAGCGCCCCTTACTTGGCAACAGTTCTCCGCTCTTTTCTTGGAGAAGTATGTGTCGTAGTCCCGCAGAGAGGAGCTGCGTAGACAGTTCGAGTGGTTGCGACAGGGGGATATGAATGTGTCACAGTATGAGTCAAGGTTTTCTGAGTTGGCTCGTCATGCCGTCTGGATGGTTTCGATAGATCGTGAGAGGATCAGGAGATTTGTTGATGGCCTTAACTATCATCTCCGTATTCTTATGACCAGAGAGAGTGTGGGGTGCTACGTTCGAGGAGGTGGTTGATATCGCTCGCGAGATTGAGACGGTTCGTCATCAGGAGGGAGAGGAGAGGGAGGCCAAGAGGCCTCGAGGATCGGGCAGTTATAGTGGTACTCCTTCGAGGGGCCAGTTTCAGCATGATAGAGGTCGTTTTTTCAGGCCTGCTCAGTCAGCCCGTCCAGAGTATCGCAGGACATCTTCAGGTCGTGGTTATCATGGGTCGCAGCAGGGCCAATCATCACTCAGCGCCCTTCCAGCTTAGAGTTCAGCTCGTGCTCCGTCAGCCTAGGGTTCTTCTATGCTGAGTACATCTGCTAGACACTCCGGTGCGAGGGGTTCCCTTCAGTCCTCTTTTCCAACATCAGGGAGCTGTTATGAGTGTGGCGAGATGGGCCACATGTGGAGGCAGTGTCCTCATCATGGTGCTAGTTCGTCTCAACAGAGGGGTCAGCCCTCGACTTCTGCTCCAGTTACTTTACCACCTGCCCAGCCAGCTAAGGGTGGAGGTCAGGCAGCCAGGGTCGCCTCAGAGGGGGAGGTCGATCAGGCGGTGGCCAGGCTCGTTTCTATGCTATTCCAGGCAGGACAGATGCTATTGCTTCAGATGCTGTCATTACAGGTATTGTTTCAGTCTGCCACAAAGATGCCTCTGTATTATTTGATCCCGGTTCCACCTATTCTTATGTGTCCTCATATTTTGCTCATTATTTGGGTATTCCCGGGGGTTTCTTGCTTTACCTGTTTATGTGTCTACCCCGATGGGCGATGTTGTTATTGTAGACCGTGTGTACCGGTCATGCGTGGTGACTATTGAGGGTCTAAAGACACGAGTGGACCTATTGCTATTGAGCATGGTGGATTTTGATGTCATTTTGGGCATGGATTGGTTATCTCCGTGTTGTGCTATTCTAGACTGTCATGCTAAGACAGTCACTTTGGCTATGCCGGGTGTACCCGCGGATCGAGTGGCGTGGTGTGAGTGATTATGTTCCTAGTAGAGTGATATCGTTCTTGAAGGCCCAGCGTATGGTTGGGAAGGGTTGCCTTTCATATCTAGCGTTTGTGAGGGATGTTGGAACTGAGACTCCTAGCATTGATTCTGTTCCAGTTGTGAGGGATTTTCCTGTTATATTTCCTACAGACCTATCGGGCATGCCACCGGGCGGGGATATTGATTTTGGTATTGACCTGGTGTCGGGCACTCAGCCCATTTCTATTCCGCCGTATCGTATGGCACCAGCAGAGTTGAAAGAATTGAAGGAGCAGCTTCAGGAATCCTAGATAAGGGGTTCATTCGGCCTAGTGTGTCACCTTGGGGTGCGCCAGTTTTGTTTGTGAAGAAGAAGGATGGCACAATGAGAATGTGCATCGATTATAGGCAATTGAACCAGGTAACAATTAAGAACTAGTATCCTTTGCCTCGCATTGATGATTTATTTGACCAGCTTCAGGGAGCGTGAATGTTCTCCAAGATTGATCTCCATTCGGGTTATCACTAGTTGAAGATCAGGGATTCAGATATTCTTAAGACTGCTTTCAGGACTAGATATGGTCACTATGAGATTCTTGTTATGTCTTTCGGGCTAACCAATGCCCCAGCAGCGTTCATGCATTTGATGAACAGCGTATTTCATCCTTATCTAGATTCATTCGTTATTGTATTCATTGATGATATTCTGGTGTATTCGCGTAGTCAGGAGGAGCACGCGAAGCATTTGCGAGTTGTATTGCAGAGATTGAGGGAGGAGAAGCTTTATGCAAAATTCTCTAAATGTGAGTTTTGGCTCGGTTCAGTGGCTTTCTTGGGGCACGTAGTGTCCAGCAAGGGTATTCAGTTTGATCCAAAGAAGATAGAGGCGGTTCAGAGTTGGCCTAGACCGTCCTCAGCCACAGAGATTCGTAGCTTTCTTGGGTTGGCAGGCTATTATCGCCGGTTTATTCAGGGATTCTCATCCATTGCATCGCCCTTGACCAAATTGACTCAGAAGGGTGCTCCATTTGTATGGTCGGACGAGTGTGAGGAGAGCTTTCAGAAGCTCAAGACAGCCTTGACCACATCTCCAGTATTGGTTTTGCCATCAGCTTCAGGTTCATATACCGTGTATTGTGATGCTTTGAGAGTTGGGATTTGTTGTGTATTGATGCAGTAGGGTAGAGTTATTGCTTATGCTTCTCGTCAGTTGAAGCCCCATGAGAAGAACTACCCCGTTCATGATTTAGAGCTGGTTGCCATAGTTCATGCATTGAAGATTTGGAGGCATTACTTGTATGGCGTATCTTGTGAGGTGTTTACTGATCATCCCAGCTTTCAGCATTTGTTCTAGCAAAAGGATCTTAATTTGAGGTAGCGGAGATGGTTGGAGTTACTATACAATATCACTATATTGTATCATCCGGGAAAGGCCAATGTGGTGGCCGATGCTTTGAACCAAAAGGCAGTGAGTATAGGGAGTTTGGCATATATTCCAGTTGGGGAGAGACCCCTTGCAGTTGATGTTAAGGCCTTGGCCAATCGGTTTGTGAGATTAGATATTTCGGAACCTAGTCGGGTGTTGGCTTGTGTGGTTTCTCGGTCTTCCTTATATGATCACATCAAAAGGCGCCAGTATGACGATCTGCATTTGCTTGTCCTTAGGGACAGAGTTCAGCATGATGATGCCAGAGATGTGACCATCGGCGATGATGGAGTGTTGAGGATGCAGGGCCGGATTTATGTGCCCAATGTGGATGGGCTTCGGGAGTTGATTCTGGAGAAGGCCCATAGCTCGCGGTATTACATTCATTCGGGTGCCCTGAAGATGTATCAGGACTTGAGACAGCGCTATTGGTGGAGAAGAATGAAGAAAGATATTGTGGGATTTGTAGCTCGGTGTCTCAACTGTCAGCAGGTAAAATATGAGCATCAGAGACCGGGTGGCTTGCTTCAGCAGATGGTTATTCCCGAGTGGAAGTGGGAGTGGATCACTATGGACTTTGTTGTTAGACTTCCACGGACTTTGAAGAAGTTCGATGCTATTTGGGTGATTGTGGATCGGCTGACCAAGTCCGCGCACTTCATTCCTATGTGTACTACCTATTATTCAGAGCGGTTGGCAGGGATTTATATCGGGAAGATTGTTCGACTGCATGGTGTCCCGGTTTCTATCATTTCAAATAGAGGTACTCAGTTTACTTTGCAGTTTTGGAGAGCCATGCAGAGAGAGTTGGGTACTTAGGTGGAGTTGAGCACAGCTTTTCATCCTCAGACGGACGGGCAGTCCGAGCGTACTATTCAAATATTGGAGGATATGTTGCGTGCATGTGTTATTGATTTCGGAGGTTCATGGGATGAGTTTCTACTGCTTGCAGAGTTTGCTTATAACAACAGCTACCAGTCGAGTTATTCAGATGGCTCCATATGAGGCTTTGTATGGGAGGCGGTGTAGATCTCCAGTTGGTTGGTTCGATCCCGGTGAGGCTAGGCTATTGGGGACTGATTTGGTTCAGGATGCTCTAGAGAAGGTGAAAGTGATTCAGGAGAGGCTTCGTACAGCGCAGTCGAGGCAAAAGAGTTATGCTGATAGGAAGGTTCGAGATGTGTCCTACATGGTTGGTGAGAAGTTCTTGCTGAAGGTTTCACCCATGAAGAGTGTTATGAGATTCGGGAAGAAAGGGAAATTGAGTCCTCGGTTCATTGGGCCATTTGAGGTGCTTCGGAGGATTGGGGAGGTGGCTTATGAGCTTGCTTTTGCCACCTAGCTTGTCGAGTGTGCACCTGGTATATCATGTTTCTATACTCCGGAAGTATATTGGTGATCCGTCTCATGTTTTGGACTTTAGCACGGTTCAGTTGGATAATGATTTGACCTAGATGTGGAGCCAGTGGCTATTTTGGGTCGTCAGGTTCGGAAGTTGAGGTCAAAGGATATAGCTTCAGTGAAAGTGCAGTGGAGAGGTCGGCCCGTGGAGGAGGCTACCTGGGAGACCAAGCGGGAGATGCGGAGCAGATATCCTCACCTATTTGAGGCTTCAGGTATGTTTCTTGACTCGTTCGAGGACGAACGTGTCACGACCCGGATTTTCCACCCTCAGGCATCGTGATGGCCCCTACTAGTGAAAGCTAGGCAAGCCAGTCAATCGGACTAATTACCACGTTTCTATTTACGAATTCATTACATCACAAATACATCAACTGAAAAACAGTAATTCAACAGGCGAAATAAACACAAAGTTGATACTTTACACAACTATCGCCAATAAACTATCCACAACGGTCTACCCAAGATCTGGTGTTACAGGTTCACAGACTATTTAAGAGTACTACAAACAGGGTCTGAAGAATATAACAAAAATGTTGTTTCTAGACTACATAGAAGAAACAGATACAAGAAATGGGCAGGGGACTCCAAGGTCCGCGGACGTCTGCAGAACTACCCTGGGTTGCCTGAAAGTCAGAGGCTGGAAGCTTCCTACTGTTTGTAGCCTGCAGCACTGAGATCTGCACAAAAGAGTGTGGAGTGTAGTATCAGCACAACCGACCCCATGTGCTGGTAAGTGCCTGGGCCTAACCCCGGCGAGGTAGTGAGGAGGCTAGGACCAGACTCCAGATAAACCTGTGTAATTTTTTTAAGCATGTACGTATCTACAGCAGAAGATAAAATGCATAAACAATATAAACGGGGAAAAGGAAAAACATACATTGGAATATCAGACAAATAAAACGAAACGAATCATTAATGAATAAGAAAGAAAACTGCAATTCAGCCTTTAACACAATGAAATGTAATACAATCCACCCTTTTTCCTCTAGTAACCTCTTGTTGCAGGCGTGCAACCCGGTCCCACTTACAGTAACCTCTTGTGGCAGGCGTGCCACCCGCTCCCACATACATCACATCCCGTGGCAGGCGTGCCTCCCGCTCCCACTTACAATATATATTGTGGTAGGCTTACCACCCGCTCCCACTTTCATAATATGTCGTGGCAGGCGTGCCACCCGCTCCCACTTACAATATATATACTGTGGTGGGCGTACCACCCGCTCCCACTTTCATAATATGTCATGGCAGGCGTGCCACCCGCTCCCACTTACAATACATACTGTGGTAGGCGTACCACCCGCTCCCACTTTCATAATGTCTCGTGGCAGGCGTTCCACCCCCTCCCACTTACATCATCACAACAATCACAAGAAGTCCCGGCAAGGGATCAAATCAACATAACAACTTCCCAGCAAGGGAACAAATAACAGCAACACAATCATCCTGGCCAGGGGAAGTTCAGCTATAACCAAACCAAACTTGACGTCTATTTAGTTCAATCAATGTCAGTACTCAATTACAGTCAATATCCTACAACTAATCTCCCAACCCAATTATCATTTCGTTGACTCTAGACACGACTTTACTANGCAAAAGAGTTATGCTGATAGGAAGGTTCGAGATGTGTCCTACATGGTTGGTGAGAAGTTCTTGCTGAAGGTTTCACCCATGAAGAGTGTTATGAGATTCGGGAAGAAAGGGAAATTGAGTCCTCGGTTCATTGGGCCATTTGAGGTGCTTCGGAGGATTGGGGAGGTGGCTTATGAGCTTGCTTTTGCCACCTAGCTTGTCGAGTGTGCACCTGGTATATCATGTTTCTATACTCCGGAAGTATATTGGTGATCCGTCTCATGTTTTGGACTTTAGCACGGTTCAGTTGGATAATGATTTGACCTAGATGTGGAGCCAGTGGCTATTTTGGGTCGTCAGGTTCGGAAGTTGAGGTCAAAGGATATAGCTTCAGTGAAAGTGCAGTGGAGAGGTCGGCCCGTGGAGGAGGCTACCTGGGAGACCAAGCGGGAGATGCGGAGCAGATATCCTCACCTATTTGAGGCTTCAGGTATGTTTCTTGACTCGTTCGAGGACGAACGTGTCACGACCCGGATTTTCCACCCTCAGGCATCGTGATGGCCCCTACTAGTGAAAGCTAGGCAAGCCAGTCAATCGGACTAATTACCACGTTTCTATTTACGAATTCATTACATCACAAATACATCAACTGAAAAACAGTAATTCAACAGGCGAAATAAACACAAAGTTGATACTTTACACAACTATCGCCAATAAACTATCCACAACGGTCTACCCAAGATCTGGTGTTACAGGTTCACAGACTATTTAAGAGTACTACAAACAGGGTCTGAAGAATATAACAAAAATGTTGTTTCTAGACTACATAGAAGAAACAGATACAAGAAATGGGCAGGGGACTCCAAGGTCCGCGGACGTCTGCAGAACTACCCTGGGTTGCCTGAAAGTCAGAGGCTGGAAGCTTCCTACTGTTTGTAGCCTGCAGCACTGAGATCTGCACAAAAGAGTGTGGAGTGTAGTATCAGCACAACCGACCCCATGTGCTGGTAAGTGCCTGGGCCTAACCCCGGCGAGGTAGTGAGGAGGCTAGGACCAGACTCCAGATAAACCTGTGTAATTTTTTTAAGCATGTACGTATCTACAGCAGAAGATAAAATGCATAAACAATATAAACGGGGAAAAGGAAAAACATACATTGGAATATCAGACAAATAAAACGAAACGAATCATTAATGAATAAGAAAGAAAACTGCAATTCAGCCTTTAACACAATGAAATGTAATACAATCCACCCTTTTTCCTCTAGTAACCTCTTGTTGCAGGCGTGCAACCCGTTCCCACTTACAGTAACCTCTTGTGGCAGGCGTGCCACCCGCTCCCACATACATCACATCCCGTGGCAGGCGTACCACCCGCTCCCACTTACAATATATACTGTGGCAGGCGTACCACCCGCTCCCACTTTCATAATATGTCGTGGCAGGCGTGCCACCCGCTCCCACTTACAATATATATACTGTGGTAGGCGTACCACCCGCTCCCACTTTCATAATGTCTCGTGGCAGGCGTGCCACCCGCTCCCACTTTCATCATCACAACAATCACAAGAAATCCCAGCAAGGGAACAAATCAGCATAACAACTTCCCAGCAAGGGAGCAAATAACAGCAAACAATCATCTTGGCCAGGGGGAATTCAGCTATAACCAAACCAAACTTGACTCTTATTTAGCCCAATCAATGTTAGTACTCAATTACAGTCGAAGTTCTACAATTAACCTCCCAACTCTATTATCATTTTATTAACTCTAGACACGACTCTACTAATGTGACACTGGACCCTTTAAACTCCCACGAACTCCCCACTCAACTAGTCTAGTTAACCATCGACTTTATACCGAACAAAGAAGGCTAGAACCATAACCAAAAGGAACAACTAAAATGAAGCAACCTTGTGGTAGGCGTACCACCCTTCCTCAATTCGCAATATCTCGTGGCAGGCGTGCCACCCGCTCCCACATGCATCATATCACACCAAATCGAGGATAATATTCAACAATTCAAAATAATAGTCACACAATGATTATCCATATACGACCCACGGTCATGCGTGACACCAACATATAAACACTCGTCACCATGCCTATACATTGTTCTCAACAAGGAGCAATTTAACAAATAAGACGCGATTTCTAATCCCTCGAGCTAAGGTTAGAACAAACACTTACCTTGCTTTGCAATAACTTCCTAGACTTCCAAAAATTCTTCGAGCCCAACCTTATATGAATGCTCACAAACTTCAGGCGAACTCAATCAAGGCTAACGAGCTACAACTTGGTAGGGTGCTTTGACTCAGCTGAAATCTTGGTAGAATTTTGCAGCAATTTGAGCTGGGTCTTGGGGTTAGAGAGTGGGGTTTTTCGTAATTGATGTTGGGGTTTGAAGGGAGTGATACTACGGTTGCCTTTCAGCTTAAATCGGGGCTATTTCTGACGAGTTGCAGCTGGTTTCTTGGTGGGTTTAAATGGGAAGAGCTGGGTTGGTAATTGGAGGTTGATGACTATAATTTGGATATGTTTCCACAGGTTTTGGGGTTGTTTTCAAGGTGATATTGAAGTTGATTTGTTGGGGTTTGAGGGTGTTTTGGTGAGTTTTTCTAAGGTAATTGACGAAATAAGGGGGTTTTTGCATGTTAGGGTTCCTAGCTCCTATTTATAGGGGATCGAAATTCGGGACAAAAATAAAATTTTAGGTGTCCAGAATGCGATCGCATTCTGGTCGCAAACACAACATGCGGTCTGCATTTGGACCGCATTTCTGACATGGCCTTTGGCCCAAAACTCTGCCTCACTCTGCGATTCCACTGTGATATTTGCGGTCCGCATTTTAGAAATGCGGTCCGTATTTCTCACCGCATTTTGACATAAAACTTGTCCAGTTCTCTGTTCCATTCTGCAACGTAGGCAGCGAGATTTGCGGTCCGCATTTCAGACAGCAGTTCTGACATGAACCTTTGCCCAGAAATCTTTCCAAGTATGCGATGCCCATGTAAGATATGCGGTCCGCATGTTAGAAATGCGACCGCATATCCTGCGTTACTTGCCTTTTTGAACTCTTTTCTTAATTATTAAATTCCTATACCCATACTCCGCATGAATGTTAAAATTGCATAATTACAAAGAAGGATTCGCACTTAAAACAAGCCAAGTCTAAATAATTAGTATCTTATGTGTTTCTACAACACATCGGGCCGTTACATTCTCCCCCTCTAAGACAACCGTTCGTCCTCGAACGGGCAGGATAAAGAAGTACCTGAGTCGGGGAAAAGATGTGGATAATGGCTCCGCATATCGGACTCGGACTCCCAGGTCGATGCCTCAGGAGGCTGACCTCTCCACTGAACACGAACAGAAGGAAAACTCTTCAATCTCAGCTGACGGACTTGCCGGTCTAGAATGGCTACCGGTTCCTCCTCATAAGACAAGTCCTTGTCCAGCTGAATGGTGCTGAAATCTAGCATGTGAGTTGGGTCGCCGTGATATTTCCAAAGCATGGACACATGAAAAACTGGATGCACAGTTGATACGCTTGGCCGCAATGCAAGCCTATAAGCCACCTCCCCCACTCGATCAAGAATTTCGAACGGACCAATGAACCTAGGGCTAAGCTTGCCCCTCTTCCCAAATCTCATCACGCCTTTCATAGGCGACACCCGGAGTAATACCCGTTCACCAACCATAAAAGACATATCTCGTGCCTTACGATCCGCATAGCTCTTTTGCCTGGACTGAGCTGTACGAAGCCTTTCCTGAATGATTTTGACCTTGTTCAAGGCCTCCTGAACTAGATCTGTGCCTAACAACCGAGCCTCTCCTGGATCAAACCACCCAACCGGAGTTCGACACCGCCTACCATATAATGCTTCATAAGGAGCCATCTGAATGCTCGACTGGTAGCTGTTATTGTAGGCGAACTCTGCTAATGGCAATAACTGGTCCGACGAACCTCTAAAGTCAATAACACAAGCTCGGAGCATATCCTCCAATATCTGGATAGTCCGCTCGGGCTGCCCGTCCGTCTAAGGATGAAACGATGTGCTTAATTCAACCTGGGTGCCCAACTCCCGCTGAACTGCCTTCCAGAAACGCGAAGTAAACTGTGTACCCCGGTCCGAAATAATAGATACCGGAACGCCATGAAGGCGAACAATCTTCCGGATGTAGATCTCGGCTAACCTGTCAGATGAATAGGAGACTGCCACCGGGATGAAATGTGCTGACTTGGTCAGCCTGTCAACAATGACCCAAATTGCGTCGAACTTTTTCTGGGTCTGCGAAAGTCCAACAACGAAATCCATTGTGATCCGTTCCCATTTTCACTCGGGGAGTTCAGTTCTCTGGAATAGTCCACCAGGTCGCTGATATTCGCACTTGACCTGCTGGCAATTCAAACACCGAGCCACGTACGCAACTATATCCTTCTTCATTCTACACCACCAATAATACTGTCGCAATCCCGATACATCTTTGCGGCGCCCGGATGAATAGAATACCTGGAGCTATGGGCCTCTTTCAAAATCAACTCCGGAAGTCCCTCTACATTAGGCACACAAACTCGACCCTGTAATCTCAAAATTCCATCGTCACCTAAGGTGACCTACTTGGCACCTCCGCGTTGCACCGTGTCCCTAAGGGCACACAAATGAGGATCATCAAACTGTCGATCACGTATTCGTTCCAACAATGAAGAATGAGCGACCGTGTAAGCTAATACCCGATTCGGCTCAGAAATGTCCAATCTCACTAATCGATTGGCCAAATTTTGAACGTCTAAAGCAAGTGGTCTTTCACTGACAGGAATATAGGCAAGATTGCCCATACTGGCCGACTTTCTACTCAAGGCATCGGCCACCATGTTGGCCTTTCCCGGATGGTATAAGATAGTGACATCATAGTCCTTTAACATCTCCAACCACCTCCTCTGCCTCAAATTTAGCTCCTTTTTCTTGAACAGATACTGAAGGCTCTTATGATCCGTGAACACCTCACACGGCACGCCATATAAGTAGTGCCTCCAAATCTTCAAGGCGTGAATTATGGCTGCCAATTCTAAATCATGCACCGGATAGTTTTTCTCATGAACCTTCAACTGCCTCGAAGCATAGGCAATGACCTTGCCCTCTTGCATTAACACTGCACCCAGCCCAATACGAGAGGCATCACAATAAACTGTGTAAGGCCCTGAGCCTGTGGGCAAGACTAACACTGGTGCCGTGGTCAGAGCTGTCTTGAGCTTCTGAAAGCTCGCCTCACACTCATCCGACCACCTGAACTGGGCACCTTTCTGGGTCAACTTGGTCATCAGGGCTGCAACAGATGAAAACCCCTCCACAAACCGACGATAGTATCCTGCCAGTCCCAAGAAACTCCGGATCTCTGTAACTGACGCCGGCCTAGGCCAGTTCTTGACTGCCTCAATCTTCTTTGGGTCAACCTGAATGTCCTCTACCGATACAATATGACCCAGAAATGTAACCGAACTCAACAAGAATTCATACTTAGAAAACTTAGCATACAACCGACTATCCCTCAGAGTCTGAAGAACCACTCTGAGATGTTGCGCGTGCTCCTCCTGGTTGGGGGAATATACCAAGATGTTGTCGATGAAAACTATCACGAACGAATCCAGGTAAGGTCTGAACACTCGGTTCATCAAGTCCATAAAAGCTGCTGGGGCATTAGTCAACCCAAATGACATAACCAAGAATTCATAATGCTCGTACCGAGTACGGAAAGCTGTCTTAGGGACATCGGACATCCTAATCTTCAACTGATGGTAGCCAGACCTCAAATCGATCTTTGAGAATACCTTGGCACCCTGGAGCAGATCAAACAAATCATTGATCCTCGGCAATGGATACTTATTCTTGATTGTAACCTTTTCAATTATCGGTAATCGATGCACATTCTCATTGACCCGTCCTTCTTTTTAACAAACAACACCGGCGCACCCCAAGGATAAACACTGGGTCTAATAAAAACCTTCTCGAGCAAGACTTGCAACTGCTCTTTCAATTCTTTTAACTCTGACGGGGCCATACGATACGGCGGAATAAAAATGGGTTGAGTGCCCGGAGCCACATCAATGCAAAAGTCAATATCCCTATCGGGTGGCATTCTCGGCAGGTCGGATGGGAAAACCTCAGAAACTCACGAACCATGGGCACAGACTCAATAGAGAGGACCTCAGCACTGGAATCATGAACATGAGCCAGATAAGCCCAACACCCCTTCTCGACCATACGTCGAGCCTTCATATAAGAGATAATGCTACGGGTGGAATGACCAAGAGTCCCTTTCCACTCCAAACGGGGCATACCCGGTAAAGCTAAGGTCACAGTCTTGGCATGGCAGTCCAGGATGGCGTGGTAAGGTGATAACCAGTCCATCCCCAATATGACATCAAAATCGACCATGTCTAAAAGCAATAAGTCCCCACGGGTCTCAAGACCCCCAATCACAACAACACAGGAATGATGGACTCGATCTACCACAATAGAATCACTCACCGGAGTAGACACATAAACAGGAACACTCAATGAATCACTAGGCATGGCCAGACACGGTGCAAACTAAGAGGAGACATACGAGTAGGTAGACCCTAGATCAAATAATACCGAAGCATTGTTATCACAGACCAGAACCGTACTTGTAATCGCTGCATCTGAAGCCTCTGCCTCTGGCCGGGCTGGAAAAGCATAACATCGGAGCTGAGCCCCACCACCCTAGGCCACATCTCTAGGACGGCCTGCTGCTGGCTGGCCCCCACCTCTGCCGACCTGAGTTCCACCTCCAGCACCTCTTCCTCTACCTCTAGCACCTCTACCCCCACCCCTAGCTAGCTGGGCGGGCTGCGGAACATCTGGTGACTGTGTCATAACACGGGAATCCTGGTTTGGAGAGTTGCTTAAAGCATGACGGCAATACCTAGCAATGTGCCTTGTGTCGCCACACATGTAACAAGCCTTAGGCTGCCGACTCTGGAAACTCTGTAGCGGTTGTGCACTGATAGACTGCTGATCAGAATACTGCATCTAAGATCCGCGGTTACCTGAAACACTGTGAGAAGCCTGGAGAGCTGACTGAAAGGGCCTAGGAGGGTGGCCTCTACCATATGAATCTCTGCTTCCAGACGAAGTACCAATGAATCTGCCTGAATGACAGGGTCTCTTATCCGACCCATGACCACCTCCGTGTGACAGGACCACCTCGACTCTGCGAGCCACATTGACCGCCTCCTGGAAAGACATCTCACTACCAGTATCTCTAGCCATCTGAAGGCGAATCGGCTGAATGAGACCGTCAATAAATCATCTCACCCTCTCCCTTTCTGTAGGAAGTATGATGAGAGCATGTCGAGCCAAGTCGATGAACCTGGACTCATACTGGGTAACTGTCAGGGATCCCTGTTGAAGGCGCTCAAACTGCCTCCGATAAGCCTCTCTCTGAGTAACGGGGAGAAACTTCTCCAGAAACAACTCTATAAACTGCTCCCAAGTCAAAGATGGCGAACCGGCTGGCCTAGTCAAGCAATAATCCCTCCACCAAGTCTTGGCGGATCCGGATAGGCAAAATGCCGCGAAGTCTACCCCGTTGGTCTCAACAATGCCCATATTCCTGAGGACCTTGTGACAGCTGTATAGGAAGTCCTGGGGTTCCTCCGAAGAAGCACCGCTGTAGGTAGTTGTGAAGAGCTTGGTGAACCTATCCAGTCTCTACAAGGCATCGGCGGACATGGCCGCTCTATTGCCGTCTTGAGCTACTGCTCCCGGCTGGACTGTCACAGCTGGCTGAACCGCTGGAACCTGAGCCTGGGGAGCTACTTGTTCCGGAGTATGAATAGCAGGAGTCTGAGCCCCTTCTCCGGACTGAGGGGTAGCTGGTGCTGCAGGAAGTAAGCCTGCTCGTGTGACATTTTCCATGAGGCCCACCAACCGGACCAAAGCATCCTGGAGAACTGGGGTAGCAATAAACCCCTCCGGGACCTGAGCTGGGCCCACCGGAGCTGCTGGGGTCGGAACCTCCTCGTCAAGATCAATCTAAGGTTCCGCCACTGGTGCTGCTGCAGGAGGCTGAGTCCTGCCCCTGC
Organism: Nicotiana obtusifolia; assembly: GCA_002018475.1. NCBI lineage: Eukaryota > Viridiplantae > Streptophyta > Magnoliopsida > Solanales > Solanaceae > Nicotiana > Nicotiana obtusifolia. The sequence continues at coordinate 149,542 of MCJB01020670.1, forward strand.
CTCGACCCCTAGCTCGACCTCGGCCTCGTCCTCTACCCCGCATGGAAGCTGTTGCTGGGATTTCGGGCTGCGGAGCAGTAGAAGAGGAAGCGCGTGTTCTCGCCATCTGCAAAAGAATAGAGTAGGCATCCAATTAGCGTTTGAAAGGCAAACCACACGACAAGAATGAATAAATGTGAAATTTTTCCGAACTCTGTAGCCTCTGGGGGATAAATACAGACGTCGCTGTATCGTTCCCTCAGACTCTACCGAGTTCGTCTGTGAACTGTGAGGCCTATGTAAACCTAGGGCTCTGATACCAACCTCTCACGACCCGGATTTCCCACCCTCAGGCGTCGTGATGGCGCCTATTAGTGAAAGCTAGGCAAGCCAGTCAATCAGACTAATTACCACGTTTCTATTTACGAATTCATTACATCACAAATACATCAACTGAAAAACAGTAATTCAACAGGCGAAATAAACACAAAGTTGATATTTTACACAACTATCGCCAGTAAACTATCCACAACGGTCTACCCAAGATCTGGTGTCGCAGGTTCACAGACTATTTAAGAGTACTACAAACAGGGTCTGAAGAATATAAAAAAAATGCTGTTTCTAGACTACATAGAAGAAACAGATACAAGAAATGGGCAGGGGACTCCAAGGTCCCGCGGACGTCTGCAGAACTACCTTGGGTCGCCTGAAAGTCAGAGGCTGGAAGCTTCCTACTGTTCGTAGCCTGCAGCACTGAGATCTGCACAAAAGAGTGCAGAGTGTAGTATCAACACAACCGACCCCATGTGCTGGTAAGTGCCTGGCCTAACCCTGGCGAGGTAGTGACGAGGCTAGGACCAGACTCCAGATAAATTAGTGCAATTTTTTTAAGCATGTACGTATCTACAGCAGAAGATAAAATGCATAAACAATATAAACGGGGAAAAGGAAAAACATACATCGGAATAGCAGACAAATAAAAAGAAATGAATCATCAATGAATAAGAAAGAAAACTGCAAGTCAGCCTTTAACACAATGAAATGTAATACAATCCACCCTTTTTCCTCCAGTAACCTCTTGTTGCAGGCGTGCAACCCGTTCCCACTTACAGTAACCTCTTGTGGCAGGTGTGCCACCCGCTCCCACATACATCACATCCCGTGGCAGGCGTGCCACCCGCTCCCACTTACAATATATATTGTGGTAGGCTTACCACCCGCTCCCACTTTCATAATATGTCGTGGCAGGCGTGCCACCCGCTCCCACTTACAATATATATATACTGTGGTGGGCGTACCACCCGCTCCCACTTTCATAATATCTTGTTGCAGGCGTGCCACCCGCTCCCACTTACAATACATATTGTGGTAGGCGTACCACCCGCTCCCACTTTCATAATGTCTCGTGGCAGGCGTGCCACCCGCTCCCACTTTCATCATCACAACAATCACAAGAAATCCCAGCAAGGGAACAAATCAACATAACAACTTCCCAGCAAGGGAGCAAATAACAGCAAATAATCATCCTAGCCAGGGGGAATTCAGCTATAACCAAACCAAACTTGACTCCTATTTAGCCCAATCAATGTTAGTACTCAATTACAATCGAAGTTCTACAATTAACCTCCCAACCCTATTATTATTTTAATAACTCTAGACACGACTCTACTAATGTGACACTGGACCCTTTAAACTCCCACGAAATCCCCACTCAACTAGTCTAGTTAACCATCGACTTTATACCGAACAAAGAAGGCTAGAACCATAACCAAAAGGAACAACTAAAATGAAGCAACCTTGTGGTAGGCGTACCACCCGCCCTCAATTCACAATATCTCGTGGTAGGCGTGCCACCCGCTCACACATGCATCATATCACACCAAATCGAGGATAATATTCAACAATTCAAAACAATAGTCACACAACGATTATCCATATACGACCCACGGTCATATGCGTGACACCAACATATAGACACTCGTCACCATGCCTATACATTATTCTCAACAAGGAGCAATAACTTACCTTGCTTTGCAATAACTTCCTGGACTTCCAACAATTCTTCGAGCCCAACCTTTTATGGATGCTCACAAACTTCAGGCAAACTCAATCAAGGCTAACGAGCTACAACTTGGTACGGTGCTTTGACTCAGCTGAAATCTTGGTAGAATTTTGCAGCAATTTGAGCTGGGTCTTGGGGTTAGAGAGTGGGATTTTTCGTAATTGATGTTGGATTTTGAAGGGAGTGATTCCACGATTGCCTTTCAGCTTAAATCTGGGCTATTTCCGACAAGTTTCAGCTGGTTTCTTGGTGGGTTTAAATGGGAAGAGCTGGGTTGGTAATTGGAGGTTGATGACTATAATTTAGATATGTTTCCACAGGTTTTGGAGTTGTTTTCAAGGTGATTTGGAGGTTGATTTGCTGGGGTTTGAGGGTGTCTTGGTGAGTCTTTCTGAGGTAATTGACGAAATAAGGGGGTTTTTGCATGTTAGGGTTCCTAGCTCCTATTTATAGGGGGTCGAAATTCGGGACAAAAATAAAATTTCAGGTGTCCAGAATGCGATCGCATTCTGGTCGCAAACACAACATGCGGTCCGCATTTGGACCTTATTTCTGACATGGCCTTTGGCCCAAAACTTTGCCTCACTCTGTGATTCCACTGTGATATTTGCAGTCCGCATTTCTCACCACATTTTTGACATAAAACTTGTCCAGTTCTCTATTCTATTCTGCGACGTAGGCAGCGAGATTTGCGGTCCGCATTTCAGACAGCATTTCTAACATGAACCTTTGCCCAGAAATCTGTCCAAGTATGCGATGCCCATGTAAGATATGTGGTTCGCATGTTAGAAATGCGACCGCATATCCTGCGTTACTTGCCTTTTTGAACTCTTTTCTTAATTATTAAGTTCCTATACCCCATACTCCGCATGAATGTTAAAATTGCATAATTACAAAGAGGGATTTGCAGTTAAAACAAGCCAAGTCTAAACAATTAGTATCTTATGTGTTTCTACAACACATCGAGCCATTACAAAACGTTTGTTTAAGTTGGGGAGGATGTGACGACCCGGCCAGTCGTCTCATGAGTTACCACTCTGTTTCTCCCATTTCTGCTTCATTATGCTTTGTTATCCGTGTTTTATGTGATCGAGTTGAGTAGTTTGCGTTCGGAGTGGATTTGGTATGAAATGAGACACTTAGTCTCTTTTAAGAAGGTTTTAGTTGGAAAAGTCAACTGGATGTTGACTTATGAGTTAGAGGGCTCGGATGTGAGTTTCGATGGTTCGGTTAGCTTCGGGGGGTGATTTATGACTTAGAAGTGTGATTGAAATTGGTTTTGGAGGTCCGGTGTAGAATTAGGTTTGAATTGATGGAGTTAGTATTTTGGCGATTTCGGTTGTTAGGCGAGATTTTGATCCGAGGGTCGGAATGGAATTCCGAGAGTTGTTGTAGCTTCTTTATGTCATTTGGGATGTGTGTTCAAAATTTCATGTCATTCGGACGTGGTTTGGTTGGGTTTTTGATGAAAAGAGTAATTTAGAAGATTTTGAAATTCTTAGGCTTGAATCTGACGCGAATTTGGTGTTGTAATGTTGTTTTGAGCGTTCCGAAGGTTGGAACAAGTTTGAATGATGTTATGGGATATGTTGACATATTTGGTTGAGGTCCCAGTGGCCTCCGGTGAGTTTTGGGTGGTTAAACGGACTATTTCATCTTTGGAAAAATTGCAAATTTATTTTTTTAGTTTCAGCTGTGCACAGAAAATTTTTGGTACGAGTAGTCCAGTTTGGAAGCTCATATCTTGTAATTTATAAGGAATCAAAAAAATTATAAAACATGAAAGTTGTAACCCTTGTATTCTAGTTTCCAGAAAGTTAAACCATTTATGATTTGGATATTCTATGAGAAAGTTATGATTGATCGAAGTTAGCTGGTGGAGTTATTTCGATTGAATTTTCTGATGCACTTAAGAAGCTCAGATCTCGGAATACATAAAGAGTTATATAGTGTACTACCTACCAAATGAAAAATCTTCGAGCCTAGTTTCTAAATCTTCAAACCGTTTATCATTTGGATATTTCCACAAGGGGTTATGAGCGTTTTAACAGAAGGTGTACACAAAGGAGAAATGGTAACAGGATGTACAACCTGCACAGCGCAAGGTACAACTCAATGAAGCCTGGGCAAAATATTTTTAAGTCTTCTTGTCCGTGATTTTGGGTATATTTTCACCCATAGTTGCTCATTTTTGGAGGTTCTTGAAGGAAATTAACGAGGGATTCAAGGAGAATCGATTGGAGGTAAGAATTTCGGACCTAAAACTCGTTTATATTGTGAACTCCACCTAGAAAATCATTGAAGTCTTGCTAAAAATGGAAGAAATAGGGCTTGGGATTTTGAAATTCTAATTGGGTATTTGGAGGACCATTTGGGGTCGGATTTGAGAACTTTTGATATGTATGAACTCGTTGGGAGATAAGGAACCCGTTGATGTGAAAATTTCTGAGCTTCGAGAAGTGGGCCCGGGGCTCGGGTTTTGCTAATTTTGGAATTTTTGGTATTTTTTGATTGTTTTCGCTTGGGCTTTGTCCCCTCAGCATATTGTGACATATTCGTTCTGATTTTGGATAGATTCAACGCGCGTGGAGGCCAATTCGAGGGGCAAAGGCGTCGTGGGCTAGGGATTTAGCCGGTTCGAGGTGAGTAGTGATTGTAAATAATGTTCTGAGGGTTTGAAACCCCGGATTGTACATCGTAGTGCTATATTGAAGTGAGACACGCGCTCGATGATGAGCGTGGGGTCGTTTACTACTGGGGATTCTGACTTGGTCAGTCCCAATTGATGATTTTTGCCGCGTATTTGACTGAAACTTATTTGTTATCATCATGATTTGGGCTGATTGCTATATTTGGGCTTCGTGTCAATTATTTGAACCTTTCGGGGATTTTTATCACTGTTTCCTCACTATTTTGACTTATTACTTGAACTTAGTCATGCTGTTTTCCTCTGTTTTACAACTTAGCCACTTTTACTCAGTTTTGAGACTTAAATAATATTTTAATGATGTTTTTGGGCTGAGAACTACTGTTTTTCTATGCCCGAGGGCCAGAAAAACAGACTTAGTGCGGCCAAGGGCCAGATATGAGGATATACTGAGTGATATGAGTCGAGGGCCTGAGATACTTTATATACGCCACGAGGTGGCTTGACTGATATGAGGCCTGGGGCCTAGATTTGATGCCACGAGATGGCTTGATATTGCGCTTGGGCCGTAAGGGGCCCCTCCCCGAGTTTGTACACCCCAAGTGAGCGCGGTACCCATTGTGATGTGAGATAAGCCCGAGGGGCTAATATTGTACTATGTGATAGCCCGAGGGACTAGTATTGTTCGATAGCCCGAGGGGCTGGTATTGTTCGATAGCCCGAGGGGCTGGTATTGTTCGATAGCCCGAAGGGCTGGTATTGTTCTGAGATTTGAGCCCGAGGGGCTGGTACTATTCTGCAATATTGAGGGGCGGATTTGTTGATACTGAGCCCGAGGGGCAATCTTCTATCTTTTTTTTTACTTCACATTATTTACCTGAAAAATTACATGTTTTACCTGTTGAAAGGAGATTTTACTTAATTTCTCACTGATTTACTGTTTTCAAATTATGTTTTACTGCTTCGTTATAGAATGCCTTGTGCTTTACGTGCTTTCTTACTTTCAGTCATTATTTATATTTATTACTCACTGGGTCGGAGTACTCACATTACTCCCTGCACCATGTGTGCAGATTCAGGCGTTGTTGGTTCCGCTCCGGAGTGCTGACTCCTCCCATCCAGGCGGTGATTCAGAGACTACGAGGTAGTTGTTAGCGTCCGCAGCCCCGTATCTCCGTTATCTTATTGTTTCTATGTTCTTCAAACAGTTGTGCCAGAGATTGTATTTAGTAGACTTGTATCAGGATCCATAGTTGCTCATGACTTGTGACACCTTGGTTTGGGCTGGGTCGGGATGGTTTCTATTATGGTTAGCTATATTTCTGCGAATTATTGCTATTAAATCATGCTTATATTGTTTTCATGTTAATTAAATGCTTAAAATGAGATTTTGGTTAAATTGGCTGGCCTTGTCTTAACGAGAGGCGCCATCACGACCGGGTT